>JBBPDE010000026.1:13061-25240 GCA_037974605.1 Nannopetersius ansorgii | reverse complement strand
GGCTGGAGGAACCGAGGAGGAACCTGGAACCGAACCTGTGTTCTCCTCACCAGCTCACACAGTATCAACTACTTTTTTATAGTCAGAACAAACCTTGATACTTTTTACTGCTTTCTTTTTTGTTTGCAATATTTCGAATGTGAACGTTACTAGACACATTATCACACGCCGAGAAAAATGGCTTTAAAAAATATGGACAAAAAGTTGCACAATATTGTAAATCTCTATAAATGCTACATCGCTCAGTCCCCTGCGTCCATCACTATGACAGACAGGACAGGGATGGATGGAGAAAAAAGTAATTCAAGCAATAACCTCCTAACCTGTCACTCGTTCTTTCTGCTTGTCTGCAGACAGTGTCAACCCATCAATCTGCTCTTTCTCCCCTCTTTTTGTTTCCCATCCAGAGCTGATTTATGAAGTCTCACCTAACACTCGGCCTCGATCTCTCACTCTTCCTACCCTTGACTGTTCAAGTTGCTCTAATTACTCTCGATACTCTGGATAGAGTCTTTTCTTCTGGCTCCGTTGCTCTTTTGTAGGCATGGACTGCTCCCTCTATATGCCCCGAAGCTCAAACCCAGTTCAGGATTTTAGACTGCAAAACTCCAGTCAGGAATCTCTGCTTTTTTTCACAACACAGCCCAGATGCAATACTAAAGGAGCACAAGCATGAAGCTTTCATGGCTTTAAAAGGGGTGAACTGTGCTGTGTGTAATCGACCCCATTTCAATCTACACCCACTTCAATGCTACGTTATTGTAGCATTGAAGCTCATAATAACAATAATGTTATGTAACAATAATGATCTATTTGGGGTACTTCTTGTCAAAGTATCTGCCTTGAAATGGGATCAAATAAACTGCATTCTGTTAATTTAATTGTAGTTATTATACATTTATTCATTTTCTGTAACTCCTTAATTCTTACTAGGGTCATGGGTACCTGGATTCTGTTTATTTGTAACATAAATAGTTATACATGTAGCTATAACTAGAAATAGAAAAGGGAGAAAACGAGGAGAAAAAACAATATTTGACAAATATACACAACCGGTAAAAAGTTTTAGGACACCTCAAGTTTTATTGTATTAAAATTCAAGCGGTTCAGTGTTTCATTGTTCATTTTGCAGAAAGTGTGCGGCACTTATGGGAACTTCTATGTAACCTTACCATTTTTAAACCTCTCTGAGTTCAGTGCTGTCCTTTGTATCATTACATGATATTCATTGGACTTGAACTGGCTCGACTTGAAACTTGAAACTTGAAAGTGTACACAAATGTAAAGTGTAAAAAAATTTAAAATATAAATAGAACATGGTTTGGGGCTAATGGCAGATGCTGCAGATTTGCTGTTATTCAATTTTCAGCCTCAGGAGCTCATTGAATCAAACACTAAAATCACCACAGCTCTCAGAATCCCACTTCTCCAACTGATGCAACATCAACACCGGGGTGGTGGTGGCATAGTGGGTAGGATACTTGCCTCTAGACCAATAGGTCATGGGTTCGAATCCTACCAGCACACCACCAATGGGTTCCTTAACCCCAAGTTGCTCCAGGGAGAGACTGCCCCCTGTAGTGTCTGATAAATGCTGTAAATGTAAATGTGGGGAACCCTAACTACCAAACTACCTAACTTCTGTCAGCCACCAGATTTCTATGTTGTCCAGCATTTCACTGTGTAAACAGGGGAGTGGGAGGGCTGCTCTGAGAGACAAACGTTTCTGTGAGAAAATGTAAACTGTGATCGTGCAGTGGCTATGGTAACTGTGGTTGTTGCTAGGTGTTTGCTATGGTGCTATCCGGTGCTACATTGATTTCATGCTCAGTGTTCTACAATGCAAGTCAGGATGGTCGCTTTTAAATCATTAATACTTGGCCTCATTTAAGCTGTATACATGTGGAATACACCAGATTCACAAAATGTTTTACGGTTAGAACAAAGCCAATAAAAGTAGCACCATTTATAAAAGGAGTAATGCAAACTTGCGCTATGCCTGCTAAAACAGATGGACTCAGCATGACACTGTTATTTTTTTCATTCGTCCCGACAGCAGATACATATGGCTGAGCTGGAACAGGCATCCCTCAGATCCGAGCAGCTCTCAGACAAATCCTCCTCTCCGGCCCTACCGGATGACCTCAGCCTGGATGAACAGAGCATGTACCAGCTGGCGGTGAGGGAAAGCAAGGTGAGCATTGTCAAAGAAGGATGCCGTGCATCGTGTCCACTATATTATAGTCCCATTTATTGCAGCTCCCCAGACAGTAGCCCATCTGCATGATTTGTTTTAGCTGTCATCTAGCCTTGGTCAGTTTCTGACCTCAAAGCCACCAATGGATTCCTCCGGGTGGTGGACCACTCTCAACCTGGGCAGTGACCCACACACACACACCTCTGTGCCTGATACACCAGTGCCACCTGCTCTAACATCCCATTACCATCACTGCTGGACTGAGAATGGCAACCTTGTGATTAGAAATTGACTGATGATGAATGGGGAAATTGAGCAGATGGGCCACAGTCTGTAACTGTACACCTATTTAGTGGATCTGCAAAGTAGCTGGGACTCGGTGAGTAGATAGAGTGAGTAGGTCACTAAACTAGCCCATTCATTACAGAACTACCTACAATGGTTTGGTTCTGTTGCAAAGCATTCAGATCAAGGTCTATAGAGCAGCTTTTCTGAAAGTTTCGTTGGCACGGTTTTGCGACTGTGCCACACAAAGCGAGGCAGAAATTGTCACCCGGGGCTGCATAATCAGCTCCAGTAAAGAGCCTGCCGAGCGGGCGTGTGCTGAGTGCTACCTGCTGCTGTTTTATCCACCACCATAATCTCTTAAGTCGCTCCCAGCATCAGTTCTTAATGAGCCCTAATCAGTGAAAATGACCATGAACTCCTGCTAATTAGACCAGAGGAATCAAATAAATAAATCCTGTCGAGGGGTCGTTTCATTTCTCTCGACTTTATTGAAACCCCTCTCCCAGACTTTTACAGGCACAGCATGAAGAGAGAAAACGAGCTCCTTCAGCAGATTAATGTCTTTAATTGTTCGACTGAAGCACGCCACCACGCAGGCCTGGTTCAGATGCATTTCCTGATTCTTGCTTGCTTTAGTTCAAGTAACACTAGAACATATAACCCGAAGTGTGTGAGATCTGGATTTTTTTTCCTAAATATGGAATAATCATTATCTTATCATTGAATTAGTGGTACATTAGTTATAAAAAGCCCAGTCATTATTGTTTTGATGGAAAATATCGGTGTGATGGAAATGTGTATCAAGTGGAAGTTGACTGAGTTCACCTTGTAGATGAGAAAGCAGGTCAACGTGTCACGGTTCGGCTTTTCAGTTTTTGGATGTTGTTTCTGTTCTGTGTTTTGGGGACTTTTATTTTGATTTCATGCTCTGTTCATGTGTCACGTGTGCCTGAGTTTCCACCTGTTTGTGTTTTGCCTTCTGATTTCTAGGTGTATTTAAGTCCTGTTTCCGTTTGCCTTAATTATCCGTCCATCGCCTCACTTTTCTGCACATGTATCCTGATCCTAGTTCTTATTCATGTTCCTGGTGGCCCTCGTGCCTGTTTCTGTTGTTTTGTTTTCTTTAATAAAGTATCTAGCGTAGATTCCTGCTTTCTAGTCGGTTCCGTGCTCCGAGGAAGCTCAGGACTGAGGGCTAGCCCCCTCAGCTCTGACACAACGTCTATTTAAGTGTTTCTGTTGTTTTTCAATACTATTTTCAAAGCACTTTTCCCTTTTCCTCCCTCATCAATTCAGCTTTCGAGAATGTTTTTATTGAAATCCACCTATAAAAAATGTCGGATTCCATTCTGCCAGCAGAATATTTAACATCACATTTTGACTATTTGTAATGATCTGTCACAGTTATTTGTGTTTTCTGACCTTGGATCATTTTGAACCTACAATGCTAATATACCATTTTTTAAATGATACTGATGTTGTGTTCTGTTGTGACCTATTTAATTATACATCACTTTTATCAACCCTAGTTTAATGCTACTGTCCCTAATAACTTTATTCTAATGCGTAAGCATCAGGTTGGTGTGTTACCTAACGAACCTAATGAATTCCATAAAATTTATATATTATAGTGATTATGCTACTTGTGCCTAGCACCAATCTTCTTCACAATTCATCACAATTTTTTTTTCACATTCCATCAAATAAAATAAACCCAGAATTGTGTTTTATATTGAAAACGACAAAGTAAAAGGCGAAAGAGGAAGCTTTAGTAGCTCTGTTGTGGTCACTGCTCAGGGAGGCTACATTAGATGCTGTTGGTGGTCGATGGGAGCTAAATTAGATCATTTTACCAGGAACCCCCGAGGCAATACGTTTAGAGCTAACAGCTGTTGTAGGGTCATGAAAGTGCTAATGTGCTAAAGCTAACAGTCCCCTTGTGTTCACTCTGCACAGGAGGAGCGGGGTTTCAGAGAGGAAGCAGGAGGAGGGAGGGAAGTGATGCGACGACCTTCCCGGGTCCACAGCGCCGGGGCTGAGGACGGAGCTCGGAGGCCGATCCAGCACCCGAACACACCTGCCCGCCATAGTATAGGTAACTGTGGTAAGAGTGGTATGAGAATTTGTCAGGGCTGAGGATTATAGTAATACCTTTGATGCAATTAAAGAAATAATGCAATAAAACGTAACTTTTATAATAATAAGAGAATGTATTAAACCCATTGGAAGGCTTTGGCATTTAAACTTAACAATTATATAATTTTATGTTTTTATAATGAAATGTACAGAAGACATTTATTTCTATAATAACTCTGATTCCTTTACTTTAGCAGTCAAATAGCATTCAACTGTATTATTAAACGTGGTTGCTGTCACAAGACATCTTAATAATTTTTAATTTTTTAATTTTTTTATAATTCATTTAATACATGAATTTTAACTTAATCACCACTTTTTCTACTACTACCTATGTGTGTTTAAGTATCCCATGTTTGTAGCCCCATTGTGATCCCCCCTTATGCACAGTGATCAGTGACTTAATAACCAGATAGCATTAAGAGTTTTGTCCACTTCATTTACATGGAGATCGCAATGTTTTTTTTCTGATTATTTAAATGTCTGTGTTCCTGTTTTCATTGATTATTGCTGAATATAGTTTTAAGTCTGCTGATGATGCCTAGTGCAGTTATCCAGTTATTTTGAGATATGTTAAGATCTTGATAAAAGTTGCAGTTGGTCAGACTATATTTAATAAATGGATTAAAGTAAAACAAGGAGTGCTGGAGTGAAAAAGTTTGGTCTGAATACAAATGTTCTCATTTTTGTTTCTCTGCAGGTGGTGTAGCAGCTCTGTGTAGCAGCAGTAGCAGAGAATTTCAGGGTGTTTCTGGGGGCACAGGGGACTCTTCCACTCTTTACCATCTCCCTGCAGAGTTCTTCCATCCGGCAGCAGCAGCCTTGCCGGCACCTCCCAGGAGTCAACAAGGCCACAAGGCCCGAGGCTTCAGAATGACTTCTCCAGCCTCCTGGGCCTCCTTGCGCTCCCCTGGAGCCTGCCAATTGCTCACCGCACAGGTAGGTACTTTTTGGTAAAAGTAAAATTATATAAATTACTATACAGTTGTCAATGACAAAGTAAAACTAATTAAAGCATATTATGCAAGTTTTGACGTTTGTTTTATCTCCTAACTGAGATTACAGTGAATGAGATAATGAGAGAACAAGGAGGTCCCAGGTTGCTAGCAATCTGAACACATCTCTGTTTCCCCAGTATGCATCCCACAGCGACTCGTCCCTGGCCACAGGCAGCTCAGAAGGAAGCCTGCAAACCACCATGGAGGAAGGTCTGAGCTTCAGTGTTTCGTCTCCACAGGACCCCGACTTCCCCCTTCATCTGCTAGAACCACTGCCCGACAGGAGCACCTGCAGCCTTTCCACAGAGACCCTGAGGCCAGCGGCTTCATCCGTGTCTGATCTCCAAGCCACTAGGGGGCACCAGCGCAGCCAGAGCAGCAATAGCCCCCTACAACCCTGGCAGGTCACCAGCCAGGAAAGCAACAGTGAACAATTATCGGAGACATTGAGCAGCCTTTCATTAACCTCGCTGCTTTCACCCAGCACTCTAGCACCCCCTTCAGTGAAGAAGTGCAACAGTATGGGCAATTTGGAGCAGGGTGCTGTTTCAGGCCGGGGTAAGGAGGGAAGGCAACTGTTTGTGAAGGATGCCCAGGGCCATCTTGCCACCCCATGGGTGGAGGGAAGGAAAGGAGCTAAGAAAGAACCATCAGAAGCATCAAGATTCGAAGGCAAAAGTACGAGTCAAGTAAGAGTGGTGGGGTCCCGGAAAAACAGATGAAACATTGCTTTTTGCTGTTGTTGTTGTTCCACTCTAAAGCCCACCACTCTACCTCTCCGTGGTTCTGTTTCTTTTTCTTTCTTTTTTTTTGGCACGGAGATGTTTGACACATAACATTTTGTACTCAAACCTGGAAACAAAACCTCTCGGTCCATTCTCTCTTTCTCTGGTTTCATTTGTGGCCTGTTGCCATTTTGTATTCATTCATGGGAGTGGTTTCCACCTAGGGCTGAGAGAGTTTTGGATCAGCAAGACCAGGGTGAGCGGGTGATAAAGTCCATCCCAGTGAAACAAAGGTGGAAGTAGATGGCAGTCTTTGACGCGGCGCCATCGGATCCCGATGGGATTAAACTAGGAAGCCTGAATGCACGACTGAAAGTGGTCCTGCCAGCGGATTAGGCACTTTACAGTTCACGTTTTCAGCAGAAATGAAAAACCCAAAAAAACAAAAGGACGTAGCGGACCGGCAAAGGGACTGCAGTGATTAACTTTTTTTGGCTTCTTGTAGAAAGGGGCATGCCCATGCCATTAGGAATCAAGTATCTTGCAGTGTACGGTAGAATCCAAGCTACATTATGCAGATGAAGTAAACTGTAGAACGCTTTTGTGAGCTTGCATGCGTCTGTGCATCCCCATGTCCGTTTGTATGTACATGTGGTTCAAAGAAGCGTCCCACCTCAAGCCTCCTGATACATCCATGGGCTTCTGAAGCTCTTGTGAAAGAGAAGGGCCTAGACGGCTTTTTGTTCTCAGCAGAAGAACGTCCATCAAGTTGGAGATGAAGTAGTGAGATGAGAGGCTCTGGTCTTGGGTCTTGAGGGTTGTTCAAGGATGTCTGAATAGAGGAACTCCCTCCCAGGTGCAAAAAAAAAAAAGACCCACAATCTTCTGCATGAAGGCGTCTTTCTGCAGAACAGCTGAAATTTTGAAAACACCGATCCACTCGAAGATGTCAATGCTGGATGATGACGGTCAGATTTTTACTCAGATATTTTTTATAAACTGGTTTGGAGCTAAAGAAACCAGGGAAACTGGATTTGTTGTGGTTGCCTTGTCCTTTCCCCATCCCTGATGTTTCTCGTCTTATTCAAAGTTGTTTCCTGCAAGTGACTTCCGGTTTTATAACTTTGCCTAAGGGGGGAGGGGGGGTCTTTTTGTACAAGGGGAGAAAACAACCATGCAAAACAAAGTGGAATTTGAAATGTGGCTCACTCATAGATTTCAGAGGCAAAATCGAGAAGGTACCAGGGATGCCTGAGCGGCTGTTGCACCGCAAGAAGAAAATGGCATGGTTAACAACATGATGGGGAACAAAAACCTCGACTGTACTCTGGGCTTGGTGGTACTCAATGGGAGGGATTCTGAAAGCTTTAATTTGAGTGTCATATGATATAACTAGGTTTATTAGATTTGCAGTGATTCTTTGGCATGGCTACTGGACTGTAGTTAATGTTCAGCCGATTGCATCCTAATTTGCTCTACTTCCCATCACGTATTAGCTTAGACTGACCAGCCACTCAGGTCAATGGAGCATCTTTTAAACCTGTAAGTATGACACTCAAAGCATTCAATGAGAAAATGATGTTTTAGCGTAGTCTATTGTAGCATTCAGCATCCCTTTTATTTGTTTGCGCTAGAATTCAGGTGATTCACAGTTTGGCTTGATCTGTTGAACTTCACTCGATTAGTTGTGCTTGTCCTTACATAATGTGGAGATGTCATCAACCGACCATTGTACAGTACATCAATGGTGTTGTAGTATACAATCAAGACTACACTAGTTCTACTCACAGTGCTCGACACAGTGTTAGTGTAAGGTTGGAGAAGAATAAAGTGCTAGGGTTTATTTAAAAAAAAAAGAAAAGAAAAAAGACACAAACATGAAGGGCTTTTTCACTTTACAAGACTATCTTGGACATTTTAAGACAATTTCGCTTGGACAAGGCATTGAAGGTTGGGGTTCTGACAATAAAGCAATAAGTTATAGCTGTGTATGCCCTAATTATATTGACGTATTTCATGATAATGGAAATTGAGTTTCCCAAACAAGCTAAGCTGGGGGTATCTGCCTGGTACGGGGGCCAATCGGAACACATATGAATTATGGGCTGCCTTTGGGTCCAATGAATAAATGAGGTCAATTCGAACTCAGGGCCTTGGAGCATTCCACTAAGAACGCTCTGGCTTTTCAGAGCTGGAAGTTGGGAAAGATGTGCGTATAATGGGTACATTTTAAGCCCTTGTGTTTCAACACCTCTTTTGATGCCCCGAGCTCTAAGCTTACATCAGTGCGCCATGAATATGGCACAACACTGACCGTCAAACCGATTTGTGAAAGATTTGTAGCAGTTACGACTGAGGGCTATTTTGATTGCACCTCTAGTCCGTAAGACCCCTAACTCTGCCCTCGAAGCCTAACCTTAACTGTTTGTAACGTAACATCTCGTACGGGTATGCTTATGCTAATGCCTACAAATTTGCAGTTGCGATAACCTACCGAACAGACAGCCTGACAATTGTTTGCATGGTAGTCATTGCTATGTTTAGAGGTAGCCAAAAGTGTCACTCTCTTAAATCCAAATGAAACCAGTTAGATTCTATGGGTGTTATTACTTTACTGTAGAGTAGCAAGCATAAGGCTTCATCTACATAAGCCTTTTATGACAACTAATGTTAACCTATATAGACCTATAGCCTATAGCCTATATAGACCTATATAGGCTTATTCCATTCAAACTGTCTACTGTCATAAGGTAAGAAAACCTTTTATTAGCCACACAGTGGGAAATTTGCATTGTTACAGCATCAAGTAGAAGCAGCATAACCTGTAGTACCCAGTGTATGTACACAACACTTTCCGTCTAGTGATGCTTGCCAGAATAAACCTTTATAAATGTTAACATATATTTATTGTCATAAAAGACCTATGTATGTGTCACGTAGCCTTATGAATGCTACCCTATGTCTTGTCATGTTTAGGAGAAGTGTATGTAAGACGAACATCTAAAGGCTTAGAGTATCAGAGGAGTTCTTGTCAGGCACTCTCGGGTGGATTGATTGCTGCATTATTGAGGTAAATGTATGTACATAACTTTGTATATTGAACTGCATGTGCGCTATGCTACCAATGACAATGAAATCTTCATGCATTTTGGAGAGTCGGAGGGTGAGAAAGATTTCTTTCGATTCTGTTCGGGCCCAGCGGTCCCTTTTTGTTGCACCCTAAGAAGTCTTCCTTGTTTCACTCGAAGCTGAAGCCGCGCTGACGGGCAGCCTACGTTTCCCAGCACAACTGGCTGTGTATTTTCTTTATATCTTTTTAATGAGGCCATGTTTCTCACAAGACGGCCATGGTTACATGTAGCCTGGGACTGTTGAATTAGGCCTGAGAACCCTTTTGTGTGCATGTGGGCCTTTGATTCATCCTAGCTGTAGCCACCAGGGATGGGCATTTCTAGGCAGAATTGCTGTTTGAATTTTTAAGGTATTGCCGCCCTCCAAGCTTGCAAATTTTTTTTTTTTTTTAGCATTTGCTGAAGCTAGTCACCAATTGTTGCACTGCGGAAGAAACTCGTGCTTGACAGTTTGCTTTCAAATGCCTTCTTTGCTCAGCAGGGTTTGCACTTTACATCATTTCTAAGTATTTGGTCAGCAGTATGTCTTCGTTAAACCAAACATGGGATGTAGGGATAACACTGAGGGAAAACTGGCCTTACTAAGCTATACTCTACACTGCCCTCTGGTGGATGGTGCGGTTAAGATGTCATAGGTCTGAAGAATTTGTCATTAGCAATGCTTGATTGTTGAGAATTTGGGAATTTGGGCTCGTCCCTTTGTAGCCAGCATGTAGATCATCCCTTCAAGGGGGAGCTGAGCATAGGAATGAGTCAGAGATGCTAGAAATGCTGGACTTCAAAAGCCACTGAAGCAAGAGCACATTTAAGAGGTGTTTCCTCCCCCTCACCTCAAACTCTTCACTCCCTCCAGCCATGCCTTCCTCTCTAAATGTCAGTAGGCCCACCATTCAAACACTAAAACACACCACTTCAGCCCAAATTTACCATAAGATTTACATGCGCAAGACACTAATCCTTTTACACACCAGCAGAAGGAGATGATCAGCACAAGAAAACGCCAGAAATTCAAGGATCTGCTGCCGTTCAAGAGTTTAGGATTATTTGCTGCGACAGTATAATACTTTATATAGTGTAGACTAAGACAGACTAGTAAATGTTAGTTAGGCTCATGTGAGATTAGCGTCTGATGGTTCCCCTCAAAATATGTTGGAAATGAAATTGACCATCATTTTTCTGTCAAATTGTCCACCGCAAGATTTGATTGCCACTTTTGAAATATGAGACATTCAGGCTAGTAATTTGATTTTAACATTGATTTTTACAACAGCTTTTTTATCTCAATGCTGCACAACATCCAGTCATTTTAAAATCATTTACAGATCCATGTATCATTTTGGCCTCATCTTTGTCATTCGTCTTTCTTTCTTTCTTTATAATATTACTATTATACTATAAGTACCACTAGATAGACTAAAATCACTCAAGCAGTCTAATGATACATCGCAAAGGCATTAATAGGTCCTTGGACTTTCGTTTAAAAGCTTTACATCTCTTACACAGAAAACTCTTCATAGGCTGTATAGGGATACAGAAATGACGTATGAGACAATGCCACCCTCACTGTTCAGAAAACAGTCCCCCAGCAACTTGTGTTAAGCCCCTAATGTTGGTGGACATGATCACTTGAACACATTTTGCTCTGGTCATTTGTAGAAAGGGGATGGTAAGGTCTACAAACAGATGCAAAGTTGACTTTTAGACAAATAGCAGCAGGTGGCTTTGCAAATCATAAAAAAAATCTCCAGGCTCAGTATCTAACCTACAAGGAACCTCACTAAGTACATCAAAGATGTACAGTTCTCCAGGATAATGTGCATTCATTTTGGATGCTTTCTGTATATTATTATTTTTGCATTAACTACCTGTTGCACCTCATGGTATCCATCCAGCAGAAATTCTATATATTAATAAGCCTTTCTATGATTGATGCTGTTGTGCTGAACTCTTGAATTTCATGCATCCAGATCATAATGCATATCCATAATGGCATAACGATGAAACAGAAATGAGACAATTGTTTATTTTCATTGTAAGGGAAATGTCTATCCCTTATTACTCTCTTCCTGTTTCTAGTCTGTTTTTAACCTCTTTGCCAATGAGTTTCGTTAGATATGTTGACCAGACCTGTTATTTTATAAACCTATTTACCGTTCCTTTCTCTTTATAAAGAGAAAACTTCTATCCCTTTTTTTCTGTCCCTATTTTAATTCTGTTATTTACCTCTCTGCCAAAGAGATTCATTACATTTACTGACTAGACTAACGATGGGCAGTAAAAAGATGTTTCAAGGGTTTCAAGTAGGTTTCACCTCAGAGGGGTGTCCATCAAACACGAGTTTGGAGATGTGTCTGTATCTAATTACCCCCTCTGTTGGAAGTGTGTGTGTCATGTGACATCATGGCAGTGTTTCTGCAGGCTTGGTCATTACGCTGTCTTTGTGCTTCTAGGGGTCAAAGTGGGAGTTAATTGCTGAGGGATGCTTTCGAAGGCAGCAAAAGTTGACTTAGCATCCCATTCATAATACAAGTAATGATCTCCATTAACCCTCAGAACTCAGAGTGTATCAGTAAACTCTGATTTCAGTAAATATACCCGGAGAAAACAGTCTAGAACCGGTGTTTACTCTCAGAACTCAGAGTGTATCAGTAAACTCTGATTCTGTAAATATAACTGGTGTAAAACAGTCTAGAACCGGTGTTTA
>JBBPDE010000023.1:25444-35803 GCA_037974605.1 Nannopetersius ansorgii | reverse complement strand
CACACACACACACACACACACACACACACACACACACACACACACACTGTACTCACATACTGGAGAGACATTTTTCTATACCCTGTATAGAAATAAAGAGTATGTATGAAATAAGTGATATGTTTGCGTCTAAGCATCCAATCACCCATATTTGACTCCAGTCTCAATCATGATAACAGTTAATGTCTTCATTTTGTCAAACATGCCACATGACATCACAGTGTGAGCAGCCTGAATTTCTTTTCTGCATTTAACCATTCACCCAGTGAAGCAGCGGGCAGCCAGGAACACAGCGCCCAGGGAGCGGAGTGTGTGGATGGTATCTTGCTCATGGGTACTTCAGAAGTACCTCTAAAAGTTCTGGGATTTGAATCGATGACCTTCTGATCACAAGGGCAACTCCCTAACCACTAAGCCATGAGCTGCCCCTATTACTGTAACTTAACATCAACTACAATCTTAAATAGGTTCATCTTACTATGCAGTCTGTAGCATACACATTTACAATAGCAAACATGATATGAGTTAATGGATTTATAGTGGAACACAGACAGGTGTACGAATTACCCCACATTAACATAACACTCAACACTTAAGACATTGCTTTGTATATGTGTGGTGTGTATTATATGCAATAATGCAAACATAAACTTAGGCTAAACTGCAAACCCACATTTGTCTGATTAACTGTCTGTAATGGAAATATGAATTCATACAATTACTTTTGTGCATTGTTCAGAAAAATGGTTAATGTCTGCCATCATTGTGTCAGTCACTTGCATACTACCACCCTAATAGTATGCACTGGAATCCATGGGTTGGTAGTAGCCTAGTGGGTGAAACACTTACTTGTAAACCTGATGGCCACAAATTCTCTTTTTATCGTTGTGTCCTTGAGCAAGACACTTACTCTTCAGTTGCTCCAGGGTAACTGTCACTATAAATAATGATTGTAAGTCACTCTGGATAAGAATGTCTGCCAAATGCAGTTAATGTAAAAAACAGAAAAGTGTGAGCTGATTTGTCCTTGATATAATAGGTGTCTTTTCCAACAAGAGGAAAAATGAGAACTGCCAATGATAGCAAATGAAAATTTAGGGTGGCACCCAGGGTGGCCAAACCAGTGCCACTAGGCTAATGAAAACAGCCTTCAAGGAAGATTTTGTGCTGTTCACACTGTGTGCTGTAACATGTTCACATATGACAGAATGGTCACTTATCTAAGACATCAAAGCAGTCTGCACCTAGAAATCCACCCCAAAGTAGTTTTTCAAAAGTTCCTCCCACTTTCACGACAGGTCTTCAAAACAGATCATCACAAAGAGTTTTTTTTTTCTTGCCCTTAAACAGGAAGTTTTACTGCAAAGACCAGTGCAGGACTGCCACAGGATGTCTGGAAGCATGTTTACATCAGATAAAATGATTTTGTCTGGAGTACGGCATCAAGGTTAGGGTTCAGTTTGTTATGAGATTTCATAGAATCTATTACATGAAACATTAAATTTAGATTACATTTAATATATCTTATGTTGAATGTTATTTGAAGATAAAGCTAAAAGTTTGAAGATAACAGTTACAACACCGGACACAATGTATTTTAACACCTTAACCCTTTAACCATTGGTAAACTTAAGAAAAGTACTTTAATTCACTTCATAAAATAATATTTGTTTTAGGAAAAACTCATTGTGTAGATAAAGCTTGGAGAAGAACCAGACTACAGTAAAGGTGCTGTAAAACATAGACATAGAAACAGGCTGGGTCTCTTTGTCTTACAGTGATTTCAATGAACTTATTGATGGCATCACACACTCAGAAGTGTTCAAATGCCTTTTGGGTACAAACCTGCAAATAAACTGCTGAAAATGGTCTTTTGAGAAGCTGAACTGTCTGTGTTAGCCCTAGCATTAAGAGATTGCCATTTCAAAGCCAGGTGATATCACAGGCATCCGTGGCAGGACTCCAAAGGAGTGTAATTGGTTTTGCTCTCTCTGGGCACGTAGGATCACTCAGCGCATTGCTAACAAGCACAGGCATCTGTTAGCTGACATAGCAGAACTAGCAGTTAGCATTCTTCAAATGTGTTGTACTGGCCAGTGATCCTGTATTAGTGGCAGCTGTTCAAAAATGTGGTGACACTTCACATGGCAAGCTAGGCTTCTAGTGTTCCACCCAGTGTTGGTGGCATTATCTAATTGAATTCTATCAGCTAGAAGGTGGAAATGCATTACTAAATTATGGAGACACCTGGAAGGAGATAAATTATATATATTTAGCCAAATCAGAACTTGGCAACTTTATTATTTTCTACATTATTGAAAAAAATAGTTTGTGTGAATGTTTCTTGATGATGGGACTAACAGAAATTGTTCAAAACGACTTAAAAATAAACAAGAAAAACAAAGCAATTTCTTCCCAAAAAACCACAAGTAATTCACAAAATAACAGAGGAGTTGAATCTAGCCACAAGCCAGGGGGTAACATGAAAAGCATGGTAATGGAAATGAAATCTACAGCCAGAGTTGTTAGAGAAGGATAAAGCAGAATATATTACAGCTCATCAAACACAACATTATTTATTCAGACTGCCAGTCAGGCAGCACAGAGAACACTGGCAATATTTTAATTACATTTTGTTAAATAGCAGGTTTTTGGTATACCTAATACCTGGGTCATGCTGAGGCCCAGGCCAGATACCTTGCATAACCCAGAAAGGTGGAGTAAAAAATTGCTTGCAAAGGCTGGTTCAGGGAACCCTGAATAATTCAATAATTTAAAATCATAAAAAAAACTTTATTGAGATCTACTGAATTATTAATCCTAAGCTTCAGCTGTTTGAGGTTCAAGACTCATAGCGTATGATTATACAGCTGGCTCACACTCTTTTTTGGCCCAGTTACAATAGAGTACAGTATGTCTGCGAAGCATATAGGCCCTTCCTGATCAAATTTAATTCATATTAATATTAAAATCAAGAAATCAAGATGTAAGAACTCATATTTCAGAAACACAACTTAGTACACATCTTTAAGTTCCTTTTCCTATTCCTGATGCATTTTTCATGTCTCCAGAGAAAGGACACAAGGCTCTTCAACCCACAACACATCTGTTCTAATAGGACACAAAGCAGGAAGAGACTTCTCGCTGGTATCTCCCACTGTTAGGTTCTCAGCGGTGGCAGGAGGCAGGAGGAAACCTTCGTCAAATAAAATAATCCACAATCATTTGACTGAAGCTTTTACAAGGAATGGATTCTGTCCCAGATGACTGATCCAGAGCTGACATTGCTGTTCATTTATTCATATCTCTGCAATGACTTATTCAGAAGAACTGTGGATGCATGGTAAGAATGGTGCTTAGTAACACAAGCAACAGACTTCACCATGCACTGGGACTATTTTAGAGATGAATTAGAATCGTTAAACATTTTACTGCTTGACAGCTTCATAAATGTAAACAAATGGGCTGTCTTCTATTTGATTACACTTTGGGTGCTGTCAACCAGTCAACCAGGGGGTTTTGGCCAATCTGCACAAATTCCAGTTGTGTTTACTCTACTGAAAAGGTTCATTTTGTCGAAACGGCCATCAAGTGCATACTGTTCATCTTCCAGTTTCAAGACAAAAGTATGAAACATAAAATTTAAGAAGAATGTTACACAAAAAACACAAGCACTAAGCATATAAGTGATTAATTTGTCTGGTCTTTATGTTTTTGCATTCTTTTACAGCTTTAACTCCTTTAATTCTTAAACACAACCAGTTGCAGTTGTGTCCTCCAATCATAAGCTGCTCCGAAAGCACCCCTCCAAAGAGACCAAAACTTTTACACAAGCAACTACCCAAACACACCTCAGCTGCCACAAACATTTCTTTATCATGTAAATCTATAATGGCTAAATAAGATTCTGGGGAAATTAGAAAACAGATAATCCACCTGAATGAGAAAAGTCAAAGGAAAAGACATTTGAGTTTCTATAACTGGAGTAAATGATTAATATATATATATATATATACTCCTAACAACCATGCAAAACCTGATCAACCACCAAAACTGTCACCATCAACATTCAGAGCTTTCATCTTTAAGAAGAGGGGAGATAAACAAGCTCCACACTTGCTTCTGCAGTGGGTCTGAAAATATGTGTGGCTCGTCCAGGAGCCTTTGCTGAGAAAAGGAAAAAAAAAAACAGAACATTGAACTACGTGTGGAGGTGTGGAGGAGGGTTTTGTGAAATGATGTGTGAGTGTGAGAAGGATAATGAGAAACAGATAATTAAGCAATCTTCTAAGAGTCAACTTTGGAAGTGTTAGAGAACATATCCCAATGGATTTCTGAACGCAAGTCTCTTGAAAGTAACTGAAGCTGTAATAAAGGTAAAGGATGCACACACTGAATACTAAAAAACTGTACGTTGACCAAATTTTGAGCTCATATTGGACTGACCATAATAATTTATGGTGAATTAAAAGTAAATCTTTAGAGATTTTATAATAAAACTGTACTGTGCTCCAGTCAATTGAGACATTTTTTTGGTCCATTTGTTGTAAAATTTTGCTACAGTATGGATGGTGGCATTTTCAGCTAGTATGTGGTTAAAAATAGAAAAGACAAGGTTTCTGCTGCTAGGTCATTCATTTGCTGTCACTGAGTATGGACAAAAGATATTGGGATATCTCATCGTTACACCAATAGGGATTTTAATGACTTTGCATTCACATAGACTTCCACGTCTTTTGCAGGTATTACGGCTTCCACATCTTGGAAGGCTTTCCACAAAAAATTTTTTCCACAAAAAGTGTTTCTATGGGAATTCATGTCCATTCATTCTGTAGAGCATTTATAAAGTCAAGCATTGACATTAGATGAGGAGGCTTGGCTCATTTTATTTATACCTTTCATTATATTTATCTTTATTTTATTTTCCATTCTGTAAAGCACATTGAACGACCTTCTGTGTATGATAATGTGCTGTATAAATAAACTTGAACTTGAACAGTCACCGTTCCAGTTCATCCCAAAGGTGCATGTTTGAATCAGGGGTCTGTGTCAAACTCAGGCAACCATGTCTTTATTAAGCTTGCTTTGTGCAGTGGGACACAGTCATGGTGGAATAAAAAAGGGTTCTTTTGCCAAAACTGTGTACACAAAGTTGAAAGCATGGTGTTGTCCAAAATGCCTTGGTACACTGAGTTATTATGATTGCCCTTCACGGGAAGAACGGGACCACCTAAATGCAATAATCAAGAGGTGTTTACCAATTTTTGTCCATATGGTACACATGGATCTTTCGCTTGACATTACTGATTAGGACGTTTGCACGCAGATTGTTTCAGGACACAGGTGTGTTCAGACTGATAAGAGATATGGGTCACTTGCAGACTTGAATGTGAGCCATCAAGGCAAAGGGGTTAGATCTTAGGAACATTAGGGACAATGTTAGTGCAGCCTAACTAACCTTTCCTTGCAAAGCAAAGTGCTGTTATTGTGCTTGTAGTAAAAGCGCCCCAAAGCTCAAATGACATTATACTTAATGTCAAAGAAAGCCTAATTAAAATGATTAATTCTTTGGCTCAACAAATCGCAGAACATGGGTTTATTCACTAAAAAAATGTTGAGAAGCCTCCAGGGCTCAGAAAGATGCAACAAAAGCATTAAATATCTGATATTTTAGTCTGACGAGACATTTGGTGGTTGGGTTTTGTCTGGTGGTAGCACAGCCTGTGGTTTAGTGTCTGGGGACACAGAGCAACCACAGGTAATAAGATGGCAGGTCCTGCACACAGAATTCAATTACACTCTCCCACCTCAGACACACACACAGACCTTTCTCTTTAGCCTACACATGCAGGACTTCAAGGCCAGTTCTTTCTCTTTTCGGTGTGTGTGCTAGTTAGGGTTTTAACTATGAAGTTTTTATACAGAGTTTTAAAAATGCTCATTTTTCATATACACCTACCATATTGGTATTTTGTAAGTATTCTGCTTGTGCCCAAATTCATCACCTCCCTCCTAAATGTAAACTAGGGCCACAAAATATGTACAAACATTAATCCTGCAATTATACTGTGACATCCTGTTAATGTGGTGTCTTTTCAATAGTTATCAAAGAACCATCAGTTCTTCTGCAAGTCTAAAATGAAAACTAAACTGCAAAACAGGCTGTTTTTAAAGTTTTTGTGATGTCACCAAACCAACACATTTACATATGTCTCCTGCTATGTCCTATAGTTGTTTCAGCTCCGCATTGCCTTATGAATGAGCAGTACCACAGAATGTATATCAGTTAGCATGAATTAAGACATATTTTTGGTACACAAACCTACACAAATGTCATGGTAAAATGAAACAGGATGAACATGTAGATTATGGGTACTTTAAAGACAAAATTGTTAATAAATGCCTTTAATGGTTAAATGGTCAAAATTATTTGACTTTTGTTGGATTACATTTCCATTCACCTGGAGCTGTGATTGGACACTCAAAAACACTGTGATTGTTTAGAGGTTAATTTGCATATTGCATCCTTTTCCTATATCCGTACCAATCTGAGACCAATGTTGCCTTGATTAAGAGACAATGGAAAGGAATGGAAAGCTCTAATGGAAAGATACCCCCAGAAGAACACTGAGGACCAGACATAATTTATGTAGTGGATAATCATCAACACAGCAGTGACCAATATTATTAAGCTATTTAGTGTCACGTCCCCTCTCTCTCTCCTGGCGAAGACAGTGTAAACGGAGCCTTCCATTGGTCTCAGTATATACCTCCCAGTTTGACCCATGATCCCTACTCTGGCCCAGTACCCAGCAACTTAAATATGAAATCCAAACCCCCAACACCCAATCACACTGGCAGCTGCAACAAATAATGAACTAAACACAAACCTGAGAGTGTTGGTGAGAGTGCTCATATTTGCATTAGGTGAACAGTTTTATTAGGCTGCTTAAGACAATTACTGTGGAGGAAATTAGTCAAATAGCTAAGTCTTGAGCAGTGGGAACATAAAAAAATGTTTGGGTCATGACTAGACCATGAAAGCTAGTGTAATCTGCTTCTGAGAAGGGTTAGTATAAGGCTGAAAAAGATCTTAAGTCTGTTATTTAGCTACAGAGGGATTTAAAGGTGAAAAAGGGCTGGTCTGGTCAACATTCCCATACTAGCTATCAGGGGAGACGCAGGGCTGCTACTCATATTATGAAAGTGAAGTGAAAGTGATCATTCGGTCATACGTGAACACACCACTGCACACAGTGTGAACAGCACAAAATTCATCCTCTGCATTTAACCCAGGGGGCAGCTATGAACACAGCACCCGGGGAGCAGTGTGTGGGGACGGTACCTTGCTCAGGGTACCTCAGCTGTGCCTAGCGGTCTTAGGAACCGAACCTGGACTTTCTGATCACAGGGCGAATGCCCTAACCACTAGGCCACCAGCTGCTGGCTGATAGGAGTAGGAAGAGGACGAGTGTGCTCCTGTGAGCAGGTACATAAAGCCATGGTCCACAGTCTCATTCTTTGTGAGAAGTATTTTGCCCATATTATTATACAAAATCCAGTCAGTAATTTGGTAAAAGTTTTTGAATCTCATGGGTCTCTCTGCACTTCTCTGTTTTCTTACTGCACCAAATTGTGTCCCTTGGGCTGTCTTGATTTTCTCCCTTTTTTCAATTTTTTTGTGTAATATATGAAGAGGAACTTTTCTTTGAGGGAACCTTTCAGTTTAGTGTAGGCTGGGTCCATTAGTTTGTCCCTCCGGGCAGTTTCCATTTCATTTCTTTCTTCGTTTTTCTTTTTATTTCTTTTAGACCCTGCTGCTACTCAGGTGGTGGCTCAGAATTTCAGCCCCAAAGTTTTGACTGGAGATATCCTCACTGACTCAAAACGAGTCCAGGTTCCGGGAGTTGTTGTAACTCCATTGCTCCCAGCTCATATACATTCTTTGCCTTCTTTTTTTCTTAATTTACAAGTGGTGGACTTTCCTATACAGCTCCCAAATCATTACAAGAAGCCTTAGCTTAACCCTCTGGCCCTCCTGTGGGTCCTTTGACCATTTTATCTTTGTTAATGCAAATGGAATGAAAATTCTCAAGGGTCTGGAGGGTCTGAACTCATTAAATATAACAGTAATATGCTCCATACATCCAATTGTAACACTTGACTCCCGCATGGCCAATTTTGTCTAATTGAAACCCATGAAAACTACATTTTTAATTCCTTGTAATTTATACACATTCCTTGTTAAATCATATAATTTAGATTAAATGCTTTCATTCTAAAGCACTTGACAAATGTATTTTTTACTGTTTTCTACCAGATTATGTCATTTATCCATTTTTGGCCAAGCCAATTTTATATAATATTCTTAGTTTCCAATAGGGGAGTCTGATGGCTTACTGCACGCCAATGGAGCAAATTAATCACACAGTTTTGACACTGGTGTGACCTTAAGGATGTCAGATAATGGTTTTGGTTTTGTGCATGACAATAAAATTCAGTGTTGTTGCTAATCAGTTACATATTTCATATTTGTTCCATTTTTGGCCGTAGCATTACGAATCACCATTTTTGAGGATGTTTACTTACAAATGCATTGTGCAAACAAACTGGAATTTGAAGGATTAAAAAGGATTAACAAAGGGATAGATATTTGACACTTATGACAAGAACTGATGTTAATTAAAAACTTTATGTAGTAAATATGTAGTATGTAGTAAAAAATGTAGTGATAAAAGAATAGCAAAAAAAAGTATATAACATTATATAAAAATTATATATATTAATATACTGTATATAAAATATATTAAATTGCTCGCTTGGCCAAAAATGGCTGAATGACATAATCTGGAAGAAAACACTAAAAACATGTCAGATAAGAACATGTTACTATGCTCGTACACTTTGCATGAACTTGTAACATTTCAGCATTTCATGAACAACACTGTTTAACAATAGGGCCTAATTATAGCACACATATAATGGAAAAGTCATGTCTTGCAGTCTGTGATCTGTACACCCAGCAGGCAAAAGCATCTCTGTGCACTGCAGCTGCATGTCATGTCTGTAAAGAGATCTATGGTAATAGCAGGCAACATAAGCCTTTCTGCTGTTGCCCTGGCTACTTAATGTTGTTGCGTGTCACTTTTGACAAAGTGCTAGACCTGAGGGCCGACCACATTTGTGTTGTATCAGCACACCCTAGGACATGTTTAGTGTTTGGAGGGATCTGCATCAGTTGTCACCATGCAGGCAGAATATGACAGAATGGAGACAGATGAATATGGATGGCAGACCCCTCAGGGGCTCATGTAAAATGACCCCTCTTCTCTGTTGGAGAAATACAGCATACATTTCCAGTCATACACTCTGTTTCGGGATCAGCAATGATGGAGGGAAAATGGAGTATTGTTTGTCTATGCTGATGAGATTGGTCTCTTTTCCCTCTCACTCTTTCATTCCACTAGGATGCAATTTAATGTTAGAGTAAGATTGAGCTTGTGGACTGGAGAAATGTATGGAACCTAATTCCAAACTAATTCAATAAGAAATTATAGTGCACTCTAAAATATACACTAAGTGTGTGTTTCTGTGTCAAGTGATATATGTTTTGCAAATGTTGTTGCTAAAGAATTGTGTACAGAGCATGAATAGGTATGTGTCCTTTAGAGTGAACTTAGGTAAGATTCTCAATGCTTCATAACGGTCACCAGTGTCCTAATGGTTTTACAACACATTTTAATTTGGAACCTCTTTCTGATGACTTTTCTGTTGCTTCTGGAAAGAATGATAGTAGTTGTGGCATAACACTGGGCAAAAAATTTAAGTGGCAGGTAAGCTTTAGTTTTGCTCTCTATGACAGTATTCCAGTATGTGTAGAGGATAAGCGAGTGATAAGCGATGAATTCTGTGTATAAACAAAGTGTATGTTTATTTTGCTCTACAGTTCACATTTAATATAAGCATATGCAAATGGTTGATAGTTTTTTTTATCACTCTTTATATGTATATTTATGTATACTAATCACTGGACTGATCATCTAGTTATGCTTCAGTGATTCATACAGAGGTCACTGTGCACCTTCCTCTGAAACTGCTCTTTTGCACAGTGTGTATGTATATATATATACAGTATATATGTGTGTGTGGGCAGTGTGTGTGTGTGTGTGTGTGTGTGTGTGTGTGTGTGTTGTATGTATATATGACTAATATAGAAGTGTGGGCAGTGTGTATAGGAATTGAAAAAAAAAACTACCACACTGACTGAATACAGTAGAACAGCATTTCTCAAACTTATTTGTCCTGGGGACCGGTCATGTCAGGCTTTGGGGCTGCAGGGCCCGGCACATTATCCAACAC
>JBBPDE010000023.1:0-19313 GCA_037974605.1 Nannopetersius ansorgii | reverse complement strand
ACGGCTGCTGTTTTGCCTCGGCTAAGCTGCCTCGGCTGTTTTTGTTTATCTTGCTTTCTTTTTATTTCTTTCTCTGTGTTTATTTTTGCCTGTTTTTGCTAAGTTGCCTCGGCTCTGTTTTGCTTATTTTTGTTTTTGCTTTTGTTTCGTTTGGTGCTTTTTGTGTTGTCTATTTTAGTTTATTTTGTTGGCTTTTGTTCTGTCTGACCTGGGTCGCGAGTGGACATTCTGAGACCACGTGGTCGATTAGGCGAGCCACGCCAGTCCGCTTGGGGTTTTGCAGCTGGAACGGCGCTACGGATTCCGCCGTGGCGGGGACCCTTTTTCCTTTTTTACGATTTTAAACTGGTTCTTTAGTCTTTGTTTGGTGTATTCCTTATTTTTTTCTTTTTTGGGGGGTTATTTGTTAGTTCTAGTTGTTTTTTTTTTGTTTCTTATTGCTTTATTCAATTATTCCGGCCTTTTAAATATTTTATGTATTAAAATAAAATATTAATTTTGTAATTTGAAACACGTCTCCTGCTTCCTCCCTTTTTAGTAGCCGAACCCGTGTGCCTCTTTACTAGGGGTAATATGTCCCAGGGTGAAAGCCCCTAGGTGACGTTGTCGGACATCTGTATGGTTATTTGGTCAGTGTACCACCTAAAATAGTATAGCTGCATAACCATATGCTGTCCCTTTATATTCACCCCTGACCGCCCCGCCACACATGACTTTATTTGTGGGTCTGTTTTTGTTATATTGAGAATAACCTGACCTTTTGTGTTATACCACAATGTGTATTCACATGCTTAACATTTGGCACAGGGCAGTGTGGTTTAAAGGGCATTTTGTTTGGCCACTTCTGGAAATGTTTAAATGAGTATACATTCAGTATGTGTATATAAAAGGGCAAATATAATAACCTTTTTGCAAATACTTAAAGATTAAAGTTGTCTTCTATTAGTGCTCTAAGATGGTCCTCCTGTAATTGGTTTCACTCTACGTTAGAAGGTTCTGTACAGCCCGTACTGGCGTAGAAGGATACCTTCTGTCTGGAGTGCACTAAACAGCTGAACACACATCTTCACTGTCGTGTTCTCTGCCTCACCGCACTCATCCTTAGCCCTTCCCATCCGCATGAGCTTCCCTCAGAGCTGCTGTTACCAAGGCAGCATGCATTGCTTTGGAGATGACTAAAGGCAGTCACGGCCCATTTCCTGGTATTTATCATCCCTGTGCTGCATTTAACCTTGGCGCACAATCCACAGCATCAACCTGGGCCTGTGAAGCAAGTCCGACATCAAAAGGAGAGAAGATTAAGCGAGCGTTAGGCATGTTTCAATCCAGCGCACTCCCCTTCATCAGGCCATGGGAAAGTGCTTCAGTGCACCTTAATTGGGTCCTTCTGAAGGTGAGCCGTTTCGATGAATAAAGTAAGACTTCCTGCACAGCAAATCTGACACACAGCATAATGAATGCAGAAAACATGCACAGAAATGAAATTAGCTGTATCATGCAGTTTCTGATTCTATAAGCACTTAATAAGGGTTTCTAAATGGTTCTTCACCTGTACATATGATCCTAGGAAAAGGGAACAGTTGCTTAAATCCTAGGGATTTATCATGCAATTGTGTGCTAAACTGAAGTGTCTAGCCAGGTCTTGTTAAGCTGGTAACTTAATTACATTAATTGGCCAAAAGGTATTAGCAATTTCACACATAAAGAATATAAACTGAAATATTTAAAACTGCCATAACAAGGGAGTAAGTGAAATATACTTGCACAGAATATAATAACTGTAAATGTCATACTTTTAAGCAAAAATCTGAAACATCATTAAATTAGTTATATGAGAGGTAACGTCATATAGTACATATAGTGAGTGGAAATGTTTTGGACGCATGTTTATAATGAGATTAATATCCCCCAGTAAATCATTACAATTTTGATTACTTTTGATTACCTGTAATGCCTCAGTATTGTTTGTCGAGAAGCAGCCTGATATCATGACGCTCCCACAAACCATACTTCCTTTAGCGAGTGTCATAATAACTTTTTTCTCTACACATTTTAGGTCCACATTGAAATCTACATTGTATTATATAGTAAATTGATGACAAAAATATCTAAGTACTTTTTTGCCTCATGTATCGGTTATCAGGAAACAAAACTGAATATGAGCTGTAAAATGAAGCTGTGAATTTTAAAGTGGCTTTTCTTAGTCCTTTCTCGCTTACTTATGATTTACCTTTCTGCTTAAATACGTGACACTGCAGTGAAGTTCATTGATATTTGTACCCAAAATAACTCTTTTGCTACAAAATTGCACAAGTAGAGTAGGCCCTTGCTCCAGGTTCCCACACAGTGGGAACAAATCATGTTTAATTCCTGTCACTGTTTCTAGCTTGGTCTGAAGACACAGCTTTGATGCCAGCCTTTGTCCCCTTTGGCGTATGTAAGAAGAGGAACAGATACGCATTTTCCTCTGATGTCCATGCCCTCATGGCTACACCATGAAAAGATGTGTGTGTGTGTGTGTGTGTGTGTGTGTGTGAGTGAAATGGTAAGTGCTGGAGGCACTGATCAAGAATAATTCTTTTTTTGTGGCTACAGTGAGTCAAAGTTTATTTCCACATCTCTGTATTCTGGCCCAGAGCCTGCAGGGCTCCAACTGTATGATGTGCATGACTGGGTGGACACTGAAGGCAAAATGTAACAAGATTTACAAATGGTACGTTTCCAAGGATGATTTATATTTGTTATGCAGGCTATGGCTTTCTTAGGGAAGATATTATGTCCTGGGTCCGGCAGTCTTTCTGCCCATGATCCTTAGCATTGGCAGATAAAAAAAGTTTTAAGTGTCTTAAGTGTTGTTTTGTTAGCAGATGTAGTCTTTGTCTTCTTTTGTGTAGTACTGACACTAGAGCTATTGTCTTATAAGTCACTCTACCAATACTAGGCACCAGGCAAACTATTTAAGTCTATTGCTTCCAGTTATTCCACACCTTGTTACACAATCCTCATATTCGTTCTTGTATGCACAAAGAAAATCAAACAAATACATTCTGTCCTCATTCTCCTTCTATGCATGCTTTCTGTGAACTCATCCACACTGCAGCATAACTGTGGCCAAACATAGCTTACTATAAAAGACTCAAACAAGATCAATGGTGTGTTTTAAAGGCAGGGATCCACATTTGAGCTTCTATTAAAGAAGCAACCTGGCTACCATTGAGCAATTTGATTATATCTTTCCTTTTTTTTATATCTTTCTTTGTTTATCTGCTAATTTAATAGCTTTTTAACAAATGTAATGTGGACAGTCCTCCTTATTGAGTCCAAGTAGTACACCCTTTTATAAAAGGTATAAAAAGCACTTAGCCTTGATAAATTCACAAACAACAATTTACACCAGAGCAGGATTCCCAGAATTTTAAATGTGGTACCATCATAAGATGCTACTTTGCCACAAGTCAATTTGTGAACTTTTTGCTCTTTCATTTTATGCCCTGGTTAATTATACGTGTTAAATTGTTAATTAGGAGCAACAACAGCTCAACCATGAAACAGCAGAGCACATAAAACTCACAGAGTGGGGTCTATTGTATAAAATCACTTATCCTCGAATCTGGAAGCAACGTCAGCATAACAACTATATTAAAAATATTGGCAAATTCATTAAATCAATTCCTATAGCTGAGTTTGGTGGAGGAGAGATAATGGGCTGGGTCTGTTTTCAGGGTTTGGGTTGGGACCCTTAAGGGTAATGTTAACACTACAGCATCCATAAATCCATAAATGTCTGACAGGTTGTACACCAGAAATTCCAGTGTCCTGCAAAGAGCTCTGACCTCTGTCCCACTGAGCTGAACTTGAATGTGGATATTGAGCCATATTTTCTCATCCAGCTTCAATACATGACCTTACCTGATCAGGCACAGCTTTCCACTGATTTCTACACATATCTCCCAGGCTGTATGTAATAATTTATAATTCAACTCCATATTAACCCTTCACCCTGTAGCCTCACATGGGTGTGCTGCTGAATATTTTCTATTGAAGTGTACTATCACATTGGTGTGTTTTAGAGCATTCAGCAACGGACGTTCGAATACATTTTGCTGACACAACAATGCAAGATTACAGCTCATATACCATTATCTTTACAGTCAGAGCTTTACATATATACTTGTTTACATTTGACAGTCAATCCTTAACTAAATCACAAGAGCTGATGTACTGAGGGTGCACTGTGGGGGACATATGGGAGAGGTGCAAAATATGGACTTCACATGCAATACTGAAAAATTGCCCTGCCAGGCAGATACTTTGGTTACATACATTTATAAACCATCTTCAATGAGTGACACTAGCACTGACATCATCTCACTGACAAGGAGATATTTCACACACTCTGCAGTCAGACAGAGCATCCGGATGGAATACAGCAGTGGTCCCCAAACCCCGGGCCACATGACCCATGGCCCGGTACCTGTCCGCGGGCTGCACAGAAAAAAATCTGTGGATGTTACACTTATGTTGTTGTCTCGTTGTTATGAAAATGCTGTTAATAAAGCTGAGAGTACACATTGGATTTACGTTTATTATTATATTTTAAAGATACCCCATTATTATATTTTTAAAATATCCTCATTTTATGTGTATCATTTATTTGTATAATATACGTATATTTATCTGCCACTCCTTAAAGGCCAAGCCGCGAAAATAGTTTCTGATATTAAACCGGTCCGTGATGAAATAAAGGTTGGGGACCACTGGAATAAAGAACAATTCACAATTCAAAGTAACGAACTGTCGAATTTTTGTGTGGAACACCTCACACAGCAATGGTAGGACTGTTAAAAATACTCCCTAGCTGAAGGGTTAATGACCATGACTTTGGAAAGAGAAACTCATATAGGTATGATGGTCTGCCATCCTCAAACACCATCTGAACTGTAAGATGGCTATTGGTACCAAAATGGTATGATATTTCCACCAAAAATGAATGTGTTTCAGTTCAGGTCATCTCTTTCAAAGTGACAACTTTAGGGCTCATGCTCTAAAGACCACTAGGTAGATTTTCTTGGCTCTATTTTTTCTCAAGACAGATTAGAATAGATTTCAAAAGTGTGCCCCACAAAAAAAATGTGATTTAAAACTCAAATGAAATGCAATGACCTCGTCTGCTATTTCACTGTAAATTGAGCCATCAATCTCCCGCTTTAACTGTGTTAGGTCAAAGAGGAAGCAAATGAACCCCACCATTACCCCCCAATTTAATTAATAAAACGGAGAAGAGATGGCCTCTCTAAACCTAAATTATTCAGAGGTGTTCTGCAGCTTTGATTAATGGATCAGCATGCATGCCATGTTGGAAGGAGACAATCTCTCTTCTGGAGGTAGAGTAATTTATGACCAGCACAACAATGGAATTGTGGAAATGCAGTTTTTCGCAAGTGTTATTGGATGGGAGATATATTTATTAGACAACCATAAAATCTTGGAGAGATCCACAGGCCACAGAACAAACAACACCTAATTTAATAGCTTTTCAATATGAAATCCTGGTCTATTTGAGGGTCTGTAGGCCTATGTACAGAATCTACAAGAAGTTATTGCTGCTCTGAGTTATAACTGATATCAGTTTCACAACTTTTGCAAAATGTCAGCATAATTCAGTCACTGAGATGTAAATAAAGTTGTTCAGAGTGGTTCAACTTTGTGTACACTGAAGAAAAACTTGCTGTCTCAGTGAAAAATCAGTGAACATATCTCAGTAATACCTGTCTAATTACCTGCTTTTAATGTCATTAAACTGTTTGTGATACTTTATAATACTTAATCACTTTCTGATTTTTAAGTTTCTTCAGAATGGCACGCTGAAAATGAAACAATTCTGTATTACTTTTTAACCTTTATTTACATCTGGTCCAATAAGTTAGAGTCCCTAAGAACTGTGTAGCAGCATGTTAACGATCCATGCAACAACCGTGCAACTACTGGTGGTGTGTTCACTGTTACAGCTGAATTACTGTAATGTGTATTATGTTAATACACATGCTTATCAGATTCAGTTTTTACTCCTGCCACTGCATGCACATATATTAGGATACACTTGTGTTATTCCAATAAAAACTAAATCAGATAAATGGATGTATTTACATAAGTTTGTACAGTACTATATTTACACATGTGTTTCTGAATGTAATTACATGTATTTGCATGGAAAAAACGTGTATTTAAATAAGCTGCGCTATTCTTATCCAGCTGTGACTGTGAATCAACAGTAGTTTCATTATTGTGCATGCATTGTTAAAGTCTTACAGCATAGTTACTGTATGATGAACACATAAAATATAGTGGGGCCTTTTTACAAGCTTCTGTGTTCTGGATGAAAAAAAATACAAAATGCATTTCAGCTAGAAATGTCTAAAAATCACATTTATGAGACAAGAAATAATGTTAAGAATGCCAGGGCATGTATAGCAAAGATGATGCTTGTTGAAAGGCAGATGGGTAATACATATGTAACTGCCAGGCTAAGTTGCGTCATAGTTGCATCGTAGTTTACACTCATTACACTCATTACACTATGTGATTCTGAATTGTGAAGACTTGAACTATACATATGTTCAGTATCACATTGTTGGTTCACAGTGAGTGTAAACTATATCATTCTGAACTGTGAAGACTTAATAAAACACATAATCAGTAAATTGTGAACTGAATGGTGTAGTTGCTGTGATCTTTCTAAACACTCAGGACTAATTCACCTCTAAAAGAGAACATTACTGTTGAATGTCTCTTTATTGCTTTGATAGGGGGAAAACTGAATAACATTGAGAAACTAATAAAGATTACTAACTGCATTTGTTACTTATTATTATTATTATTATTATTATTATTATTATTATTATTATTATTATTATTATTATTATAGCAGTTGGTCTCTGCTGCAATGTATTAACAAAATATGATAATGGTAATATGGTAATAACACTCTAATAATACATTCTGAGACTATGTATCCCCCCCAAATATATAAAAATAGATCTATACTTCCTGAATTTATAAAAACTGAATTTATTATTGATTCAACATTTCAGACTTGATGATGTTTGGCAACCTTTTCAATGGTAGCTCTCTGATGTGAAGAAAACCAGGTGTAATATCTTACAGTGTAGAGTCAGCAAAATCCCTTAAGGCCGATCCTTTGGCTGAAATGATGACATTTTTTGATTCTGTGTGTAACAGTCTTTATTTTGATCTAGGGTTGAAATTCAAGGGATGTTCTTCTTTTCAACCTCACCGCAGCCAACATTTCTGGTGACTGAACGTTGATCTGCATCTCCACTGAATCGCATTGTGACCAGATGTCAATGACTTTTCAAGTGACAACTTTTGTTGTTGTCTGCAGTAGGAGGATGCATTTGTGTAGAAAAAATGCAAACCTGTAAAAACAGTCTATTTAGTTCTCTCTATCTTTTTGTGTGCTGCTGTGGATGACTGACTTGCTCTAGGAGTCTTATTAAATAAGGGAAGAGGAACAAAAAAATTATTTGTGTGTGTGTGTGTGTGTGTGTGTGTGTGTGTGTGTGTGTGTGTGTGTGTGTGTGTGTGTGTGTGTGTGTGCACGTGAGAAGAATTGCTGCTATGTAACCTGGCAGAGTTGTCTCGCCTGCAGCCAACCTGCCCACAGATCATCCTCACTGCAGGCAGAATGTCTGCTGTCACACTGGCAGCCCAACCCCCAGGGCCCTCACTCATCTATTTCTCTCCCTCCCTTTCTCTCTCTCTCTCACTTATCTAACCTGTCAGGTCAGCTTCTTCCCTGCCTCCCTCACTCAGTCACATTACCCCTGTGATACGAAAACGCAGTGTGCCAGGAACCTGTGAGCATCTCCCAGAAAATGGAGAAACTTTCAGGAAAAAATTGCAGCAGAAAACATATCAGCATCCCTCGCACTACACCCAGCTCCCTTTCAACCTTTCACCTGAATCCTGCTAGTATGTCCTTTAGGCTTGTTTAGTGGAACTTGTTTAGTGTTGTATGTATCCCCAGTAGGATTTGTCTCTGACAGCCAATGAGTTATGAATTTACTGTGATTAATCACTTTACAAATGCAGTTAATGGTGCTGAACGCTAATGGCACCTTCTTCAGCTTGTCAGGACAAGTGCCAAGCACATGTTCATGAGCAAAGAGCCCAGAGGAACCATGAACTCTTGATGTTTTAAGCACAAACAAAAAGAAGCATAGCAAAGACGTCAGAATCTGAAAAACTAATTTAGAAACATTATTGTACTTTGTCAGACAACAAACGTCATTTTGAACGAAAGTCTAGTGTTTTTTGGAACTAGACAGAATTTTTTACTTGGACATTTCTATAGTAGTTGACAAGAACAAACATGTGGGGGTTTTGTTGCCCTACAATATACACTGACATGCCACAACGAGGGCTGAGATAAATTACTGAAAATGTTCATGGTCATGATAGAAAGGTGTCAGAACACACAATTAATCAAACCTGCTATCTATAGGGCTTTGTGGTTATGTCAGAGTGTCCATGCTGACCTCTTTGGGCTACAATCTGCATAAGAGCACCAAAACTTGACCATAGAGCAAGAGAAGAAGGTGGTTTGGTCTAATGAACATGTTGCTTGTTATGTGTGTGTCACTTACCCTGAGAAGTGATGAAACCTGGATGCATTATAAGAAGAAGTCAAGCTTGTTGAAGACTGCTTAATGCTCAGAGCAACATCTTGGGTTCTGGCATTCATATGAATGTTACTTTAACATGTTAAACCTACCTTAACATAGTTAACAAACCTAGTACACCACTACAAGCAACATTATTCTCTAATGGAAGTGGCCTCTTCCAGATAATGCACTCTGCCACACTTCAAACATTGCTCAGGAAAGGTTTGAGAAACATGATGAAGAATTCAAGGTTCCCCAGATCTCAGTCCAATTTAGTGTCTATGGGATGTGCTGGCCCAACTAATCTCTCACAGGAGGATCTGCTGCTAATGTTTTAGTGTCAGAGACACAGCACACCTTATGAAACCTATGCTTTGGCAGGTCAATGTTGTTTTGCTTGTATACAAGGGGAACCTATAGAATATGGTTTTATAGAATATGGCAGTGGTTTTATTATATGGCAATATATCATGTTTTAAGAATTTACTGCATCTACTATATTTACTGTATCTTCAAGTTACTTTTGCATTTAATGGTAAGCAACACATTGCTTATAACATTGTTCTACAACAAATGGATGTTAACGTAAAATTAAATTTAATTTCTATTTGTCCGTACATTTTGAAATTTTCATGCAAGCTAAAACAGTATAAAAGCATGCCCCAGAGTGTTGTGTGGGTTTAGCAAACACCGGTCTACTGGATTACATTAGTAAAGGTCCACATAACCTGTAGGTATCCAGGCTTAATAAGCAGTCAATATGTTTGGACAGCACCACTGTCAGAGCACCAGAAAGGCTCTCAGAGGTGAGGTAGCTTTGAGGAACAAAGATGTCATGAGCTCCTAGGACCAGAGGGACTTTTCTGAAGGATCACTCAGGCTAGTGGTCTTGAAGCACACTCACCCCTCAAGGTGGTTGTTTCTTTGTGTGTTTGCTTGATATCATTTTTTTTATGTTTCTCCTCCTGCTGCCAGTATCTGTTCTGGAAAGATGGTGCCTCAGAGGCAAAAGGAGTCGATGGAATGGACCAATCTGATAAGTGTATCATAAAAGAGAGACATTCCTCTGCTGTTCGAACATGTGTGTTTGTGTAATTTGGCATTGTCATAAGAAGAGCTTAAATCTAAATAGTGAAAGAAGGATGAAAATATGCTTATCTTTTCATATAAAGAGATTCTGTTTCAAATAAAACTGGCATTTTTTTAAAATGCACAAAAATTAAGTAATTTGTGTCAACAAATTGTTATAAAACTGAGAGTAATTCATGTTTATTATGAAAATGGCATCCATTTTCATTCAGTCAAGGACAATAAAACTGGCATCCATGAACGTTATTGCCTGCAATTTCTTTGGGGAAATCCCATCAGTTTTTAAAAATGTCTTCATAATTATATTGATAATTCAGTTTGGTGTGATTACATAAATGGTTATGAAAACACTTAAAAACTTTTAAATGTATTTACATTTTAGGCAAATCATCTTTTGCCATTATCAATATTACATATGTCTGTGTTTGTAGAAAAACTTGTAATAATAAAAGTTTGACAAAATCGGAGATTCCAACAGTGAGAAAATAACATTTAATTTTAGATAGGAAGTACCATTACTATATTTATGTGAGAGGTGTCACGAACCCTGGCTCTATTTAACAGCACTGTAATACCAAGAAATCGAGTTGTATTGCTGCAAAATGCATAATTTCACATTAAACCGCTCTGAATGACTGTTGCCATGTCAATGACTGAATTATGCATACACTGAAAAAAAAAGATGGAAATCCCTTTTAACATCTACTTATTAAACCTTCTTGGTTTAATTTGTACATGCAGTGCAATGTTCCAGGGTTTTCTCATGGCTATAATGATGTGTATGAATGCAGGCGTGTGTGGGCATGTGTTTTTCGCCTGCAATCCATGTTGTTATCACCTGTAGTTAATGGCCTGGTCTATTTCCTTGTGAGATCTTTCATTAAGTAAAAGCAGCCTCGCTATTGATGCCTCAACAACCTTTCCGCCATGCACCCACTCGCCATTTCTATGACAATAACAGGCACCATTAGAAGCCAGACAGCTCTTGAGCCAGAGTAGGATCATCAGTGCTCTTAATGACCACACAGTCTGTGATCGCCTCACACTTCGCGGCCGGCGTAGGGGGACCACTGCAAGGGCCAGCGCTCACAGGGCCGAAATGGTCAATTAGGAGCTGGCCACCAAGCTCCATTACAGCCTTGCACACTCTCATCAGTTGTCATTAAGACACCTGTGTCACTCAGAACCACCAATTACGAGCTGTCCACTGGATCCAGCATTCGTTTTTGAAATGCTAATGTCTGTCTGCGAGAGGCCATTTCTTTCTCTCTGAATGGACTGGCTGCTCTCAGAAAGATTACTGCTGTAAATCTCAGCGCCGAATACACGAAATCAGGTAATCAGGTTCCAGTGTTGGCTTGCTGCCAGTTCCTTCACCCCAGCAGTGATAATAGCTTCAACATCGGTGAAGCATTTGGTTACTTATTCCTTATTTGAAATATGTCATATTTCTGTTTGATTAAAAATGGAAATATTATGTCCTAAAAGTGAGCTATTTTGTTTGCTATATTTAATTTCAGAGCATGCCAACAAGAGTGTAAACTCTATGAATGGTTTCAGAGGGATATAGAAAAATGTGTTATTGTGATTGGCAAGTTTAATAAGCTTTTGAGTTGAAGTGGATGAGACTGGGTTGCAATGAGACAAGTACTGTAGAATTTGTATTTCCACAGAATTATGTTTCTGAAGCCATGAAATGAAGGATCAGCCCCTCCTAAACAAACTCAATCAGGTGTAACAAATCATCTTTTCCAGTGCACACAAAGCTAATCAGCCCTCCACCTGTGATCAATTATAATCCTTTTGATTAGTCCAGCATAACTGTCACTGGAGCATTCCAATGCTTAGTAGTACAGTTGAAAGCAAACAATCAACTATGGGTGGCAAGGCACCTTCAAAAGATCTCAGGGAGAAAGTTGTGGAGAGGAAGGAGATGAATACAATTTTATCAATCCATAGAACCAGACTTAAGTCTATAATTAGGAAGTGAAGAGTGTGGATCATCCCCAAACTGAATGGAAGAATAAGGGTGAAACTGGTTAATGAGGACACCAAGAGGCCTATTGAAACTTTTTAAGAAGCTACAAGACTTTAGGCGAAGAGTGGTCACTGTGTGCATGTAACAACAATTTCACAAATGCTCCGTAAATGGTATGAGAGGGTTACAAGTAAAACACCATTCCTCAATAAAGGCCACATTAAATCTTGATTGAGCACTGTCAAAGCCTACCTTAAAGATTCTCATGCCATGTGTTATGATCAGATGAGACCAAAATTGAACAATTTGGCCTCAAAACCAAACACCTTGCAGAAAGCCAATACAGCTCACCATCCAATGCACACCATACCTACAGAAGGTATTAGCATCCAGTGTGGGGGTGTTTCTCTACAAAAAGAACTGGGATAGAAGGGAAATTGAACTGTGCAAAATATAGCTCAATTCAGAAAAATACAGAACACATGCTCTTTTGTGTGTCTTTGTGTGTGCTTTGCTTCAGGCTGCAAAGCAACAAATTGTGAATATGTTGAAGGAGGTGATTCTTTTCCACATCCACTGTATATAGTTCCAATCATGTTAGTGTTGATCTGCCAGCAGCACATTGTCACTTTTACAACACAAAACCTGTGGTGGAACTACTTGTTTTGGCAGTATTAACAATATTAAAGCACAGCCTGCTGAAGGGGTATTCCAGTGCTAACATATCTTATATTATTAACATTGCCTCCATCAGCGGTGAGTTTTGCTTGCAAATGACACTTTGCCCTCAATGCACTTTGATAAATCAATTCAACCTTGATGACACACTTCCTCTTGTGTTGTATTTGCTTAATTACACAATTATAATTGATTCTTACTTAAACTGATGGAGAGTCATTATGATACATCCGCACACCCACAGATAGGACACAGTTGAGTCATGTGTTCACAGAAGGAGGCAAGTGGGGAAAATACGGAGGTGCAGAAGAAATGTGAGTTAAATGAAGAGAGAAGATATGAAGTGCAGAAACACTTCAGGCTAAAATATCTCAGCAGTGACAAGTAAATGGCTCTAAATAGGTCAAGGGTTGAGTTTTGTACTTCCGCACCAGGTGTTCAGAGGTCACAGTCAACACCTAACCTCTCAAAAGTTGAGAGGGGTTGGAGTCTTAGGCAAAGTGAGATTTCACACATATAAAAGAAGCAGCCATGCTGTTGTAATAAACACTGTATTTTCTCTAACTTAATTTTACCACCAGTAAGCTCTTCATACACCCTTATAAGGTATTGGGATGACACAATATAAACAGTTAGTACACTGGACATTTTAATATACTGTTAATCGTAATATTCTTCTTTCTGCTATTGGGTTTCTGGTACTGTTCATTTCTGGTTCTCTTCACATCTCAATTCATCTCTATCCACAGAAGCAGAACCCCCACTGCTATCATTTCCCAAGGTGTCCCTAATATATATATCCACTGTTACACCAGTGACACTCAGAATTAATTTGGCGCCCCCACTTCAGCCACCTTTTCACTTACAGCCTGCATTCATGCTTTGAAAGCGTGACATGAAATTTTCTTAATCTTAATGCAAATAAAATTGAACTCATACTGGTTGGCTCCAAAGCTGTCATTTCAAAGCTTTCTGATTTTAGACTAAACTCTGACTCATTGTGCCCTCTCACTCTTGGAATCCGGATGTCCCATTGGAGGTTTCTCTGACATTTGACTGTCACATTTTAGTCAAAGGTGCATTTTTCATCTTCATAGTATCTCACACATCCGTCCATGAAGGAAGCTGAAACAGTAATGCTTTCATAAGTATTGATTACTGTAATGCTCCTTTTCCAACAAAAAACATTGCTGGGCTTCAGTATGTGCCAAACCCTGCTTCTCGTGTTCTCGCCTTTGCTAAGACGTCTATACAAATCTCACCCATTCCCCACAAACTTCACTGGTTGCTCATATCACACCGTATTCAATTTCAGTTGCTTCCACTTCCACTTTTAAGCTCTCCATGGTTCTGCTCCCCATTACCGCATTGCATTACTTCACTCATATAGTCCTACCTGTTCTTTACATTTTTTACATTCATTTTTGACTATTTTCAATGAACAGTAGATCTGTTTAGTTTACTATGGACTTCCCTTCCTGAGAATATTCAAATTCTCTCTTTCTTTCTTTCAAAATCTTTCAAAATCTTATAACTCTTGCTTCTGCTATCTGTTTCTTCTTCCCTGTTACTATTATCAGCTACTGTTAAGAGAAAAATTCTGAGAAAATAAAATAACTTACATAAAATAACAAGTAACTTACACTCAACCAAAAAGTACAAAAATATAGTTTTAAAATAAAGTTTATTTATGCAGCATATTTATATCCAAAGTGCCAGTGAACAAACTTGTCCTGCCACTAGTTCTTCAGATGCAGCAGATTTACACATAAGAGATTAACACCCCCACCCCCCAAATCCAGTTGATAACACAGCAGTTCTACTGCTTTTAAAAGCAGTCAGGATGTCTTTCTGATGTTAGTCTGTAGTCTTTTCCAGAGTCATGGTGGCAATAACAGAAAAAATGCAATCCCATTTTGATTTAAAGTGAGATCATGGAGAGTAAGAAGTAATAGAAAAGTTGACCTTGGCAATATTGAAGGAGCAGCTCTGAAGGAGCACAGCGTGTTCATAATACATGCAAGCCTGCGAAATTAGTATATTAAAGTATATGAGTATGTTTAAATTTAGGAAAGTGTATTTGGTGCGTGAATTGAATATAACTTCTAAAGTACAAAAATTCCAAACAAACAAACAAAACATTGACAAATTAGAGTAATATAAAACAATGTAAATTCACTCCATTCATCATAAAATTCAGTTCATCTCAGTTATTGGCTAAGATTGTTTTGATTCCAGAAAAACAATCATCTGGTGAGTAGGCCTTGGATACTTATGCCTTGTGCCAGCAACTTCAGATACCTGCCAAGACGATGTAGCCCAAGTAAATATATGCTGCAGTAATATTGACTGACCTGAAACTCTCTTTTATGAGCCAAGTATTTGATTTGCAAGGCCAGAGGCCTGTACTGCTCAAATTCTTATGGCATATACCAGCCGGCACTCTTTGCCCAGGCAAATATGAAGGTTTTCTTGACCTAATGAAAGATCATAAGGCAGTCAATGCTGTCACTGGTGCTGAGTGCCCCTGAAGGCTCAATTTCCCACAGTCATCACAAATGTCTGCACACAAACAGTGCAGGCTGCTCATCCTGGAACCTAATTCAAGCCCTGATCATTCTGTTTCTCTGAAAATGCCCACACAATACCAGCCAGGTGAAGTCCATTGTCTCACGGAATCAGAGGGCAGCGATGATTTACAGGAGGAAATGATGGCCATAACCTGAAGCTAACGCCGCTAATGATTGCTAGCGATGTCATGGCCACCCACTGATCTTGCTAATGTGGGTCATCATCTGCAAAAGGTCTATCTGTTTACACAATTTAATTGAGTCATATTATAGAAATCCAATAATGTAACAGGGGGTTATGAATAATTAAACAAGAGGGCAGTACTTATGAAAGACCCACTTGTCTTTAAGAACGACGTTCATGCAGTTAATGATTTATGGAAACAGCATGAACCCCCAGTGTATTTTATGAACTCTCAGACACATTTTATGAGGTGGCACAATTTGTGTGGCAAGAAAGATGTCCTTTGTGAAAATGAAGTGTACAGAGAAAATAAATATGCTAATTATGACATTTAATTATAAAGCGGTTATCTCATCGTTTTACATAACCCTGACAATAGGAACCCTCTTAAAGGGAGACGAGTGGGACACAAGCACTCTTTAAGCACCACTGTCTGGTTTCTGTACCTCATCTGGTTATTTACACTTTTATGGACTTTTTCATTTTCATTTAAAGTTTTTTTTTGTTTTTTTTTTTTATTTTCTTTTTCTTTCTTCACAAAGTGACCAATTAGGTAAAATCAATGTCTCAGTGGGGACATTCAGAAGTAGATCTGTCCCACCACGATAGAAATGGCTAATCATAGAAGAAATTTGATTAGTCAGATGAGATGTCACACATGCACTCGCCCACTTGTGGAGAATGTGGTGAGGGATGACTCATATCACTTTTTTTCATCTGTGTAGATCAGTTTTTGTGTCTGAACTCTCATATGTGCATGTGTCACTGCAATAATATCTATATAGATGTGGATAATCTGCTTTTATGGACACACTCTAATCTCGCACTGATGTTCACACATAATTCAAATACCACTGCCTGTCAGCACATATTCACAACCTGTGTACTGATGTTTTCTCTAAACGGTTACAAATGGTTCTTTAAGGTTCTAAATATCTCAGCTTAGGATACACTGTACATACATAAACATTCAATGTGGGTTACATTTATATTTATAAAAAAAAGTAAAATCTAATGATATATCTAAATTATATATACTTTTTAGCTCAACCAAAACGCTAAAGGTTTTCACCATAGCTCGCCTCATACATCTTAACACGCCACAGTCACACCACACTACACTCAAAAGTTAATATGTAATGGAATTGTAATACTGCTGGTAAGGCCTGATTAGAATAAACATGTCTGCCCAGTCATACAGAAAAATCACAATTTATGTTTGATATAGATTGTTTATAGGCATTCGAAGAATGTATAGGGTTTTCATAAAGGCCACTTCGCTTTAAACAACGCTTTAAAGTGCCAGTGCAAATCAGAGTGGCAGCTATAGTCTGATTACATAGAGTTATCCTCTGATATGCAGACAGAGTCTAAAAACTTTCATTCCAGTTCAAACACTCCACACTCTGTCTACAAGACGAAGCTCTCATGTTCACGCCTGCAGATGCACAGTGAGAGAGAGAAACAAGTCAAACACCAAAGCTAGATGCTGCATACGCTTCCAGATTCACCCAGCTTGGCTGGCTGAAGGAGCTCTCCACTGCCACTTGAGAGATCCGCTGGTAGGTGACTGGAAAGTCTTTGATGCGAGTTTCTTCTTCTCTCTCTCTTTCCTGCACAAGTCATGCACACACAAGACAAGAGCGATAACTTTTACATTTACCAAACCACAAACCCAACTCAGAACTACAGGATGGTATTGACAACTGTGATGTCTTGCCTTTGCTGTGCCGTACAGCGTATTCCAACCTGCAGGTGGAGCTGGAGGATGGCTTGTGTCTGTTAATGAGGGCTGTGGTTTCACACAGCGAGGAGATAATCTGTGACCGTTGGTTTCATTGGTTCTCTCACCTGCTCTGGTGTTGGATGGTTGTCTGCAGATTCTTCCAACTGACTTGTCCTTGTCCTTATATTTATAATTATATTTATTCACCTTTGTAATTGTCTTTTATAATAAATTGAGATTATTTAACGTTGCCCAAACCCTTTGAGCCAAGGGGTTTGTGACATGCAATGATTCTGTGGCTCGTCTGGGCTTTTAAACACACACACTCACACAGACAGCCAATCATAAGCTGCAGACAATTACTCAATCATTTTTCTGAAAGACAAAACAGATGGACATGTCGTTAGGTACCTAGCAACCCAGCAAATAAGCTAATGAAGCTCCTCACAGGTACCCGACGACCACACACACACAACAACCCATGATGTCACACACCCATGTCCAGAGCTGTGTACCCCCTGGACTCAGGGGAAGATGAAGTAGATGGACCAGAAAATAGATAGAATACATATTTACAGTACAACTGCTGTGTTAAATAATAATAATTTAAAAAGCAGTCATTTTGTCTTTTTATCATTCCAGCCCAGTTTATCATTCCAGCCCAATTGGATTGTGTTGTGGATGCATACACTGGTTTAGAAACTTGTTGACAGACACCAATGCATGACAAAAGTGAGTTGAAATGTTGATGGAGCGAACTGTGGCATACTCGTGTGTTAGCCAATAGGACACAATGAGGAACGTCAGTCATGTCAGTGTGGCTGATAACAGACTAGTGACATCTTTTTAAGCTTCAAGCTGTGAAGAGGAAACAGCAGTTTTCGCTTACAAGCTTTCACATCTGAATGATTTTCCTGTGCCAAGAAACACATGCGATGTGTTACTGCATAAGGCCCTTTGCGTGAGAATTTATTCAGTACTACTCATCACTACTCAAGTACAAAGGGGCCTGCATGAAGACGCTATCATTTAAGCAATGGATGTTTGGATGGAGTCAAAACTTCTTTTCTACTCAAGTTTGCCACATTATGCATGAAACCATATCCAACAAAAACATCCACAGCCTGTTCAGAAAGACAACTAAGACTGAGAAATAAACCTTGAAACGTTAAAAAAAAAGAAAGATAGAAAAAGGACACTAACATTCAAAAGGATATGACCATCACATTTAGTATGTTACCTGTATCAATTTCTACTTGTGATACTTGAAATGTCTCTAGATGAACTGATCCGTTCCACTTTTATGGTTCACATAAATGTCTTTTGATCTGAACAAAAGAGTTCTCCTACTAGCTATTACTTTCAGGAAGAATGCCATTAGGGATGCTTCAGTGGTTCCTTGAGATTGAGCTACAAGTGTGCAAAATTTGCATTTCATAATTTAATTTCTGAGGCAGCTTAGGTGTGAAGGCCCCTTTTGTAAAATAAGAAGAAAAGCCCTTGGTTTTGCTTTCAGAACATTCACTTGGCACTTATTTAGTGTTTTTATTATTATTATTATTATTATTATTATTATTATTATTATTATTATTATTATTATTATTATTATTATTATCTCTCTGATCAAACAACTGAACAAGAAAAAAACATTGCTTACCATGCTCTGTTGATCTTCTGACTTGTTCACAGAGATCCATGTGTTGTTTTGTGTGTCGCTCAACCACTAACAGTAGCTCTTTTCTGTAGCTCACTGATGGGGAGTACCTTGCCTGAGCTTTGCTTTTACCCTAAGGACAGGAAGGAGAAATGTTGTGAGAATGTATCACTGTAGACGGTCTCTGTTCAATACTCTCCTTACTTTACTGAAATGTTGCAAATATCTGCTGTGGTTTCATGAAAATGAGACGATATGCGTTTTGAATGTTGTGAAATTCTCAGATACGTGAAATCCTTGATTAAATGTGTAAATAGGAAGGTGAGGTGTTGATTTATGACTGTCAAATAAGATCTAAGGATATCTGTCAGCTGTAGCATCGAAAAAAGCATGCCTGAGAAAAAAAAGAGGATGATGCAAAAGAAGAAGAATGAGGAGGGGGAAGAGAAGAAGGAGAAAAAAAAAAAATGTGGGAAAGGAAGGGTGAAAATGTGTCTAAAATGTAAAGAAGGAAACGAAGAGGCGGGGGAGGTAAAGATGGGGGAGAAAAGAGAGAGGTAAGATAAGGTAGGAAAGAACTTTATTTATCTTGAGTGAAACAATAGAAAATTAAAATAGACAATAAACAATAAACAGCAACAAAATTACAGAACAGATGGAAGATGAGGTAAAAATGAAGAAGAAGAAGAAGAAGAAGAAGAAGAAGAAGAAGAAGAAGAAGAAGAAGAAGAAGAAGAAGAAGAAGAAGAA
>JBBPDE010000021.1:11284699-11298982 GCA_037974605.1 Nannopetersius ansorgii | reverse complement strand
ACTACTACTACTACTACTACTACTACTACTACTACTAATAATAATAATAATAATAATAATAATAATAATAATAGTAAAAATACTAACTACTACTATTATTACTACATCTATTACTACTAATAATAATAATTAGTATAATTATAACACGCTTTGCTACGTTTATTTTTCAGTCTGGCTGTGTCAGTTGTGCTGAAGTTCACTATTAACTTATCTGATTGTGTTAAATAAGGATGACTGTGGACTTCTGCCGATCTGAAAGCCCGGTTTGAACCCACCCGTCCAGGCCCTGCTGCTCCTAATTCCCAGATAAAACAGCGTGAAGTGAGGCAGAAAAGTTTCCACAGAGCTCGAGCTGGAACCGATTTGCCTTTCAAAAGCAACTGAGATGCAAAAACAACAGGAGACCAGACAGCGTGGTTTGGGGGGTTAAACAGTTTCGCACAGTTAAAAAAACAAAAAGTACCTAAAAGCTCTTTTACACATTAAATTCTACAGACCCGCTACATGCATTACAGTAATAAACAGATTGAAAATAAATACAATAACAAAATTTACAACAATAAGAGCTATAATTGTAAAATACTACCACTACTAAGAATAACAGCAACAACAATATTACTACTGCTTTTTACTTCTGTCTGTTATTGTTGTTATTATTATTATTATTGTTATTATTATTGTTGTTGTTGTTGTTGTTGTTATTAATCATATTATTAGTAGTAGTAGTGTTGTTGTTGTTATTTTATAATAATAATAATAACAGTAAAATAACCAAAACATATTATTATTTAATTATTGATGTTATTTCTATTATTATTGTTGTTGTTGTTATTGTTGATGTTTCTAATTTTGTTATTATTATTATTATTATTATTATTATTATTATTATTTAGCTCCCTATGAAACACATCATAATCTTTAATGATAAAGTCAAAAAGTAATCTCCTGAAGGGACATTTGTCCTTCCAGACCTTGAGAAAGTGACTCAGCTCCCCATAGTGCCAACAAGCCTCAAGTCAGAACCTCAAGTTCAGTCAGGACTGATTTTGAGGGCCTCCTTCTGGTCACAGCATTACATAATCATACTGATTAGATCGTTATTAATATTATTATAGTTAGGGACCTTCAGCAACAAAACATTGTGGAGAATCGATCGTAACCAAAAACAAAACAATCTGATCTGTCTATATATGCGCTCACGCCTTGCGCACCCTGGGTTTCAGCGCGCGCGGGATATGTCCTATAGCAACACGACACCGTCCACCGTGTCATAAAACAGAGGGAGAGGGTGGAGGGGAAGAAAAGCGGAATGCGCTACACTTACCCGGCGCCGTGCAGCGTCCCAAAAAACACATGTGCGCGCGCATGTTTGCGTGTATGCGCGTGTATGCGCGCGTATGTGCGTGTGTGTCCCGCGCGCATGGGAGACAGATGCAGTGCTAACGGTGTGGATTAGCATGGGGTCCGCGGCACAATGAGCCCTAATCAATAACCCTGCAGCGCGCGGCAGATGGGCTGGAGACACCAGCGGAGGAGGACAGGAGGGAAACACACACACACACACACACACACACACACTTATATACACACATGCACATAAACACATTATATATATATATGTAAGGTACGTGCGTAGCCCTGCTCAAACAGACACACACACGATTCCACACACACACAGATTCACTCAGGCCTCTGTTTGCCTTTGCCTTCGGGTTGTAAGGAAGTCTCGCGCGCAGACGGGTTTAAAAACATCTACTCTCCTGGAGTTTTCCATTTTAGCGCGTCCTGAGACCTGATATGCGGAGGAAAAATTGTTAGCTCTTGACCAAAATATGGACTCGCTGCTGTGTGCATCAGACGGGGGACCAGTGTGTAGTTTTTGTAAACGCTGGGCCTCAACGCGGGGTCACCAAAATATCACCTTCTCACACAAATTCCACATCAACATCAGATTAAAAAAGACAAACACGAGGGCAAAGTCTCTCTCTCTCTCTCTCTCTCTCTCTCTCTCTCTCTCTCTCTCTCTCTCTCTCTCTCTCTCTCCCTCTCTCCCTCTCTATATCGATCTGTTGCTCTGAATAACGGCCTCCCCTGTTTAATTCAGCCAATCACTCTCGGCGCGCGAGAGATAGCAAAAAAGAAAGAAAGAAGTGCGTGAACATTTTAGTTTCTCTTTCTCTGAGCCGGTTCTGTCGGTTACATGCATTATTCGGGTAACACAAATTGGTTCTTCGGTGGGTTTTCAGGAAAATACACTTCCATGTGGAATCGTGACAACTTTGTTTTTTAAATAATAAAAAATATGTTAAAAGACATTTTTGATCAATCTGGCACCACCACAGGTCCCACTCTTCCACTGTTCCCACTGAGTCAAAGCGTCTGGAACTACATAAAACTAGATACACGATTGTTGCGACTCTGTACTTTTTATTATGTTTTAGATCGTTTCCATAGTTAGGGTTTGTCATTTTTTTTTAGGGTTTTGGTTTACACTAAAAGCATCCCAAAAAGGAGATCAGAGCCCAAACAAACACAAGAGCAAACGAGGAGGGTTTCGGAAATGTTTGTGCATCCTCAGGTAGTGTTTGTTTCGTTGCAGTGTAAAATTTGACCGGAACTAAAAAAAAGTTCCTCACTAACATCTTTTTCCGGCAATATGACAGTTTAAAAAAGTAGAAAAAAGAGAGAAAGCAGTTCTGAAACGACTGAACATGAACAAACAAGTACAGATCATTGGTCTGGTTTAATTAATTAATTGGCTCATAGGTTTACTTAGACCGTCGCTAGTTTTACAAACTGTTGTTCAAAAAAACCTAAGGGAAGTTTATTTATTTATTTATTTACTTACTTATTTATGTATTGCCTCTCTCACGTCACAATTACTTTTATGCAGTAAAACCTGATGTAATTCAATGAATTTCATGAAGTTGTCAGTGACGTGAAACTTTTGCTGCGGTTCACACCTAGTGTCGTCACAGTAGCTTGTCGTCACAACAGGCTCGTTACGTTGTTGCACGCGGCGTGATGTCACAAAGGATCGATAGAGTTTGGAACGCGGTGTTGCGTCACAAAAAAAAAGTCTCGCGCTGTTTGGAAGAAGGCCGCTGGTTAGCCGGACCTGCAGCTCTTACTCTGACAGCTGATCAAAAGGTGGGGAGTATGTTTGGGAGGGGGGTATGTTTGAGGGGTGGGGATGGGTGTGGTGGGGTGGTGGGGGGGAAATAGGTCACGCTTTTCAGGCCGCGGTGTCCCTCGCGCTTAATTAGAGGTCCTTTAAACAAAAGCAACATCTGCGCGAGGCTCTGGTCCAAACGCTTTTACAAACTCAAAGATTGAGAAAAACTCAACTTTCCCGGGAGCTCTAAACACACCTGGCACCTCACACTTCCACCCCAACACAGGTGTAAACGTATCATGCGTACACCTTTTAATGACGTGTTCACACACTATCGTGATTTGTGCAATAATTTAATGGAAATGTTTGACTTTTGGCACAAATTAACACGAGGACAAAAATGTCCAGACCTCAGGGAAACAGAACCTCCCGAATGACTCCGGCGTTCGTCTTCCCCCTAACATCACTAAGCCTTCAGAGATCAAACCATGGGTTTCTTAAAGTGTCCCCGTTTTAACAAATTATTGCTGCGAGGTCCGTTTCCCCACACACAGAAAACGCCTGGTTTTAGACTAAACCGCAGTGCCAGTTTGGGATCTTTTAAACCAACTCAAATACAACCATGTACAACTATGTGCCTTTCTTCTCAGGACACTTCATCGCACTTCAATCCCTCCATAGCAACAAGAAACCTAAAAAAAAAAAAAACACTCGTGTTGAACTTTGAGTGAATGCATGATGCTAAAATTCGTGGCAAAGCACACCGGTATCATTTGCATGTTAATTAATTTAAGAGAAATCGAAAAGTTCGATAATGAAACTAGGAACCGAACGTCACCTGAGAACTTCTCATCTTGTTTTTCTTTAGAAATCAAAAAGAACACTTGCCCACAAATTGAAGTCTGGATCTGCACCTAGCTCTTTTCATCGTATCATTCAGGCGTACTTTCCCACTTTCTCCCTCCACTCCTCCAAGTAACATCGCCTCTGCCATCTCAACACATAAAGCAAACTCATTCCAGACTGGTCTCATTCGTGGTTCACCGCCGGTGGAATGAGCTGCCAAAGGCGACCAGAGTAGCAGGATCCCAGTCTTCAAAAACGTCCTGAAAACTAATCTATTTAGAGAGCGCCTCCTCTCATCTTTCTACCCTGAATCAAACCCGTCTATCCGAATAACCTCACTTCTGATCTTACTTATAAGTTACTTATTATTAAAAAGCAGATCTTGTTGCTTTCCTCCCAATTTAAATATGTAGCACATATAACTCTCCTCGGGTTCTCACACTGTCCTGAAGCTTGGATGGTTTTTTTTCACGTTGTAAGTCATTTTTCGGATGAAAGTGTCTGTCAAATCAATGTAGTGCAATGTAACGTAACGTACTGTTCATGTAACACTGGATCGTGTGGTTTAACTGATCAGTGTGTGAAGATTTAATTGCTTGGGACGTGGGAGTCATGACAGAAGAATACATGCATCGGCTGGAAAGAGTTTGTAGCATTTGTTTTCCAGATGCACCAACTGCGCCCACTTCTTATTTTCCTCACCTGTTTTCCGACAAGCTCCCCCCTCCCGCGCTGTGATTGGTTACAGCTTCACGCTCAGGGACGCCTATGGCAGGCTGTGGCCAATCCTGGCTCGGGTAGGCGGGACAACACAAACCAATCCTCGCTTTTGACGGAAAACGGGTGGGAGATGAAACAACAACGGCTCTCTATCCGCCTTGATGGTCGGACCTGCAGTACCAGATTGGAACCTAGAGTTGAGGGGGCGTAGTCTCTGGGATATGATTGGTCAGATGGACTGCCTGTCATTTACCAAACCCCGCCCGCTGTCTGCATCACGCTAGGCTGTACGGGCAGCAAGCCCATCCCGGACAGCTCCAGCTGCTCCAACAGAAGACGAAGGAGGAGGAGAGGGCTCGGACATGGAGAGAATCAGCACTGGCCCGTTTGATAGAGATTGGTCGTTTTTTTTTTAATTTATAAGCCAAAAATAAAAAAAATACAACAACAACTACAAAAAAACAAAAACCGAGAGGCCTTAGAAAGAAAATACCAAAAACAAACAAACACATTCACCCCTGGCACAACAATAATAAAAAAGCATTCAAGCGGATCAAATGGACTGAATGAAGACTGCCTACAACGCCTATCGATGCCTGGCCAAGGATCTGGACGTTTACGCCATGAACCCGGAGATGACAATGGACAGCATTGGCAATCTGCACGGCGGCGGCGGGGTAAGCCATGAGCAGGATCTGATGGGCAGCCCCAGCCCCCACCACAGCCGCGGCGGCGCGGGGGCCTCGTCCTTGCGGATACACCAGGACCTGGCTTCTGCGACGTCGCGTCCGATGGTGTCCGGCATGGCCACGATCCTGGACGGCGCGGGCGAGTACCGACCGGAGCTCTCGCTGCCCCTACACCACGCAATGAGCATGCCGTGCGACACGTCCCCCCCCGGGATGGGTATGAGCGGCACCTACACCACGCTGACCCCATTGCAACCGCTTCCCCCTATTTCCACGGTTTCGGACAAGTTCCATCATCCGCACCATCACCATCACCACCACCACCACCACCATCAGCGCTTGTCTGGGAACGTGAGCGGGAGCTTTACGCTCATGCGGGACGAGAGGGCTCTACCGGCCATGAACAACCTATACAGCCCCTACCATAAGGACATGGCCGGGATGGGTCAGAGCCTGTCCCCGCTGGCCAGCAGCCCGCTGGGGAACGGCCTGGGCTCCATTCACAACGCCCAGCAGGGCCTGCACAACTACGGCGCGCACGGCCACGACAAGATGCTGGGTTCCAACTTCGACCCCCATGCCGCCATGCTGGCCAGGGGGGAGCAGCACCTCGCGCGAGGCCTCGGCGGCCCCGGTGCGGGCATGATGCCCCACCTGAACGGGATGCACCACCACGCAGGGCACCCGGGCCACCCTCCATCGCACGGGCCCGTGTTGGCCTCCAGTCGGGAAAGGCCACCCTCCTCCTCCTCGGGCGCCCAGGGCAGCGGCTCTGGGCAGCTGGAAGAGATCAACACCAAGGAAGTGGCGCAGCGCATCACGGCCGAGCTCAAGCGCTACAGCATCCCGCAGGCCATCTTCGCGCAGAGGGTGCTGTGCCGCTCGCAGGGCACACTGTCCGACCTGCTGCGCAACCCCAAGCCCTGGAGTAAGCTGAAATCCGGAAGGGAGACCTTCAGGAGGATGTGGAAGTGGCTGCAGGAGCCCGAGTTCCAGAGGATGTCCGCGCTACGGCTGGCAGGTAAGACAAGGTGGAGTTTCATTTACTCGAAATTTATTTTTTTTTGTTTTTAAAACAAGAAATGATCAATTATTCGCGGCCTCTGGTCTTCTTTAAAGAAAATACTCCAGTTGTTCTTTGTTTATAATAAATGTAAAATGAATTATTATTAATAGGTCAACTCTTCAACGCGTTTGTATTTCTTTAAAGAAAACCTTCCAACGGTCTTTGTTGTTGTTGCTGTTTACTTTGCATTATTCTTTAAAGAAAATATTCCCTCCACATAAGCATATTTTGGTAGAACAAAATTCGCCAATGCTCTATTAATCAATGTCGTTGTTTAGCCGGTAATGTTATTAGTATTTATAGCAATACTTACTCCAGAAGGATCGTCCAGTGTTGTCGCTCTCCTCTTACTAGTGCGCGAGAATTTTGATTTCAATCAGGAGACCGTTATTGGTCAATAATTACGATCAATATCGATGACGAGGGCAAGATCAGCTGTTTCACATCCCAAACACTTACTCCACTGAGTGGTTGCAACATTTTAGGATTTTATTACCATTATTAATTAGTAGTAGTATTTTAAATGTAAAAGTGCAAAAGCATTTTAAATGCAAAAGTACAAAACAAACAGTTTTTTTTATGTAAAATAAGTGATGTTTCATACCTTCGGCTCAAATTTAGACTCAATTACAGATTAGAGTTTTGTTTGGTACGTCTTTTAATTCGATTTGTTAAAAACATAAAAGGGGGGTGTGTTTCTCGGGTTAAGGCAGAATTTAGCCGCCTAGTATATCGCCTAGTATATATATGTATATATGAATCTGCAGCATTAACGGAACCCGTTCCGGATCATGGCCGCGTGTTTCTGGTCTTATTCTGGTTTTGCCAATATGAGGTGTAATCAAGTAGCATTGTTTGTGCGTTTAGAAGAAGAGCGTTTTTCTTGAGGAGATGATTGTGGTGGCTGTGATGGTCGGGGGGCTTCGGTGGTCCCGCTCCTCTGTCCTTGCAGCAAGGTTGTTGCCCCCTCTAGCGATGGTCGGTGCATCTCCAGAAGCCCCTTTCCTTTGTTCACGAGAGGAGAGTGAGGGGTCTGGATAACGCTCATCACATTTTATTATCATGAATTCAAAAGGTTCACGTTTGTATTTGAGGAACCCGGTTGGAACTGTAAAACTGGCGCCGAAGCACCACTGAAGGTTCTTCAAGTTTCAGAGCTGGACTGGTCTGCATCATTAGGATGTTGTTGTTCCGATGCTGGAGAAATCGAAAGGCCCGGGGAATCAGGAACAGCCGCATGGCTGAAAACAACCAATACACGCGCGGGGGATGAATTAGCTCCTGTCTTATGCATATAATAAACATGAAAGGGAGGGTTCCATAAATATCGCACAGAGAAAAATTGGAAATGTCTGAAATGGGCGGCACGTCTCGCCTCTGTATCCACGCGGAAAAAAAACATCTACATACCAGCACTAGCGAGGGTTTTTTTTGATCGGCGCGTGCCATCGGGCTGTCTATCGATTATTCGAATATGGGCTAACAGCACATGTTCAATACGTCCGCATAATAAAGTGCTGTTTGGATGGACGGGCATGAAAGGAGTCCGGCTTGAGAACGTCTCTCCATCCGCTAAGGATTAAATGGGAGGAATGTCCTCATCTTTTATATAGAAAGAAAGAAAGACGCGGGGAAAAGCGAGGGTCTTATATCAATATTCCTGATCATTTTTTAGTGCCTTACAGATGGGGGGGGGGCACTTTCCTTTCTTTTCTTGTTTTTTTTTTTTTTTCGAGAGGTGGACGGGGGCGGTAGAGGGGCAGGGGGCTATTATTTGATGGTGGCGAGACAGAGGGGCAATTGAAAAGAAGAACAGAAGCTGCATCGGCTGAATGAATTATTGATAGAAATCTCCGCGTGACCCCCTCAGCTCTCAACGTCACCTTGTCTTGGGTTAACCAGGCAAGATGGGTGGGAGTGCACTGCTTGCTGCTTGGCCTTTTGTTGTATTATGTCTTGAGCATATATATATATATATATATATACACTGTACTATATATATAAATCGTGCAAGCATTTAAAAAGTGATTATACATATATATAAATAATTTTACAACTAAAGTATACACGCACTAATACAATACATTGTGATATATATTTATATATATGCATAACTCTCTCTCTCTCTCTCTCTCTCTCTCTATATATATATATATATATATATAGTTATGCATATACAACTTGGACACAGTCACAATTTTTCAAATCATGCTTAATCATATGCAAACATTTATCAAATCCCAGGCTGAAGAGTGTTTGCAGGACAGGCACGTTTCTTTCGGCCATGGCCAGCGGGAGCTGCAGGTGCCAGCTCAGTGCTTTCAGCGTAGAAAATGGCCCCTGTCTTCACGCTGTTCATTTAGTCAAACCAAACGTGACATTTGACTCCGGGCTCATTCCTCCTCCAGCCTTGCAGCAATCAGCCCTGAGCAGCAGCCCGAGATTCGGCCGGCTGACGAAAACGATCAAACGGGACAGGCAGCATTAAGAGATCAGCGTGGCTGAGACTGAACAAGAGGTGTTGCTTAGTTAACTAAATAAATATTAAAAGTGGGTTTTTTTTGTTGTTTTTTTTTGTTTCGGGGGGGGGGACGTGTGGCTCTTCGTGTGTGCGACTGTTCTTTTTCGTCCCCTAACTGGAGACAGGGAAGCCGATAAGGCCTGAGATAAGAATCAAAATTCTGATTGATCAGACCGATTGATTCAGCTTGCGCACGCCTAGCAAGCATCTGGAGAAAATGTTGGAGTCGCTGGTCCTCTTCGGTCAGGCGTCCCTAATGTGATTTACAGCCCCGGCGACAGAGTGTGTGTTTGGGCTGACTGGTGAAAGCCCCGAGAGTGTGGGGCTATGCCAGGCTAGTGGCTGTGTCACGGAACTTTAACAGGACTCATTCTGTTGGTCTCTTCTGGTTCCTTCTCGCTCCTGTGTTTGGTGTAACTTTCTAAGACAAGCCAAACCCCTGTTAAGTAGTCTTGCCAAAAGGTTCGTGGTCAAATTAACAATCGCTGTTTAACTGCTGAATTTAGCACAAATCTTACAACGTTTTCCAATGAATTAAAAACCCAAGTCATAAGTCAAGAGGTGTAAAATCTGTAAAATGTGTAGAATCTCTAAAAATGAACTACACACGGATGTGGAACAGCAATAAAAGATTTCTCAGAGACACCTAAAAACAATAATAACAGTAAATACGGTGCGTTATAAGTTGCAGGGAAAATGCCACGTTTAAGTTTGATCCGTATAGAGAATCTTTTCATGGGACTGTCCTTTTTTCACCGAGGCCTTTTCACGTGCGCTGTAAAAAAAATGGTGTTTTAACCTGAGTTGCCGAGCCACCTTAATATTCTAATTCTGACTAAAGTAATGAACTTCTGCATACTGTTCACTTATTGCCTATTCGGTGGATTAGAAATATCTGTTATAACCGTGTAATAGCACAGTAACAACGCGCTGACATCATTTTTTGTGTGCTCACTTTTGAATTGCAGCAGTTCAGCTTATGGACGTATCCAAACATATTACATGCGTGTCGTCACGGTAAAGACTGCAGTTGAATAACATGTAAATATCCGAGCGGCATTGTAGCAGCAAATGCATGACCCTGTAGTTGCGTTCCTGTATTGTGCAACTTTACCATGTGGTTATATGGAACATTACTATGTAATTACACAGTTATAAAGACATTTCAAATTACGCGCGGCTGTTGAAACACTGTTGTTGTTTTTTCTACCCAAGCTTGTTTTTATTGTCCTGATATTTGCTGATATGTATAACGCGTAATTAAGGTGTAACGTCACGTGCGACTGTTCCCATTATGATTTCATTCAGGATCATATGCGGGATGTGTGTAGGAGTGTGTCATGGCTCTGGGTCTATTTTTGCCCCAGTGTTTCGGTGCTGGCTAGTTTTTGTCACTTTCTCAGACAAATGCGTGTAGCCGGACAGCTGCGGATCGATGTTGGGGTAAATCTCTGGAAGATTAAAAGGGCATTAATGGCGGCAACCATAACACAACCGTGTGGACCCAGCACGCATTGATCTGGAACCCGATCCGGACTTGTTCCGGTAAAAGCTGACGAAGGGAAGTTTCTTCCCAGCATGCGAGAGACTGACTCGGCGCGAGGATAAATAAATAAATAAATAAATAAATAAATAAATAAATAAATAAATAAATAAATAAATAAATGGATAAATGGATAAATGACGGAATAAATAAATAAATAAATAAATAAATAAAGGGATAAATAAATAAATAAATAAATAACGAAATAAATAAATAAATAAATAAATGGATAAATAAATAAATAAATAAATGACGGAATAAATAAATAAATAAAAAACTCTTACAGCATGTCCTGAGCCTGTGACTGACATTAATGTTCTGAAGCAAATGCGACCTCTCTCCTCCCGGCGAGGGAAGCGGAAGAAAAGCATGAACTAGAATGTTGCTTAATGAATTCCCACTTAATTGGTGCATTCGTTCATTTATTCCTCGCTAACGCGGGGTGAGATGGAGGGCTCTTAATGAACATTTTTCAGAGACAAGTTTCTCGTGCGGGGGAATTCGAACCAATCCTAAATCCCACCACAGTCTTGCGGTTGAAAAAAAAACCATGCAATGTAAAGAGGGGTTGGAGGGAGAGTTTCTTCGCAGCAGAGGTGAATGGAGCCGGACGTCTTCCACACATTTTATTCACCACCGACTGGCGAAGCTCCATGCGTCTCTGCATGTCGATATGGATGCTGAGGATGGTAAAATGGTGAATCTAAATCACGTTTCTGTGGGGACTGTTTTACCTCACGACGCCCCGCATGTGTCGCTCCACCATGAACGGGTTTGTTTCAGGACCGAAATGGAGTAAAATGATGTTAAAAATGGACCTTCCGGACATAAACAGCAGAGGCGGACATCACATTCCTTTTGTGGTTGGATGGGTGTGCTCGGTTAGAAAATAATTGACTGTGTGAGTCGTCTGTACTTGGGGTACTGATGCAGCCTATTTAGAGGGAGGATAGAAAAATCATATGGCAGGTGATAGTGAAACTTCCTTCGACACCAGGCCTGTTCTGTAAAAAGAAGTCTGTCATTTTAGGATCAAGTCTGAAATCTGGCCCAGTCTGTTACAGACTCTTTATGTCTGCGTTCTGAATCACTGCAGCTCAAAACGCAGGATCAGGGTTAAGAGTGATTGATCTGTCCTCGCAATGGAGTGGTTTTATGAAATACATATCTTGTGGCGTTTCACACTTTGCAGTTACTGACTGAATAAATGTGTGTTTAGTAGGGCTGGGCGATTCGGCCTAAAATCAAAATCTCGATTAATTGAACATTTTAACTCGATCACGATTATTTTATTTATTTATTTATTTTTCGCCCTCATAGTTCACTGACGAGTCGCTCAGTCGTCTCGGTGTTTGAGCTCTCCGTGCTCGACATGTCGGCGGAGTAACGTAACATAACGGAGCGGGGTCACGTGACTCCACACGCGATAGTGCTTTTAAAGGGACAGTAATCGAAATAATCCACCTGGAAAAATTTTTATCGATTATAGGATCTGAATGTCGATTTCGATTACGTTGCGATTAATCGCCCCAGCCGTAGTATTTAGGCTGTATGTTAGGTGCAGATGCAGTAAATGCATCGGACACACTTAAAAGAAATGCTGTTTAAGAGAAATCCATTATGATTTCCACTACAGGCCATCTGCATAATACTTTATGGTAATGGTACCAAAGCGAAGCTTGAGCATTGCCTTTTTTTTTTTTTGTAACATTTGGCATATTTCATGGTGCCTTAAAACAGTAATTTAAATCCCAAGAATGCTTTAAATCAGGTCATGAAGCAGAACAGGGACCTCCACAAAGGCAAAACATCAGCCTTTTTTGGGTTATCTCTTAAAACCCACTCAAACAGTGGTGCTCTGAAACATCTTGTGATAGGGGGATAACTGTCAACATGCTCGAGGCTGGAGCAAAGGGCAAAGTTTTTGTCTCTGAGCTCCATGTAAAAAAAAAAAAAAATCCAGCTGCGTTGCTGTCAGCAAACGGACAGGGGTGCTCAAGCAAATACATGTTTTTATCAGACAGGCTGTGCTGCGAGTTCTGTTTTTCCGGCCCGAGAGGGCATCTGGAGGACTGGCCTGTAGGCACTCAGGCTTTTCTTATTCACACAGCGGTCTCCAAGCAGGCTGGGCTTGATTCACGGTGTAGCACACACCATACGCCAGCGCCATATCCTCACTGCTGTCAGTCTGGATCAGTCAACGCACTCTGCTGGCCATGAGCTCTCGGTGGTAGGCTTTATGATACGAACAGGGATTGTGATACGAGTGAAGGCTGTTTTGGAACAGTGGGTGGAACAAAAGAATCAGAATAGTTGTTCAAATGCACAAGTAATTTTAACTGAAATCAACCTGAAATGAAATTCAATACAATTACACACGGGGACACGTCTCATATGTACGATATGTACACTAATAAACAAGCTATGAGTAATATAAAGGATGTGCAGCTGCTTTAGAGGAACATCATCAGCATTTTCTTGCTGGTTTGAGGATATTTTGGGATGAAGTGTGAAATATCACTCATAGCTTGTTTCAGGAAATTGCAATATAATGTGGTAGTTAGAGCATGTCATTGTGCTTTATTAGTTCGGGAGGCAAAATGCATGTTTATGTTTTGCTTGATTAGGTAAACCTTAAACGTGAGTTTAAAATGATGGATGACCTTTGTTTCAAATGAGATTCAGTATGACCCAGAAATAGAATAGGATGGAATATGGGATTGTATTTGCGTTTGTTTTTTTTTTCTTTTCTCATGGATTGGACACCCATTCCACTCCTGATCAGCTTGGACTGGACCTTTCCAATCACTGCTGTTCCACATCTGAGAGTTCGTACAGTAGCGTACATATGAATGTGCACACCATCAACCGCATAAATAATTATATGCAAAATAACATCACACACACTAAACACGCAAAAGTGACACTTAAATGAGCTTTAAAGTTCAGGGATGAAACCAGTCTGCAAATGCAGGTCCGCTATCCGTAAACCCCTCTGTCTTATTTACCAACTTTACTGTAGATTAGTCGTGTTATTACATCATGAAGTCAATGAGCTTGACGATTGGCCGTATCTATGGTGATAACTCCATCTGCAAATAAACCTTTGAACTGCTGATGTCATCGGCGCTGGCCCAGACATACCGGAGCGCGAGCCCCCAGAATAGACTTTCAGCTGCACCTGATTAGAGAGAAATGTGCGAGCAGAAGGACAGTAATATTTCACTAGCTGTTCTCTTCAGGAACGATTGGCCGATATTCATTTTACCGCCAGAGCTTTAGAGATAGGCGGCTGCAGAAAGCTCTGATTCATGACTGAGCTCTGAGTGCTTAAAGATAAAGTTATATGTCAGTATCTCATTCTCTTTTATCTCAGTCTAACTCCATATTCCTTCACCTCAGGGATGTAATGATTATGATTTTAGCAGATGATTAAATGCTGTGTAATCAATAATTTTTGATTAAATAGCATTAATTATATTAGCATTAAGAATTTTAATTTTAAGCATATTTTTAATTAAACATATTTTAATTGCGTGCAACCATTGAATCACAAACCTAAATGAACAGCCGATTAGCAGTTAGAGCTCAAATAAACATCACTCAACACTGTCCTCCAAAGGTGCTTTGAACAAACATCAAATAAACACATTTTACTCAACATTACCATCCAAAGGTGTTAACAAACATCAAATACACAGACATTACTCACTGCTGCCTCCTAAAGGTGTTGACAAACATCAAATACACAAACATTACTCATCACTGCCCTCTAAAGGTGTT
>JBBPDE010000021.1:11214819-11225323 GCA_037974605.1 Nannopetersius ansorgii | reverse complement strand
ACACACACACACACACACACACACACACACACACACACACACACACACACACACACACACACACACACACGTACATATACAGGAAAGAGCAACAGAACAAAAGAATAGCACTGCTAAAGATTGATCTGGGATAATATGCACATCCAAAATTAATCCAGTGGTCGTAAAAAGCACAGCCAGAGCTCCATTTGATTAGAGTGGGTCACAGCTCAGGCCATGAGCGGATGTAATTCATATCTGGGAGAAATGGGACATTTGCATCTGTGACCATGATTCATGCCTCTCAGATAAGCCCACAGTGCTGAAACAAATTAGGACTTTACATTTGATTGCCTCTTCTGTAGTTGTGCTTTAACGAGGGCTGCTTTTCTCCTACATGTCCAAAAGCATGCTCAATTAAGCAAATGCACTTTTTGGCAACCTATTTTATCTTTCTCCTTCTGTCTCTCTAATAATCTCTGCCTCCCTCCCTCTCCTTTTACATACAAAGCCCATGTGCTAGGGATATGTCCAGACTGCTGAATGAGGAGCAATGTCTACACAGCCACAGATTCAATTAGGCTTTGTGTGCTCTGTCATAAAATCAACCCCCAAAAAGGAGAGATTGAACACTGACGTCCTAAAGCACCATTGATGGACTATAGTTGCCCAAAGCATCAGCCCAGAGGCCAGATCAGTATGGTAATGAAGAAATCAGCAGAGCAGTCTGTGAAAGAAGCCATCTGCTCTGAAAAAAAAACACCACCACAGTGTAAGTGCTGCTTCTGATGGATGCTCCAAATTGAGGGATTGACTTTTTCTTATTGTGATTTATGTCTGCCAGATTTTCTCCACGTTTTCTCCTAGTCTTAGTCACTTATCAATGAGGTAGGTCTGTCCCCTATTGACAAGAGTATGATCAATGTGGAAATATGTCTATTTATAACCACTGGCCCTGCAGCTTGTCAAACATATCAGTGCATTCATAAAATCTGGCTTAATCCCTGAACATACCGATCCAATACTCTTCACCAAACCCAAACTTTTAGTTGCTGTGGTTTCATCCTTCTTTCATTCTACAATACACACTGTCCTTCAATGTTCTGTCATTCACACTTTTCTACAATGCTTTCATTTATAGAGACTTTGATGACATATAGTACATCTTGGACTCCAAATTCTCCATATGGGGTTTGGACACATAAATGCACTGTTTACAATCTCGAAAGTCGAGGTCAATTCAGCAAAACTTACCAAGTACCACTGCTGGTTCCACATGGGGTCATCAAAGAGCTTGTCCACTGAGCAGTCTTTACATTCAGCCCCCAGCGGAGCACGTTTACTTCGCTTCTTTTCATACTGTTGCTCTGCCCAGGACACCTTGAGAGAGAGAGGCACTGAAATGAACGTGGGTCTCTTAAACCCAGGTGTATACAAGAATGAACCTGCTTAACATGCTGTTGGAAATGGTAAACTGTTAAACATTTTGAACTACATCTTCATAAAAGAATGGTTACCTTGCACTGACCATTCACAGGTCAAGAGGTATGATAAGATAATTATGTTCTCAATAGACATTCACTTTCTTTTCATCCTCAGGTAATATGGCAAAAGAGGTTAATTATGAAACACTTACCCTGTCATCTTCTGACAGCCTTTTGGTGATATGATCTGAACTCCTTTTGGTCCTGCTAGGATGATTGTGATGCTTGAATAAATAATGGTTTTCTAGCGCTCCAATCTGTGGAAAGGAGAAAGAGGGTACGAGTGGGTGAGAGAGATGGATAAAATCTCTCTCACCCACTCTTAGCTAAATTAAGTTTAATTTAAATGGCGCAATTCCATCTGTCTGGTCAAGTCAGCCTGGAGTTTCTTCTTCCAAATTTATAACAGAAGGCCTGGCTGTATTTCAAACATGTATAGTGACCCATTTTATTCTAGGCTCTGATAAAGCAAAATTTTATGCGTATTAACTTTGAGTGGAAAACTCAGGCTTGTTTTTTTTTTACATCTCTATTTCCCTGTTTTCTGAAAATCTGGGGGTTTTTTTCAACACAAGCTGAAAATTTGACTGCACTAGCATTTTTAAAATAAATGGTGTATAATGTTTAGTGTGGCTTTTATTAGCCTTGGCACAGTGATGTACCAAATTTGTGAGACATCTTTAGATTTTTTTCTTCTCCAAGCGTGGCTTTGACTCATTGTTCTCATTGTTATTATTGTCTGTCCAAATTAACAATAACATGTAAATAAAGACAAATTTATATCTACATTGTACCACAGACTAGTTCTGTTTTATGTTTTTTTTCTGTTTTATGAATGCATCCTACAATGAGAAGACATTGCTCAAATATAATGAAAGAATCACATTTTTCTATGGAGCTCTTTCCCTGCGCATTTATTCAGTGTTTCATTAACACCTGTGTCTCACTGACGTATGCACCTGTGCCACCTGCGTGTGGTGAAAGAATCACTCAAAGGACACGTCACTGCAGACAGATTCAGTTCATTTTAAATTCTACCATGATGTTTATAGTTGTGGAAGATGGGCTAAAAAAAAATAAGCCTGTCTGTGAAATCCATTTTGAACTCATCCACTGATCTGCTCTTTTTAATGGTCTTAGCCCTTCAAGTAATTCTCATGACACGGACACACTAGATCATATTTCAAAAGAGAAACAATGCAGCTGAAAGGTACTCGTGATCTACACGACACATCAGAGGTTTTAGTTTTTAATCTGTTTGGGAAGCACACACCCTTTTGACCCCCAAAGAAATTATTCCCACCAGACCAGCAGAACTGGCAGAACACAGCAACAGATTGAGCTCCTCAACCACTAAGCCATGCATTATACACGCCCATGCATATCCAACAAGACTGCGTTCCAGCAGACCTTGAAGCAAGCTGTTACCATTCGGTTCAATTCAATGTGAATGGCTCTTTTTTTTTTACAGCAGACTTTTTTTTTTTTTTACAGCAATCCTGTTCATTCATCAGTTATATAAGAAAACAGTTTGAAAACACACAGAACAACCCTGTAGACCACTACTGGACAGTGCACAGCATGAAGGAATCCCAAACTCATACCTGTGCAACACCTATAAGGTCAGTGAAGCCGTTGACTTAATCCAAAAAAATTCAGGACATCTCTTAGGCTCAAGCTATTTGTTTAAGTCAAACTCAGTTGCTGTAACTCATCTCAGTTTCTAAAATCCAATCTAGTGGGCATCAGCCCAAGTCAAAAGCTAAAACTCAGCTCAGTTACTTTAACTCAACCCAAGGGTTTTAACCCAAATAAAAAGCTTCAACTCAACCCAAAGGCTTAAACTGAATGCAGTGGCATCAAATCAACCCAGTGGTTTAAACTCAACTCAGTTGCTTCAACTTAGCCTAAAGGCTTCAACCCAACTCCATGGCTTCAGCTCGTAAAGACAGGCTACACCTAAATTCCTCCACCCTAAATCTAAACATATTAGCCAAGAAATAGACGGGTTTCGGCAAATCTAGAGACAAAATAAGTCTAGGGCTCAGAAGAGGCACTTTTCCTGAGCTAGTTGAGTTCTCTGGGCTACCCTACCTGTCGGATCAGCTCGTAGCCGAGCTCGTTGGCGATCGATCGCGCGGCATCGACTCCTCCGGGGATCTCCACGGCCCACTCGTTCAGGTACTGCCGGTCCGATGCGTCTAGTCCTCGGCACGACTGCGCGCAGAGAACGCCGAAAATCGCCAGAGCAGCAGCAGCACATCTCACTGCCATCTCAGAGTCAAGAGCAAGTGGAGAAACCGAGGGCGCGCACCGACTCCCGGGTGAGCAGGGCGCGGGTGGATGGATGAGTGAAAGAATGAACTAATAAATAAATAGAATAAACAAACAAACGAATTAATACGCTTAGAAATATGCAGGGAAATAAAACAAGCACGAAGGTCAAAAAATCGGATCCGCTCCTTTTGGCTTTGGCATGGAGGCTCGTGGAGGAGTGGAGCGGGGGGTGGTGATGCTCGTGGCAGGCGCTGCAGCGTGAAACGGTTCCGCGTGGAAAGCTACCGGAGAGTGAGTGGTGGAAAGGAAAGGGATGTGTTTACACGTCAAAATTACGAAGGTCTCTGACGTCAATATGTACCTGTGGTAGGATGCTCAGCTCCACAGAGGATGGAGGGAGTGGTGGGGAGGGTAAGGGGTGTGAGTGGAGGAGACGAGAGGGGAAGGAGGAGGGTGGGGGGGGGGGGAGGGGGTGGGGGAGATCTATAAATAACCACCAGGCTCTCTGACGAGGTGAAGACGGCCAACCACTAGAATTTGGGTTTAAGGGAACCACGACGAATACGGTGGGTTTTTTTGTGAAGATGTCGAAATAATTTGCATTCTGATCCTATGATTGTTTGGGGAAAACAAACAAACAATCAAAACCACATAAGGAAGCTCCCTTTTATTAAAACTGATATTTCAGCTTCAAACAAGCTGACGAAACAATGTACGTCATTTCAGCACCACAGCACAGGACAGCTCCATGTAAAGGCTGACGCAATGAATAACCATCATCCATCCATCCATTATCTACCCCTTTTTCCCGAATAACCATCATGCAGTCTGATAATGTACCAAATTATACAGGCATGCTGGGATCCCACCATAAATAAAGCTATACAGTTTTATAAATATAATTTATTATTTTTTAAAAAAAAAGCATGAATCACACAGCTCCATTCAGCTATCAAATGCATTTGCAACATAAAGTCAATGTGAATTCAGTGAGAGAGACAGAGAGAGATAGAGGACAGAAAAGGACAAATTACAAGCACTGATGAATAAGCATGAAGCATGAAGATGTAAGCAAAATGGACTGGAGGCTTGAAATCAAATCACTCTTTTCATTTCTTTCTTTTTGAGTCAGATCTACTCTTGTCTCATATGAATTATGTAAAGGAGCATTCATTACACTGACAAACCTTCACTGATGAGACAGAAGTGGACAATGGCAGGAAATCCAATGAAGCTCATTAACATTTAAATATCAAAACTGTAGCATGAGCAATTATTCTAAACATTCATTTTACACATGCTTTTTCATATTCTGAATCCTGTACAACGGACACAATAACACTGTTGTATCAGATTTCAGGGAAGTACATGTCTGTGTTGTTTACTTATTATTTGACACAATATGCTGGGACCTGGTAATGGGACCATGCTGTTCCAGTAATATGTTACTATTCTCATTTCATTGTTAAGATTAATTTCTAAACAGAAACATATTACTGACAGTGATCATGCCAGATCATGCTTAAACAGTAATATAATTAGGAAGTAGAATTATAATTCGCAGTAGAATTAACCACTCATGTTTTGATTTACAGTGGATGGCACCAGTTTCACAAGAGAAAACAATAGTCTTCTTAGATCTTCTTGGTATTTTAGATACATCATTGTCTGTGAATATGATTGATCTGAGCAGGGGGTTTGTGTCAGACAGTAAACAGTGACAGCTTTATGTCAGGCTTTTAGAGAAATAATCACTCTAGAAACACTACACAAAAGGTAAAATATGTAGAACAACCAAAAATACTTATCTGCTATGAAGGGTGTAGCCTAACGTATGACTAATACATATTTTTGCCCATATAGCCTGGATTTTAATTATGGTTTGCCACTGGTTCAACCACACACTTTTCAAAATGAATGTGCCAAGAAGGGCTTATGGAGTCGTAACATAAAAGAACCACTTTTGCTTCATTTTGTAACCCTTCAATTACCAGCTTTACAGAGCTTTTTGAAGGTTAAATAAACTCAGCGAAAATTAATGGTCCTATACCAATAAAGAGTGTTTCCGTGAGTGACACCTGCAAGCCAAGAGCTGACAAAGAACAACAAATGTAGACCTGAGTGAACTCAAGTAGACTGTACAGTTCATTTAAGCCACTGTGGCATGATAATGCACTGCTGTGCTTGGAGTGTCAGACAGGTTCTTGAGCAAACAGTACAGTGGTCCATTCAGCATCTGCTCTTTGCCTCTTTACCTGGCAACACCTGTTTTCCTTCAAGGGGTTGACAAACCTTCATAGCATGCTATAGACTTTGCCCTGAGATAACTGAAAGCAGTGTGTCTTCATAGTCTGTCGCGTCTGGAAAATATAGACATTAATCCAAGCAGAGGCAGTATAGACGCCTTCTTGTAAACGGTGTCCACTCACACAGCCTGTTGTTCTTTATTGTTTTGTCCAGCAGTGTGAGTCATTGGACGCCAGCCACTGAGCAAACCAACGACTTTGGCCCTGAGCAAACTCGGAAGCACTGCTCCTACACAGACAGTTCAGAACTCAATTACCAAAAACATTCACTCACTGCTTCCACGGATAGTGGAGAAGGCTGAGTGGCTTAAGTGTTTTGTTGAACATTGATGGATGAGTTCGTTCATGCAAGCTTTTTCAGGGAACATGTGAGGTAATTATAAAGTCAGCATGACTTTTATATGCACACATACACGTGGACATGCATGTGCATGTGCCTGCATGCACAGACAAAATATACATACTAATATTCAATAATAATATGCCTCATGCTCTGGTCATCTATAATATAGTCATAAAAAAAACTACCTTGTGGGGAATTATCTCCACAAGCCCTCTGAAAGTGTGCTGTGGTTACTGGCACAAAGCAGCGGACCAAGACCTGTAAGTTATGACATCAGGCATTCATAGCGGAGACTAGTTTGTGCAGCAAATCCCACAGATACCTGATATGACTGAGATAAGGGGAGTCTGGATGCCAGGTCAGCACCTAAATTCTTTGTCAAGTTCCTCACATCCTTTCTGCGCAATTTTTGCAGTGTGACAGGGCGCATCATCCCGCTGAAAGAGGCCACTGTACCTGGCCTGCAACAATGTTTAAATAGGTGAAATGTGCCAAAGTAACATCCACATCAATAGAGCATCACACTGCCTCTGCCAATTCACCTTTATCACTGGTAAGTGATGCAGACTCACCCAGTTGTCTGCATATGTAAAAGAAAATGTCACCTTCTTTCATTGCTCTATAGTTCTGATGCTCATGTGTCCATTGTAGGTGATTTGGCTGGTGGACAAGGGTCAGCATGGGCACTCTGACCAGTCTGTGGCTACACACCCCCATATATACATTCTACCCTTTCCACACATACACGGGTATTTCTGAAAACAGAGGTTTTTCTGTGCGTTTTGGCCTTTCGTCCACACGTAAACGACGTTTTGGGTTGGTGAAAATGGAGGTTTTTAAAAACTCTGGCCAAAGTAGCGATTTTTGAAAACTCAGTTTCTGCGTTTGCATGTGGACAAGAAAAACTGAGATTTTGAAAAACGGACCATGCGCCACTCATATAACGTCATCGTATGCGCCTTGGTTGTCATCTAAAATGCTGGACGTGTACAAAAAACTGCGTTAGATATGCTGGTATGTTTATACTCATGCGCGGAGTTACTGTCCATCCAGTATGAAGGGCAGAGACATCAGAGTCAGCTTCAGATGCTATTACATTCAACACAGGCACTGTCTCTGCACTGCACCCGCCGCCAACGTCTGCGCTGGTTTTGGACGAGACCTGGGGGGGGTATTCCATGAAACAGGATTAAGGAAAAGTGTGGCTTATTTCAAGGGAAAGTAAGTCAGACTTTCCCTTAATCCTGTTTCATGGAATACACCCCCCGGTCGGAACAGTGGTTGGTGGTTTACTTTTTGCGCTACTGCTGTTTGTCTACCAGAAACAGGTAATGATGCTCCCTCTCCAAGGCTTCTGATTGGTCACCAATGCTATACGGTTTAAGGTTATATCGCCACCTGCTCCTTTGGCATGCTCTTGACAGCGTTTTTGCGATTGAGTGTGGACGGAGATATTTTTGAAAACGTGCTCGTGTGGACGCGATTTTTAAAAAAAACGAAATCGGAAAATCTCAGTTTTCAGAAATATCCGTGTACGTGTGGATATGGCCTAAAAAACGCTGGGTTGTTTATTCAACCCAAATGCTGGGTTGAGACTGTTGGGTAACAAAGTTGGGTTGATTTAATCCAATTTGGGTTGAAAATCTATAACCCAGCAGTGCTGGGTTAGGAACGTGAACTTGAAAGAGAGCATGCACGTCACGTCAACATCCAGGGATATCAGCTAGAGAAGCCACCATTTTCTTTGCGCCGTCTTTAGAGGGAAGCGAGTGAAATTCTGTCTGAAATGTAAGTTATTCAGTGTGTATTTAACAATGTTCATAAGAAATAAAACATTTGTTTTACTTTATAATATAATAATATTATATAATAATATATAATAATATATATAATAATAATATAATAATATAATAATATATAATATATATACACGCAAATTTTAGGCTTTCGGTCAGTTGACCTAAGACAGGGACGTCACTAGGACTGAAAGACGAGGGCGACTTAGCCCCCAGAGTTGTAGGAAGGAATTTAGTACTCGCTAAAAAGCAACGCAGTGTAGCTTCACCTGGGTCCTAATGCCCGCCTGCTACCTACAGCAGCTTCAACAGCCAGGACATTGTTTCAATTCAATAATGACAGCTTATTATTTTTTCATTTCAATTTATAGTCTTGTTTCTATTTGTAAAGTGTGTATTGGCACTCAGTGTAATCTTGTATGAAATGTTTGGATGTATCATTTTGAAATAGTATTGTGGCGAGCGTGAGAAAGAGGGTCGACAGACACTGGAATTCTTCAATCTCTCGAGCTTTTATTGTCAACTTACAGCTTTTCACACAGCCTTTCCAAACAGTCTGCAACCAGCTAGCACTATCACGTCTAGCCTCTTCGCTGGCTACACCCCAACTGAACAGTTCTTACCTGCTAAGCTCCTCCCCAAACACAAATCTCCCACCAAACGGAGTTTCCCCGCCAAACGGCCACATTTTGAAACCTGAAAAGGCTCACAGGAGCCAGTCCTACTGCCAGCTCGTCACACAGCCCCCTCCTAGGGGGTGTGCCGTCCGCGGCCACCCCACGAGCCTAAAACACAGTCTTTAAGACGAGCTGGCAGGCTTTGTCTTCCGGGGGCTCGTGGTGTGTTCCCCTGGGTTGAACTCAACCCCTCACCACCCGCTTCTAGCCCCCCTTGGCCTACTTGCCCCTGCGACCCAGTCGCCTCAAGCTCTGCTGAGTCCCTTGTACCGGCCTGTGGTCGATTCAGAGCCAGTCTCTGTGCAAAGCGACCGCTTTGTGGTGGCCTCTTAGTCTCACTTGGTACATCACCTCCCCCAGCCGCTCTACGAACTCTCCAGGTCCTCTCCAGCGACTGTCCAATTTCGGAGTCTGCCCTTTTTCCGGGAGGGACAGTAAACCCAAACGAGAGCCCGGGGTGTGAAATCCTGCCCCTGGCTGAATACATCATCGGCCCATCATCGGACTCTGTTGCTGAGTGTGAGGCAATCGAGTGCCTGACAATCGTGATGGTGGAGCCGGTATCAACAAGCGCTCTGCAACGGACCCCTTCTATGGTGCACTTCACCCAGAAACCCTTCATGTCTCCTAGTAGTAGTAGCCTTAATTTGTCACATACACTTTTACATGCAGCGAAATGGGACCCCTCTGACCAAACATACACAAACTTCACAATTTGGGGGACAGATCAGACGAGAGGTAGCAAGAAAAAAAAAGAAATAACAGCAAAACATGAGGAGAGAGGAGGAGAGAAATAAAAGAGCTCCGCCCAGACTGTCCCTCAGGGCACACAGCACATAAACACAAAACACATCAGACGTGACTCGCAACGGGGAAGGGTAGGGAAGAGGAAGGGGGTAGGGAAGTGAGTTAGTCCAATTAAGGCAGACAGCCACCCGGTCCTGCAGCTGTGAAAATCGCTGGTCACAGACCCGCCCACCCCAACCAGTGGAGACAAGCCCACTTGCGGGCCACACAGTTTCTCCGCTGGCTGCTGCCGGTTTCCACTTGGCGTTGGCTCCGGACAGTGGCGTGCTATGCGGCCTGGCTGTCTGCAACGGTAGCACACCCTTGGCGCTGGCTCCGGACAGCGTCGTGCTATGTGGCCTGGCTCCCCACAGTGGTAGCACACTCTGCTGCCGTGGACGCGGCGGTTCAGGGATGACGCCATCCGCGCTGGCCACCGCGGTCCATTCCGCAACCTCTCCCACCTCTGCTTCTCCAGCCATCACTTTCCGGTGCGAGGGGAGCTTGGGCCTGTCAGTACGGCCTCAATGCACTCTGTCTCCACTAGTGCTGTCCTCAGGGACCACGGCGCCATGAGCCACACATGCTGTTGCAGGCGTTCAGGTGAAAACGTGCGCAGGAAAGCGTGCAAAGTCAATTGTTCTTGCACTGACGGCAGGGACGGATTACGGACCGGGCCAGCGGGGCCGCTACCCAGGGGCTCTTGGGGTGCAGGGGGCCCATGGGGCCCCTAGCCCAAAACAATTTGCAACGCTTATCAACAATGTATTTTCGTTTGTCTACATTCTTTGATCCTCTGCCTACAAGGGCCCCTGACCCTATAGGGCCTCTGATGGAAACATGGAGGGAGGGCGTT
>JBBPDE010000021.1:11174307-11186360 GCA_037974605.1 Nannopetersius ansorgii | reverse complement strand
CACACACACACACACACACACACACACACACACACACACACACACACACACACACACACACACACACACGTCTTAATCACAAATCTACTCAATATTGATAACACGGGTATGAAAACTTAGTTATGAAATTAGACTCTTGCCCCCACACTGGTGAAGACTTTCAGCTCACAGTTGCACCGGTGAAACTTTCTCAATACAATAGACATCAAAAACAATTATAAGATAACAGAGTAGCATTAAAAAGTAGGATAACGCAAATGTTCCCAAAGCCACTATCTCACAGGCCTGACCCGAGTGAGTTTTTAAAAGGCAAACTCATATAAATTATTCCACACTTTTCTCTGATACTGGCTCTCACTCTGATCAGTTCTCTAAAATATGTGTGTGTTCTATACTGTATTTTAACTCTATTTGATTTGGTCATCTCACATATTTATTTGCTTTTTGTTTGACTTTTTACCAAAGTCTCCTACAACCAAAGTCCAAATAAAATTAGTACGAATTGTGTAAATTATTTTGACAAAAATCGTCATAAGCTGGTGTCCTTGTGGTTTGAGAGTTGCTTCTGTGATCAGAAGGTTGTAGGTTTGAATCCCAGGATTTCCAGTGGCACCACCGAGGTATCCTTGAGCAAGGTACCGTCTCCACACACTCTGGGTGCTGCGTCACTGGCAGTCCACTGCTTCACTTGGTGAACAGGTTAAATTTACTGTGTGCTGTGCTTTAGTCGGTCCACTCTATTATCTTTATTATTTGTATTATATGCACATTATACTAATGCTTATTGCTACCAAACAATGACAACAAGGCTTATTGTACCTCATCTACTCTCATCTTATCTTATAAAATTACAATATACAAATTTTCATCATTCTATAAAGGTACTACTTTGGAGATTCAAAGTTTTATTCCAAATGTCTAATTTGTGCAGTGCGTTTTACTGTTACAGGTGGGAATTTTAAGAGCAATATCTTTTCTGAAGACCCTGCTGAAGTTTTAGCTGCCACACTCTGAGGTGTCAGAGGCTTCATGTGGGAGTTTGGGCTGCAGGGTTTAAGGCTCATCGCCCCCAGGTTGACATGAAGGCCTGTGAAGGTTAACTGAGCCTATATGAGGGTCGTACGGGGGGAGGATGTGGGTGAAGCACACGCCTTGGGGGGTCGAGGGTTCGACACAGACACTGGGAACAAAACCACATGATTCTTTGAAAACAGGAGATCTCGGAGAGCATTGACGGCGCTGGCATGTTCACATCTATGGGGGGCTTTCAACTTTATGGTTACAAAAACATACAAAAGAAACACTTCAGTGTGTGCAAGTTCAGAAAAGTAGTATTCGTACCTGTCATGTACCTGCATGTGGACCATACGTATGTATGTTTGCTGTACCAAAGCTATCTATCTATCCATCTATCCATGTCTATATAGATATCATACATAGCATAAATCATATACATATGATTTAATTTCCAAATAAAAATATTGTTCTTCAAAGCATGATTTTAAAATAAATGACAAAAACATCAGAATAAGAGAAATGATGCAGCGTTTGCAGAACTTAAATAATTCAAAGAAAACAAATCTCCCATTCACTCAAACAAAATGGCAATCATTTCCTTTGACAAACTTCTAGTAGTGTTTTGCCATCCAAAATAAAATTTGATTCAGGTAATCTCTAATCAGTGAGGTGTTTGTGTAGGAATTTAACAGACACTGGTATGGTATGGTTGTTATACTCAGAGATGCTGATTTAAAATTAAATTGCAGTGGTCTCTTATTTCCCCCCCCTGGAGCTGAAAAGTTTGTTTTTAATAATAAGCAATAAAGGCTCGATATTTAGGCAGTACTGATATTTAGGCAAAACTTCCATCTTCCTGAGATGTAGTGTCTGTAGTTTCAGAATATCATGGTATTTTATGTATGGCCTGTTTTGATTCTCCATTTCCCTTTTTAGGGGGGTAAATGAGGTCTTCTCTTAAAAAAGGAGCAACCAGGTGGGAGTCAAAGTGTCCTTGTTTGCACCAAATGCACCTGCAATACATGACAAAAATCTATGTACATGCACACACACAGCACCAGGACAGTACAAACGCAGACACGTTTAAGAAAATTTACCATATTATCAAAGTTTAGACAGGTAAGATGAGGCTAATCTCAGAACACTGAAAGGATAGGCAGCCCTTGGAATCAGGATGGCCTTAATCATATCATGAAATAAAAGTTTTGCTGGTAAAATGTATGGTTGCAACTTGCAGCACCTGCAGTCATTTATTCTTCCAAACACAGCAGAGAAACATGTGCAGAAGAACAGAGCCCCCCTGAGTCAGAGTTTGGAATGACTGCAGGAACGGCTCTGAAGGAACAGTTCCTTTAGTTTTTACCCCTTTAAAGCTATTAATTTAGGTCTTGGTTTGCTAGTGTGAGGGACATGATTTTGTTGACCAAAAAGCACCCATGTGAATCGCTCCAAATAGGAGCTTTACTAAATGACGTAAAAGTAAATGGAAATTTTTATGTAAACAATGTATTGACGTGTCTCCCTACTCAGTGAAGTTATAAGGACTGTCAGTCTTAAAGTAACAAAAACTGGCTAACGGATAAATATTGGAAAACAGTCATTGAACATTAATTATGACTTCTTTGGTATATACAGTATTTGTACAGTGAGGAAATTGTCAAAAGTTTAAAATAAATTCAAGATATTTAAGAACAAACATTTAAAAGTGATTAAAATGTTACCGTTGTGTGTGGGGTATGTGAAGATACAAGAAAAACCTTTATTCAAAACACATTCTGCAATTGCTTTCAAATTATTTTTGTTGCCTTTAAATAATTATTTTTGCCACTAACTACTGAAAGGACTGTCAGATTCAAATTAATATTCTTGACATACAAATGTACTTTCAAATGCTGTAGAATGTCGTCTGGGCTAGTCCTATTGCTGTCCAGAATCTTTGTTGTCTGCCTTGTGTGAGAGCAGTTTAAATCAAAGAAATCAACAATCAACAAAGCCCAGAATTGTTTCATCCCAAAGCTTTTCCTCTTCTGTTCTATTGTCCCCTCCCTCCGTTTTTGCCTTTGATTTCTTTTTTTCTTTTTTGCGTTTTGGTTCAGATTTTTCTTCCGTGTGCTCCTCCATCATGACCTGTGCTCCCTCACTCAGCACTCTTCCTCCACCTCTCTCACTCCCTCCCTCAGACTCTTTGTTCAACTCATCCTCCCCTCTTCGCCTTTTTCCATGATTTCCTTCTTTTCGTCTCTGTCTTTTCTTGCTGATTCCTCTCTTACTTCTGTAATCATCCTCTTCACTCTCTGTACTCTCTCCATCTCTGTAACGTTTCTCCTTCTGTTTTCTCCACTCGTTACCTTCATCTGTTTCTTGCTCTTCCTCGAAACTCATTCTCTTTTGCCCCTTTGCTTTCTTTGTATTGCCTTGTTCCTCTTCACCTTCTCTTCTTTTTCGCTTCTTGCTTCCCTTTCTCTCATCTTTTTCAGTGTCATTTTCTTGCTCTCTCCTTCTTTTTGTTCTTTCTTTTACTTTTCTCCTCCGTCTCCTCCTGTCTTTGCTGCTATCACTGCTGCTACTACTGCTGCTGCTGCTGAAAGAGGAAGAGTCAGCTGAGGTGGAGGAGCTAAATGAGTCTGGGCTCCGTCCCCTGTGCAATGATCTACCAATTGGACCAGGGACGAGTGGAGAGGGATGTAGTGGGTAGCCTTGACCCCACTGGTTCTGGATTGGGAACCTGCCTCTGAAGCCAAAATGACCAGTCTGAGGATTAAATGGCATGCGCCACTGTGGTGGACAGAAGGGAGCAGGAGGAGGAGGAGGACAAGGCAGATGTGATGGAGGAGGAAAAGGGATTTTTGGCTCCTCTTCAAACTGGCCACTATCTTTTAATCCCTCCTCTGCTTTTCTCTGTCCCAGGGTTTCAGAACCTGCTTTGGGCTCCAACCCCCGAGCTTTCTGGGTTTGGATGTAGTCAGCTAATTCATCCTGGAACGAGTCATAAACTTTCTTCTGTGTTTTGCATAAACCTATAATCTTCTTTTCTCTGCAAGGGAAAACGAGAGTTGAAAGATTATTTCTTGGAAACAAGGCACAAAACGAGACCTGATGAGAACATTAATAAGCATTAATGAGATTAAAACTACTCACTGCACATAGTGTTTGTTGCCTTGTATGTGGGCCTGATATGTCTCTATGGAACTGAGAGTCACGCAGCACACTGGACACGTTAGATTGTTCACTGAGGAAAAAAAAAACAAAACAAAGAATGATGAAATGAAGAAAGAGTAATAAAAACCATAAAAAGGATAAAATGGTCTACACATTATGTATACCCTAAAGCTAAAACATAAACCTTACAAGTGTGAACATGTTTGTTCTTGTATCAACTACTCAAAAAATAGCACATCCAGCACATTGAATCAGAATGCTAAGGTTTATAACCACTACACAAACCAAATTTCGCAGTGTACATGTTTTTGTCCTACCATGCATATGTCATTACATGAAAGCAGTAATTTGTACAGTAATTACCACGCTCAGAGTCCTTAGGGAGTTTGCTGATCATCTCTTGACGAGCCTGGTTGCGTTGGTGCTTGCGGCCACTGTAGTGTTGTTGGGCCATATGGGGGTTGTTGAAACAAGCTGTGCACAGCTTACAGTACTTATCTGGGTTGCTCAGATCAACCTCCTGAGCAGAAGTTGTTCTCTCCACTCCAGTTTCTTCTCTAGCTGGTACAAGAGGAGCCACAGAACCTGTTGTGGTCCTAATATCTTCTGCAGGAATGGATGCATATAAACAAGTTTACTGAAATAAACTTGGCCAAACAAAACATGAAATACATTGTGTTCATACTCTCTGCAATGAAATAAAAGTCAAAGAAAATACAACAATAATTGCGCTTCATTTGCATTTTCCAACTGTCTTTGATTTGGGGTTGTACTAATTCTGTAACTTGCTGAAATATTCACGGCATTTATATTTACACTTTATATAACTACCTTACCACTTTATTAACTCATTGTGTATTATATGTTGTTAAATGTGGTAGTATAGGACTCATAGTAGTTCATATTTTGTACTGAATATATTAGTATTCATTGTATTGCAATGTTGCACACTCAATTCTCATGCAGACTAAAAAGTAAAAGCTACTGGTAACAATGTCAGTGTGGCACTGCTTGCCTGCAGATGGGGAAGGGTCACTTCTCTTCATGTTCTTGGCATGAACTTTACCCTCATAGTGTGACTTTGCAACCACAGGGGAGCTGAACACCATGCTGCAGAGCTCACAGAACCTCTCTGGGTTCGTCTTGCTACCCTGTTATAGAAGAAAATAAGTCAACACAGGAAATTAAGGAATATTAACGGAAAAAATATCACAAATTAAGGCCGATTAAGGGGTAAAACTACTGAATTTTCCACTTACTTTTTTAAGGTGGTCTATTATTTATCTCCTTAAATAATAGGACTGCCTGTATTAATGCCTTAAATTTAAGATTAAGGGCAGGGATTGACATAAATGGCACGCAAGCAAGAATTGGTGTATGTAGTACTACAAATGCACACTAGTTTTCAGTCTTCACTGTGCCAATGTGTACATAATTTGAGTAACTTTACACTGGATCTCTAAGTACAACCACTAAGGAAAGGAAAATAATAATGACGTTTTAAAATAGGGTTCCTGCCTGTCCGCGAACCGTCGCTTCTGCACACTGCACAAATCAAAATTCAGTCAGAGCAGATCTGATCTCAGCGCTTCTGTAACTGCGTGTCCTACCCCCTCGACTTCACGGCCCATCCCGACACAAGAACCATTCGGCAGTCCAGAGAGGAGTGATCTGCCCCTGTTCCACGGAACTGAGCGAGACGCTTTTTCTCCCTCGACAACCACAAAAACAAGTACAGAATCAGGCTAAACTTGGAAACTCACCCCGAGTGGCTCTGCCAGCATGCCTTCCTCATTTCGACCAGTTAGTGATGAGAAAGCAGACACACAGATCACACTACAATGTTGATTTAATTATTTGGTGTCAAAAAAATCCCGTGGGTGACTAGAACTGTTTAATTTGAGTTAAAAGTCAATTCGCACGTCTAGATCCATTTGACAATGTTTAAAAGCGAAGTTAAAAGAAAATCGATCTATATACGCATGCACAACTGGGGGACAGCCCGGGGTGGGGGAGGGAGTCCAGCGGTCATGGTTTTTTAAGGTAAAATTAAAGTGTCGGTTTCACAAATTAATGGCCACTTAATTCAAATGAAGCCGTTAAATTAAGGAAGGGCACATTGTGTTTCGTAGTGATAAGTGAGTGTAGTAAAGCCAAAAGTGTAAAACTTATCCTCACTGCAGCTTACCTGAAAGCTGGCACATTCTTGACCCTGCTTGTTCTTTTCTGCTTTCTTGGTCTGCAGGAAGATTCTGACGCGCTGAGCATGTTTCTTTCCCTTGTAGGAAAAAAAAAAAGTGTTCACTTACATATACACATTAATGAACATGACCGTAAATAAGTGTGGATTTTTACCTTCACAGTCATTTGTAAAATGTTTTGTAGCTTTACTTTATTGCAAATAATGGAACTGAATCATTTGGAATTTGGATCATTTCAATTGGTCTATTCCTCATAAAATATTCATGCAATGTAGCAAACATATTTTTCTGCTGCTTATCTTAGGACCAGGAAATGACAGTGTTCCTAGGCCAGCCAAGATACACAATATGGACAGAAGTATTGGGATGCCTGCCCACTACGTCAACAGGGATTACATAAACTTTAATCTGGAGTCGGTCCTCCTTTGCAGCTGTAACAGCTTCCAGATTTTAGAGTTTCTGTGTGAATTTGAGCCCATTTTATTCTGTAGAGCATTCATGAAGCCTGGAACTGATGTTGGATGAGAAGGCCTGGCTCACAATGTCCGTTCCAGTTCATTCATATCTGTGCTCCAGATGACATTTTATGTGCCACAAGCTAGTTTTTGGGTCACAGATCTAGTACACCTCAGCCTTTACCTTCACCTGCCACCCATGAGGCACCCTACAGGAAATTTCATTTCATAATATTTTTCGGTCAAGAAATTTTGTTATAACGATTACAACTATTACATGAACACAATGTAAATACTCATACAAACCTCATAATGAGAGACTCTCTGAGACTCAAACAGCAGTACAGCCTCACACACCTGACAGAAAGTATCTGTTAGCAGGCCCTTAAGAAGTTCATTGTCATTCAAAGCACCTGTTAAGAGATTAAGAACAAAATTACCAAACTATCAAACTTAGTAAATGTACACAATACTCTCATCAGAGCACTCATAGTATGGACAGTCCACCTTTCTACACCTTACTCCATCCAGGTAAGTATGAAATATTACCAATGTACTAATGTAAGAATGTAGATTGATTGTGCAGTTCTAGACTATTCAGAGCCAAGGGAATCAAAACCCATTCTGTAAACACAATCAAGGACTTGATTCATAAGGGTCTGAACAATTCTGTGTCTCTGGGACATACTCTGTAAAACAGCACATAAGGTAACAGGCTCATTAGGACATGTTTGTCTGCCTTAGAAAGCAAACAGTCCTAAAATTATGGCTTAATATATAATGTTCACACTGACTTTAGTACTAGAATGAAAACTGCATTGTGTGCTTTGTAAACTGAATCGTCTATATATCTACACCTATATACCAAAAACTGGTAATTTTCTAACTTTAATTGACAGGTATGTATATATGTGTATACGTATACAAAAAGCTATATTCATGGTTTGAAAAAAAAAAAAAACTAAAAAAGGGCAAACACAAACTTGCTCAATCATACACTGATATCTAGCAAGGTCCAATTAAATTTGTCTACATGATCTCCGAAATAAAATATGCTATATAAAACACACATTATGTTTTGGGACAAGTGGGGACTATAGTTTAATCCGTGGTGTTCAAATCAATTTTGACCTGAATTTAGACTTATCAGGAAATTGTCATGAAAGTCAGGAAATTGCCATAAAGTGCTTATATTACATTTGCAGTGTATATCTGTCGAATAATGTTTTATACCATATGTATCCGCTGCTAAGTGTAACAGAGTTCTCTATTTAACTGTTGGACCATGCTCCAAACCATAAGTGCTTCCTGCCCTATGGCCGCTGATCAACTTCAAGCAGCTTCTAGCACTGATTAAGGTCTGCGATACCTTAGTTAATTAACTGTTATGTGCAAAAAAACAACGCACCACAGCAACTAGGTATAGTATTTCAACCCTACAGGACACGGCCTGACCTATGAAACAATTTTAGCACTGTGATACGTTAGTTGATGGCATGTTCTGTACAAAAAAACATAGTTGACCAGCAAGGAAATGTATTTAAACCCTATAGGACATTGCTTGACTTGTGAAACTATTCTAGCACTGTAATACATTAGTTAATGGCCTGTTCTGTACAAAACAACATTGTTCACCAGCCAGGTACTGTATTTAAACCCTGACTTGTGCCTAAGTTGAGTCCCTACAACACTGGGGGAGGAAAGACACTTGGCATTTACAAACTTTGATTCCTTCTGTCGTATGTGCCGTGCAACATTGATCTCCTTCTCCAAAAAATACCAGCGACACAGGGCGCCAATGTTTACATCTCTAGCTCCTGTTTTTGATTGGTAGTAGCTGTGAAAGAGCAAATACGCACAAGCTAGTTAGCTTTAGCTGATTTAACTGTTTACATTTTGGCCTCCAGACAAAAAACAACTGGCTTGCAGTGGAAACCCCACACAGTCTGGTTAGAATGTGCTATAGTCGAGGCTAGAGCAGGGAAACAGCTGAATTCTATAGATTAGCTGTTTGTTTTAGTGTGAACAAACTCACCTTCGACATGACAACTAGGGGCGTTAGTGTTTTGTACTGTGTCTGCGTCTGATACAGATGCCGAATCAATGTTTTCGAGATCTGTTTCACACGGTGCGCCACCCTCAAACACAGACATGATGAGATTAATCTCGGAAAAACCAACAGTTTACCCTAACCAAGCATACCCCACTAGCTTCTAGCCTTCAAGTTATGGACGACTCGGTTTTAACTAAGGGTTCATCTCAAAACACAATCTAGTGCCCTATACCTTCTTACGTACACATTCGACTCTATTGGAGTGAGTGCACACTATTTAGTGCAGCCGTGTACTTTTTGAAACGAACCCCTTTTCGAGTCCAAGCATGTGGCTCTAGACATTCTTATTTTAAAAAGTCCAACATCTTCTTTCACGTCATTACAGAATGACAAAAATAGGCTCGTCCGACCAGATAAAATGGGTAACTCATTTAATCGTTGTCAAGTGTTTTGTTTTTGTGGCAGTCGGGATATATATATTTTTAATGAAACTGCGAAAGTGGAACTACTTCTGAGTTCTCTCGTAAAAAAAGGGGGGGGAGGTACGGCTGGCAGGGACAACACCAAGATTGGTTCATGATTTCTATGGCAACAGTACACAGACACCAGCTGAGCAGCCCTGTAAGTTCAGTTTTACTCACATGTGATTCACTTTAACCTCTAATTTAAAGTTGTCTTGTGTAAATTGTTAACATACGTTAAAAATGCTTTTATTTTCTTTCTGACGGTCAACAAAATAAAAAAACGCTCAAGTAGCTGAAACTATGCCAGTTCCCCAAAAGGCTGCAACCGTGCGATCCAAACAGGTAACAAAACCAGCTAAGACCCCACATTTATGAGAAATGCAGCTGCTAAACGTTTTACTTCTTTAAGTTGTGTAATTCCTTTTTTTTTTTTTTTGCTGTGGTTATGATGACCAAACCTCTTAGTGATGTTAAATAAGTTATCAAGCCACTGACTCTAGTTAATAATGTTGTTTATCTTTCCACATCTTCACATAGGGATCTAATGCTCAGTCTCAACCGAAGGCACCAGCATCAAAGAGTACCAAGGTCTCTAGTAAGAAGAAGGTAGTTTGCAATATCTGTTATCTTTTTAATTTAATCTTTTATAATGTTTGTGATTCTTAACTGAGCCCCAGTGCATTGCAGAATAAAGCAGGATCTCAACAAGTGTGTGTGTATGTGTGTGTGCGTGTGTGTGTGTGTGTTTGTGGCACAGGATGATGAGGACGGGACAGAGCCTGGCGACGGAGCGGATGAGTGGATGCAAGGAAAGACTCTGGTGAAGCCTCCAGACCAGCTGGACCTGTCTGAGGCAGTGAGTGGGATCATGAGGGGCAAAAATTGCCTACATACACACACACTCGCACATACCCACACACACATATCTGTATATTTATCCCCATCTTTTCCTTATCCTTACTTAGTTGATACTCTGGTCACCTAAGAGAAGCAAAATTACCATTCAGTCTTTGTTATTCTGAGTCTAAGGAGACAGTACACAATGGCAGTATAGCACAGCTGAACATTAATAGGCCAACACCGTGTGAAACATTTTTTTGCTTGATGTCTGAATAGGAAATGTTTCTGTCAATGGTTTCTGAATGGTTTTTATCTATGCCTGCATGCCTAACCTGTTTATTCATGGATTCGCTAAGTCATGTTTTTCTCTCCTTTCTTGCCAATGCATTATTTTACTTCAAACCACTCTGAATTACTTTGTTTACATCTCAGCTATTAATTCATGCAGAAATGTTGAATTCTGCATTAGTCAATCTCTCTTTTAGCATGAATTTATCCATCTCTCCCTTTTGTTTTGTTTGTTTTAGGAGCTGAAAGAGGAATTTACTAGAATACTGACGGCAAACAATCCACATGCTCCACAGAATGTCGTCAGATATAGTTTCAAAGTAAAGTTATGACTTGCATCACCACGCATACTGTATTGCACAGTAAAGATTTTTTTCTCTAAATGCAACCTTTTTTTAAATTCACGACAAACTTACATGTACTGCAGACAGCGTCACTAAATGTGCTTTATGTATCCTCAGGAACGCTCTTATAAGCCTATCAGCAGTGTGGACCAGTTGGCAGTTCACTTTGTGCTGGAGGGCAATCTTTTACATAAGGACTCCGATGAGGCTCGAAGGCAGAGAGCTAAGGAGGGGGTTTCTGAAGGTATGTTAATACTCAAAGTAACAACACATACAAACAAAAATAAAGACAGTGATACCTAGAATTTAAGGAAGCAGTTTTGCAATCCTTTAAAATGCTTATTCTTTCAGAGAAACCTGCTGAAGCCTCTGTTGCAGAAACTGAGGAAAAACCAGATACTCCGGTAATCAAACAACTAACAACTTACAATTGTTATGGAAGAATAAATAACAGATGTGCCTAAAGGTTATTTAAATGTGATGTTGATCTGTTATGGCTTTTTTTTACCTGTAGGCAGAAGTGGCTGAGGATGTAGCTGATGCAGAGGAGAGTGCTGGAGAGGAAAGGCCTGACAGTGTTGATGTAAAGCCAGGAAAAAAGGAACAGAAACTAACCAACCAGTTCAACTTCAGTGAGAGACCTTCCCAGACACCAAACAATCCTCTGAGAGTAAGAGTGATATCTTAGCAAAGAATTTCCTAAACAGAACTACACGATTCAGCTGCAACACATTATCTTATTATTTCAGGGATAAATCAGAAAAAACCCTGGATGAATGGAAATAAATTATACTTGCCCGGCTTTATAGATTTAATGACCCTTAGTTACCATATGACACACATCAGCTTGTGCTTGGGCTGCCTTGGCTATGGGTGAAACACCCATTGAGGCTGAGGTACACAACTGATGCTGTGTTGTACTGTTGTAAACATCACTAAATTGTCATCAAAGTCAAAGCATGTATCAAAGCTGAATTGGTCCTATTAAGTAAACTAAACTGTTATATATGGATATTTTTGTGCTTGTCAGGTAACAATATTTAACCTCCTAGGCCTGAGCTGTTTTTTTACATGCATTTTTATTTCTATTTTGCTCTTTGGGCTTATTGGAACCTAATTAGAATAAAAACTAAGCATCATCTTTTTATATGATACGCTTTTAGAGAAAAATGATGTCCACATATGTGGACTCTTGGTCCGAAGTTCCATAAAACACAATAAAGTCACCTTTC
>JBBPDE010000021.1:10980969-10991281 GCA_037974605.1 Nannopetersius ansorgii | reverse complement strand
TTTGTTGTTTTTTTGTTGTGTGTGTGTGTGTGTGTGTGTGTGTGTGTGTGTTTTTGTGTGTGTGTGTTTGTTTGTGTGTGTGTGTGTGTGTGTGTGTGTGGGTGGGGGGTAGATTTTAAGCATTTAAGCCCTCATACTATAGAAAACAGTACGTTTTCCTGGGTTTGGGCTGGTCCCCTTACTTCCAGTGAAGGACCATCTTAATGCTTCAGCAAACCAAGACCTTTTGGACAGCGCCAACTCTGTGGACCCAGTTTGGGGAAGAATGACTGTGTCCCAGTGCACAAAGCAAGCTCCCAAAACCTTTGTCCGTATAGTGTATTTTGTACAGTCTACAAGAATTAATCTGAAAAACATTTTTTTTTAACTCCCTGTTTCTGTGATTAACACATTTACATATATCCATGCACTCAACCTGCATCAATTTAGCCCCACCCAATTACCCTGAAGAGGCGTTTCAGCCTGGACTTATTTCTGAAATAGCTGCAAATCAGAGGTAGTTTACAAATATAATTTCGGGAAAGTGAAAACATTACGGCAGGCAAGGAGTTCCTGAAGACCAAGATGAAGCTTGGCAGTAAAAGTCACACATTCATAGCTTGACCTTTGTTTATAAACCATTTGGTTCCATGATGAGGATGTGAGTGGTATTAATGCAGTGGTTCTCTGCTGGCCCAGAAAGAATGTTGGAAATCGTAAGGGACATAACTCACCTTCCCGAAGTCCCTGACGTCAAACAGGTCGAAGGGATCAAAGAGCTCACTGTTCCTCAGTCCAAACTTGTCATGGCACACCTTCAGGAACGTGCGGATGTTCTTTAGACACAGGAACTAGGGAGAGACACAGAAAGCGAGCATGTTAACAGGGTCTTTTGTGTGTTTTTGCATGTTGGTCAGGATAGGGTTTTCATTCCATTTACTTGTTCGTAAAAAGCAAAGAGAGCTGGCCACTATCTCTTTTACTTTGCGGAGAAGATTTAATTTCCTGGAGGAGACTCACAGTCTTCTCATTTCCTTTTTCCTGTATGGGTGATTAAGCACTTCCAGATCTCACCATGGAATTCTGCTGGCCTTGACCTGAGTTGGTGAAGCAGCGCATCCTTGATAAGGAGGCATCAGCCCAGACCTACAGCGTGCCTTCCGCGTCATTATAGTCCAGGCCCTGGCTCTGTTTACCAACCCCTGGCCTAAAAAATCTGATTATATTGCTGGACCAAATGGACATGGGCTGCAAATCTTCATCTTCGCCCCAGCTCTTCTCCTTCCTTCTCTCTGATCAGCAGCCTAATCACGACTATTACATAATCATGTGAGTGGACATATACGAGCTGAATGCACTTACTTTGGGAGACTGCAATCACTTTCAACGGTTTTATTCTTTCATTCATTTACAAAGACAAAGGTTACGAAAAATGCATGTTTTTGCATATTTATAATTGGTGTTATAAGTGGAAAAAAGTTAATTTCATAGCTGTGACTGACCTACTGATCAGCTACATAAAAGGTTCCGTATTTCAGTATTTTCTGGCTCTCATTTAATAGTTTTAATTATAATAATTATTAATAATTCATTTTAATACGAATGTGTCCATGATGTTTAAACAAGCTTACTGTCAGCAATTGGAATGGATTGTCTGCTTTCAAATGGTTTAAAATATTTACATCGTACAAGGTTTTTTATAATCTAAATTTAGGTATTGGTCCATTATTATTATTTCATAGCAATTATTTGAGTGCACATACATGTGTTTCATGGCTATAGAGGCATCCATCCAGATAAACCCTTCAGTGGTAATTACTGTAGGTGGGATTTAAGATCTACTTCTGCCTATCACAAACCAAAGCAGGAATCCGTCCATTACACTCTCTGTCTCTCTCTCTCTGTCTCTCTCTCTCTGTCTCTCTCTCTCTGTCTCTCTCTCTCTGTCTCTCTCTCTCTGTCTCTCTCTCTCTTTCTCTCTCTGGGTAAAAGCTCTGACCATGAATAACACACTCACACCCCTGGGCTGCACCCCTTGGATTTTTCCAAACTGCATAACCATATTCAACCAAAATGAATAACTCAGTGGTTCTTCCTGCAGTTCAAGATTTTTTTTTTCTCTAAAAGCTTTTTCACAGGTTTTGCTAGCTGAATATTCAAAAGTGCCTGTCAATGTCAATTTAATACCAGACTAAGTAAACTTTATTTTCATTGTGATTGTTGAGAACAGGTTTTAGCCTCGGCCTTTGTGGAGAAAAGAATGGTCTTGAATAACCAATAGCTTTGAAAAGAATGATTTACAGCTTCTGAACAATGCTATGAACTATCAGTGTTTAACTATTGTTATTAAAATTCACGTTTTGCCACTGTCCTACAGACTCTCAAAAAGGGTAGATTTGATTGTTTGAGAAAAAAAAACACATTTTAAGAAGATGATGTAGCCAATTGGGTTATTAATATCACATAATGAGTCAGGCTGAATCCCAGGCATTGAGTGAGGATGTCTGTGTTGCCTGTTCTCTTAATAAAACACAGAAAAATATGCTTGCATGTTCCACGGTTGCAGTCTGTGGAAAAGAAATTCCTCTTTCTTGTTTCTTCAAAAACAAAATAATTCATAGAAACAGCAGAAAGGAAACAAAGCAGAGAGGTAGAGGGGAAGACATGGTTGAACAGCAGAGGAAAGAAAACAGGTAACCCAGAGCTGCCATCCCCTGACAGTCTATCCTGCAGCAGTGTGATTCCTACACAAAGAATAATGCATTACCTTTCTCCTCTGGAGGTACACCCTCCTCACAGGCACTGCCTCCCTACTGGTTTTAATAGGGAGTTTACAAATAAATCCTGGGAGTATCTCCTAATAAACCAAAATGGGGGGAAAAAAGCCACATGAGAAGGGAGGGAAGAGAGTTGTCAAAAGAAAAGGAACAGGGCTCAGAAGAATAAGAAGAGGCAGGAGAGAGTGTGGGGTCCTTAGGGAAGGTTGTTGTGTCTGAGTTGAATGAAAAGTATGAGCAAAGCAGGTCAGACGAGGAGAAGCAGTCGGTGCTTTTGGTCTGAGCTTCACCCAGCCAGTGAACTTTTCCCGAAAGAGTCAAAGAGTCAAACTATCAGTCAGACAGCCTGACGTTCAAACACTTCAAACAGTCTGGCAGGCAGACATGAAGACTGAAAGGCAGTCAGAACGGCGGACAGACAGACAATGAGTCAGCGGGTGAGGTAAATCATTTGTCAGAGTGAGGCAAGCACCTGAGGTTACACTGCCGTATCTCGGGACTGATTCACTACATGCCTCTCAAGAGACATGAAGAAAAGGCGGAGGAGACGAGTGCACTCACTCAGCGCCCCCATCACAACAACAAACCACACAAAAGCTAGCGTGGCTTTCGGCAAAATCAGACAGAGACGGGCTTGAGTTATGACACTTCATGCTGAACATGTAAAAGCACTGTGGCAACAAGAAAACATTTTGAGAAAAACAACAAAAGATTTGGAACAGGCTTTATCTGAAGCAGTGCTTCTTATGCGTCTGAAGGTGTATGCGTGTATATGTTTGTCTCTCTGAGACGGGGCACCGCCTGCTGTGAGACATGGCAGTGGCGTTTTGTCAGGGCACTGTCTCCCTCTGATCCTCCTCTTCAACACAGCATCTTTTCCCCAAAGGACCCTTGCTCTCTGGATGGACCAGGGCACAAGCGCACATACACTAAAGAAAACGAACTTGCACATGTGCGCTCCACGCTCACGAGATCTCACTAATTCCAAGGGTCTTCGAATGTCTCTGGGCTGATTAGCCCAAAGATTTCCGGGTCGCACAGATGTTAAACCTTCTCTGGAGAAAGGCTCCACTTCGACTAATTGGGGAGGCAGACACTGAATGAATAATGCATGCTGCTATGCAATATGCTAATCTGATAGCATTATCCAAAATCTAAACATATCACAGCCCTGCATGTCTTTATTGAATCAAATGCAAAGTGTCTATAGGAAAGCCATCTGTCTATCTTAAAATCAAACCCATTCAACTTAAAGAGTAATGTCAATACAAGAACAAGGGCAGGGCCATCTTAACACATCGAGAATAGTGCTAGAGAACATGTGGGCATTTGTTTTTTAAAAGATCTTACATCAGAGATGCTTATAAACATTTGGAACAAGATCGGTCGCAAGGGCTGCTTTTTGGTAACACCACCCAATTTAGCTCAATATATAAATATATAATATATAAAACAGACCGATATCAGCATAGCAGCTGTCTTTGGCACCCACGCACCCACACTCTCACAGAATGGCAAAAAGATTTAGGTCACACTTAGTTGGCTAAAGATTCTCCACAAGTGTGAGCGATTCAAATAGCTGATGTTTCATAAGAGCAGATCTTCGCATAAATCCCAGTGTGCATCCTGGTATATTTCCACAGATTGCAGTTAATAATATGCTTATGGCATACAATTAGGCAGCCTGTCACCAGTATCTATTGTGAATCAGGTATGCACACTGACACTGAGAACACTGACTACTTGAGTAGGGAAATTTGGCACAGAACCATGTGGGATTTTTCGATGTTGAGTTTTAGTTGGTATTGAATTTCGATGCACAAGCATCATTATGGTTGCCTGTTTTCACCCTGGGCTCTTAACGAAGCCAATGCAGACAAATTAGCCTTAGGAGTTGGTCTGAAGTGAGTAAAATATGATTGTGGCTGCTGAATACAAACTAACACAGCACACAGTTCAGAGATTTGCTACAGTCAACTTGTTAAAGAACCACTGCACACAAGAACTCTGAAAGGTAAGCCTCTCAGACAGGAGTGAGTGAGTGAGAGTGTGTGTGTGTGTGTGTGTGTGTGTGTGTGTGTGTGTGTGTGTGTGTGTGTGCACGCGTGTGCGTGTGTAAGAGAGAGAGAGAGAGAAAGAAAGAAAGATTGAGAAAGGGGCTTTGTGACCAAGAAGACATGTCTTAGCAGTACTCTGTCAATTGAACCAGAAGATCCCTCTGCTTGGGAACAAAGACTGAGCTCTCAAGGATAATGGAAAGAGAGAATGGCTATAAAGTCCAGGGATTTCACACACTGACAGCCAAGCCAGACTTGAACGGTCCAAATAGAGCTAGTTTACTGGGGCTTTTATCAACATGTGCACCATGTGGCCCTGTGGTAGCCAACTGATCAAGCCCTTCTTAGTGACAAAGAATAAATAGTGTATGCTCTTGGTCACAAGCTCTCAGTAATATCAGTCCAGATCCAGCCTTGTGAGTGCAATGTGAAAGAATGCCTACAGGATTCAGACAGTTTGTGAAGAGAGGCAAAATAAGAGCAGATTGATTGCTTTCATTAACCCCTCAGCTCTAGCTGATCTTATTTCTCATTCTTGCTGACCCTCAAAAACTGGCTGTTATAAATCACTGCATTTCCTGTGCCACTTCTAAAAGAGCAATGTGAACACATTTTTGGACGGCGGTTTTGGCATGCAGGTGCTTGCTCTGTAGTTGCTAGGCCTTTGTGCTAAACAGGAGAGGAGTGATTCACTCCCTTCATATTCATATGATGTAGTCATCAGGCACTCAACCGGGGCCAGTGTCCCACTGACCTCAACAACTCTATTCCAAAGTCAGCTTATATTATAGTCCCTGACCAGCTTCATCTGGATCTCTGCTTTCCCTGTTCTCCATCTAGCAAGAACACTGTGAGGTTGAATTTGGTAAATACATAAGTATACAGAATGAATGATTCCGATCACTATTAAAGTTTGAGCCAGTCAAAGTTATATGTATTTCAGCCAAGGGATTCCGATCAAGTCACAATATGAAATTACTAGCAGGCTGAGTCTCAAAAACTAGGACAAAATTAAGAGTAGAGTCGGGCAATTCACAGTTCATTGCCATTACGACAGACAGCTGGACATCTTTAACAATAAAGAAGTTTGTTACAGCACACTCCATGACTCATACATGGGAAACACATTTTCCAAACATGAGCAATTTATAAAAAGAACAATGAGCAATTGGATGATATGACAGACTAGTGCTGAATGAAGCTGATCATGTACGAAACAACATTGCTGCAGTGTCTATAGCCGGATTGGACCTCTAAAAATCTCCAATTAGCGAATTGTTTTCTAAGCTGTAGCAGGGTCCAAACCAAAGTGTGGCCCAGAAATTGAGGACCAACCCTAAATTAGTAAGGAGTGAACTCTTGCACAACTAGCAATTTCTGGAGTTGGAACATAGCAAATGAATCTGAAACATTCATTCAGCTACCAGTTATGCACTAGTTGTTGTTTAGAGGCTCTTTATAATTGGTCTAAATCAATTTATTTCATCATCAAAATAGCTCTTCCATGTCCTAGAAGTACAGATGGTATAAGATGTAGTTGGAAAAGCATGTTGAGATGTCAATGATTATATATATAGTCATATTGCCAGTTCGCTATGTACTTCAGAGACTCAGAATGTCGTGGCGACTCCTGTTTTCAGCAGAAAATGTCCACACAATTACTCGCAGCAGTCATAATGAGCCCCATTTTGCAGGCTTGGTGACGAACCCTGGGGAGGTGAAGGTGGGGTGGCTGAGTAATCGGCAGCTAAAAGCAGCAGGTAAACACATCAGCTCTCGGACTGATGAATGCGGGGAAGGGGCCAACAGAGAACGAGAGACTATAGCGGATCAATGCGCAAGTTATTTATGACAGCAATCCGGGGGAGCCGAGAGCTGCATCCATCTTTTCCCGTGCGTCTCCCCCTGCAGTCATGGCTCGGCGCGTTGACTGACTTCCTGCTTTAGATTCCCTCCACTAGCCTCGACTCCCTCACCCTTCCATACCTCCTCCCTCCAGGACCCGCACATACCTGCTGTAGGCACACGAGAAAAATCCCAGTAATCTTTGCTGCTTGCTGTTTACCTGATAAATAAATGTGCTGTGATTTGAAAAGCAACAAAAAGGATTACAGTGATACTATTAACAGAATTTATTTGATGCTGTCATGCAAATCACCACATGCTTAATTGCACTAAACTCACTATAAATATTTGTTTGGTGTGGTTGCCTTGATGCATTCATTAGTGCTTTCAAAATCCAAACAATATGTAATTCTCTGAGTGTTAGACCAGTGTGACAGATGTAACAAGACAAACCCTATGATTCAAGAGCAGAAAAATATTAAAAACCAGTGATAACATCAAAGAGCCTAGAGTCTAATAACAAAGCACTAAAGCTGACTTCAGTATAGCTTATGCATGTTGTTCACATTACATGGAAAGCACCATGGAATGTGGAACAAAGGTTCAGTGTTGATTACTGGCAAATACAAATTGAATTCTTGCAAACAGAAGAAGGTGTAAAGGGACAACTTATGCATTGTCACAATGCTCATATGAGTGTGTGCTGAAGCATGCAGCTGTTAGTACTCTGCCTTTCTCTCTGTGATTACCTCAGAGATGGCTAATGTCATTACCATGGAAAACAGCCCCTTAATTACTCGTTTGACTTTGGGGCCTGCATGCAAAGCATCATTTAAATAATCACCTCCATAGCCTCGACAAATAATAACTCAATCACTGAAGATAACATTTTCACTACCTAATGAGCAGCAGGCAGTGTACAGGTGAGGCCATTATAAATGCTGGACTTTATAAGTAAAGTAAACTATACTTGTTGCTTTGTCTGTGCACTAAAAGCAAAACAATGACGATATGACCCGAGCACAGAATGAAATCTGAGAGTCTGATTTGGGTGATATTTATGTATCTTAGTGCTTTTTATTTAAAGTGTCATCAATACAGAGGACCTTAGGAAATTGAAAAGTGTCTGATCAGTTATTTCCTAGGCAGGAAATGTTATATATATATTTGATCTATATTAGATATTAGCCCAAAATGAATTACTGTGTCACACATCCTGTTCTGTTATTTCCCTGTCTGGCCATGTTTTCTCTCTATACGTGGTTTGATGTTCCGGCCTAGTCTTTCCCCTCAACCTGTTGTCGGTGTGCCCGCTATCCCTTATCACGTGTTTCCACTTCCCTGTCTTGTGCGTATATACCCCTGTGAGTCATTCCCCAGAGTCAGTTAATAGATCGCATTTGTGTCCCTCCTTGTTTTCTATTACCCACATAACACAATATACTGATCCAAATTGTGGCTTTATAAATAAGGCTACTGCAGAGTCCTATTTTCTCTGGTCACAGTATTTGCGCCCCTTACAAGAACAACATTTTTCACTTGCTTATGCTATGTAACAGCTTAACTTTGGAGATTATTGTTTTCAAATTTATGAACAGAAATTAAATGATCTAAATCTAATAGTTTATGTGAAAACTGATGGCAGGCATCTTATTGTAGTTTGCATGTAACTGCCCAGGTACTGAACTGACAGTGATCACTGTAGTCCTAGAATAAAACCTATCAAGGGTCTAGTATCTATCTGGCATCAGTATAGATACTAGAAATTCAATATTTTGCCACTGAATCGCATATCCATTGTTTCAGTTCAAATAGAAAGTTTTGGAGTCAGACAAAAGTAGTTCAAACAAAGATATTGATGTTCATTATCCTAGAACATTATCCACTATACTATGTAATCACTATTAATCTTTTTTTTTTTATTCTATGGATTTGTTCGAAATGGAGCAAACACTGCCCACTTAGGCTGGGGTGGTCACGTCCAAAATTAATAGTCTCCAACACAGTTTGGTTGCAGGTACCAGCGTAAGCAGTAACACATAAAGACAGCTGCCTTTAGTTTCACACACGGCCTGTTTAGGAGCACCACAGGGCCTGGGCTGCATCCATGCTGGGTTCAGCAGATTATTAGAGGCTCTCACTGCTATTTATTTTGTTGTTTTTGAAAATAAAAAGACATCATCAGTGGTTTGCTGAAGGGAGATCTTAATGGAGAGAGTCACAGCACCAGACAGGGAACCCAAGAGCGATGCACACTGTGGAACTCAAGGAAAGGCCATAAACACAATTATACATGCTGGTTAGACACCCACACACTCTGAGGTCAAAAGGGTAGGGGCTCAGCACCCCCAGGGAGTTAATTTGTATACAAATATTAAACACTGACTATGACACAGTACAGTGTAAATCATTTTTGTTGCAAGATGTGGAAATGACTTCTGTAAGCAAATAACTATAAAACAATTTAAGGTAATCTTATGAGAATATATCTCAGTGCAGCTACACCAGGTAAACTCGCTCATTCAAAGTGCAGTCAAACATGTTTTGCTTTTCTGTAGGTCTACTTGGGTTCTTTTTCTGGATAGCCAAATACAAACATGCATTTTTAAATATAGTGTTGGCAAAGAAGAAGGGAAAAAAACTATTCTTAAGGCTTTAGGTCATAGCTGCTGTAAATCCATTTCATACAGTAATAATTAGGCTTTGTGGAGATAATGCCTGAATTTAGAAGAGCTCGGCATACTATTAATCCTCCCATTTCATTTGTAGCTTAGACAGAAGTGTGGGTGGCCTCTCACAGAAGACTAGCAGAAGAAAGTTTGCTGAGGAAATTTTCTCAGCCGAGTCACCCGAGATCACCCTGAAGAATTTTAAAAGAACGAACACTTGGCCCCTTCAACTGAGACCAGCTTCGCTTAGGATTTTGTCTAATTAATGCCAAAACTTAATTTACACTCTAGTAAGTAGGTTAAAAAGGTCTGCTGATATCATCAAGCATCTCATCCTATTATATGTTACAAGACTCATTTTTTTTCTTCATTCCATGAGCATGTGGTCCCCAGTCTAACCGCAGTGCACATGATGCACACTTCCTGTTTACACTTTGAGAGATTTCATCAGAGAGCTTTTTGGCAATGCCTGCTGGAATTAATGACTTTAGATCAAAGCAACTGGTGCAGAGGGAGGGAGCTCAGCAGGCTGAAAGACTCAGGCACCTCTGGTCAGGACAGGCTTATCCTCATTCTGTGTGACAATATCAAGTCAAATAAACAAACAAACAACTTATCTGTGCTTCAAACCTGCGCCTGTCTCCCCCTTTTATCTACCCTGCAGTGTAATTCAATTAACCTTCCCTAAATCTCTGACACCCTTCTGAAGTATCAAAGGAAAACGAAAGAGTCGGGAGCGAAAAGCGTGCCAGAAAAAGAGGCTCATCTCTTATTGAGTAGGCAAAAGGAGGGAGAGCTTTGTCAGGCAGATATGGTGAGCAAGAGCATGAGCTTGCAGGATCAAAAAGTGTCTCCCAGTTACTAATCCCTCCAGAGGAAGGCAGAGGCAGAAAGGCATGGCGGTGGGACGGTGGGGAAGGGCAAGAGCGCCATAGTTTCCCTCCAGCTAGTGGCCGCCACTCTGAAGCCACACCCAGGGTTTCAT
>JBBPDE010000021.1:10976857-10979452 GCA_037974605.1 Nannopetersius ansorgii | reverse complement strand
TTTTGTAGTGCACCACATGTTTGCCAAGTTCACAAAAGTTAACTGACCAGATATGAGTAAAGTCCTGGAAAGTGAGAAAGTTTAAAACCGTGTCATAGATTTCATCAGGGTTTGTATTACCAGAATTGCGAGAACACAACTACTGACAAATTTTGATGCCCATTGCAATTTGCAAATTCATATAACTGAACTTTGGTATCCATGTCTAATCACGACAGAAAATAAACAGGCCTTAACTAATAAGAAAATGTGGCTGATATGCAAAAAGAGGCCATTAAATATATAACCATATTAAAGCTGTAAAAACTAACCCCTTTGTAAACTACTGACCAGACTATTTGCTGAAGGCTGCAGTGTCAGACTTGGGCCTCACGAGAGGGGAGAAAAAAGCAAGGAAATCACCGTTACTTCACCCATACTGGCCCAGACAAGTCAAGTGACCTCCCCTCTTCCTAACCACAAAGTGACATCATTGCAGCACCGGCTGAGACACGCACAATTACAGGTTATGCAGTTAAATCTCTCTGGCATCTGAAACACTCAGTGGACAAGTTAAGATATGCAGCCAAACTCTGCTGAGAATTAAGACTTCCATCCTCACCACAAGGTTTCTGATTTTCAAGTAAGGCCACTTGCTGCAGCTGCGTCTTATTTTCCCCTCAGTCCGGAGCTCTCTTTCACTCTTGGGCACATTCAACATTTGCTGTGTGACTGGGGGCATTCAATTGGCTGGTAACTGAGAATGTAGCACTGTTTGGACATGGATTACGCACACTTGATTATGCTTGAGGCATTATGTGCACTGGTACGGCATTAAATAGACTATTATATCAATGTGTACAGAAAGATGATCACAAATCCCAGAGTTAATAGCATTCTGAGCGGTTGCTGAGCGGTTTTAACACGGTCCTTAAACACGCACTTGTGTGTGTAGAAGACAGCATGCTACATTGTATGCATTGTTCCAAATTCATACACATTCACCACTGAGAAATAAATAATAAATAAGGTCAACTAAATAATAGGGAGCTAAAATGATGATGAATTGTTTCTTTTCATTTGAATTGTATAGACTGGTCTAATACAAACTCCCCACGGGAAGAAGGTTAATTCACAGTGCAGATCGGTCCCACTCTTGATGCATTTTCAATTGGACCACACTTGAATACCATTCAGGTTCAACTGAAGAACAAAGTATGGCATGTGCAAAATGGGTCTTTCATCTGAGAAAGAAAAGGAAGAAGATTCACAATGTAAATAGCTTGTGCTGTCCCTTTAAATCAAAAACCTGCTATCCTGCACTTGCTGGATAAAAAAAACACAAGGGAGGGCATCTTGCTTGAGCTTGTCTCAAAATTGACCTGTTTTATTGCAGCAAATGTGGGAATACCTCAGGAGAGTCTATAAATAAGCTGCCAGAGTTGGCAAACTCTGCCAGAGCTCTATTGTGCCTGATGCAAGCATCTGACTATAAGAGAAGATATGTAAGAATGTGCCAGACCAATTGCAGACACAGCACAGAAAATCATTTTAAAACAAGCTCCGCTATACCTGGTCTAGTGACAGAACACCTGCTTGCACCTCACACAGCATATCTGTTGGCACTTGACAGTGATTGAAGAGTGGCAAAGGCACATCTCCTCCTTTTAATGCCTTATCTTCACAGCAACGGGATGAAAAAAAACGGCTTCACTTCCCACACAGAACAAAGTGAAGAGAATTTCCATATTTCTGTAGGCAGGAAGGAGGAGAGATCACACAGGAGACAAATAGCCCATTTAGTCCTATCAAAGCAGTCATCTTGCTGACTCACAGAATGTTTGTAGGAAAATAAGCAGTGGATAAAGATCTGAATCTCAGCAGCTCAATCAGCTACAGCCAAGTCTACCAAATAGCATAATTACCACACCCCTAAGATAGCCCTTACTTTGAAATGCTGCATCAGTGAAACTTACAACCACAGAGGTCTGTGAGTGTATTTTATGTAGAAATTCTGCTAAGCTCACATTTACATTTACATTTACATTTACGGCATTTATCAGACGCTTTTATCCAAAGAAACTTTCATTCCCTATCTACAGGGGGCAGTCTCTCCCTGGAGCAACTTGGGGTTAAGGGTCTTGCTCAGGGACCCAGTGGTGGTGCTGAAGGTGGGATTCGAACCCATGACCTCTTTGTCTGGAGGCAAGTATCCTACCCACTGAGCTACCTCCACCCACGGCTTGTGGACATCTGTTCAATGAAATTCTTTCCTGTTCAGTTTGGGCCTAAAGCAGCCACACATCAGCCATTCAGAGTGGCATTCTCAGGTGACATGGGCAGAGGATGAACTCTCTGATGTGTCCTGACATTTAGACAACATGAATAATACAAGAAGTGACTTTCACCAGGACCATTATTCGGAAGCTTCATGTCATTTCAAAAGAAATCCAGAAGGCTCTGCTCATCTGCTTTTGGGCGAGGCAAGCCAGGCAGCACAGCACGCTAGTATAATAATGTCAATAACCAGCTGCAGTAATTGAGTCTGCTCCTTGGAAGAGTGATGGCGGTAAGTGGGATGTCATCCATCAGTCAATTCCTGAGTGTGTGAACGGC
>JBBPDE010000021.1:10969357-10971857 GCA_037974605.1 Nannopetersius ansorgii | reverse complement strand
TCAATATTCAATGTGTTAGGAACTTTCGCACAGTGCCTGTTTACATAAACGTATTTTTGCAAAAAGACACTTTTTAAACTTTGAACTCACAAAGAAGACGAAGAATACATCAATACTAATACCGATTATATATCTCCCAAGACGTAGATGATGCCAGGCAACTGCCACATGCATCAATCTGGAAAGAGAAAAACGAACAGCATTTATATCACTTTCTCCATCGTAGTCATTAGACACCCACAAACTAACTGCCTGAGAAATAAAATGTATAAAATGTATTCAAAAAGAGCTGCACAGACAAGCAGGCTGGGTTTGCATGGATCATGTCTAAACATTTATCTAGGCCATGAGGGGTGGAAGACATATTTAAGCATTAGTTTTGCTCTGGTGCAGTGGTGGTGCCCATTGTGGGAGATGAGTCAGAAACAGCATTATGCAGATTCGCCTTGGATGCCTCAGAGTGGTCTGGTCTGATGTGTGCCTATGAGCACAAAGCTCAGACTGAAACATGAAATATTGTCTGTACTCCTCATTCATCATCTCTTTTTGAAGTATTGGCGGAAACAAAAGCATATTTACAACAATGAGATTTTGATACAACCACTGACTGCCCAGATGCTGTCCATTTGGTTCTTTTATTTTTAGAAATCTAGTTGCTCTCTTTTTTTTTTCCTACATTTTTATTTAAAAACTAGATGTGTGGCAACAGAACACAGTCACCACTAATATTAATCTTGTTACTGAGTCATTTGATTACTGAATATTATGTTCAAAGTTACAAACGTTTTGTTACTGACAATGATTTTTTAAATTAGAGCGGAGCTCTTGAAAGGCAAAGACATCAAAAGAATGGTTTTGTTTATTACAGTGATAAAAATTTGGCAGGCTGTTTTGTAACAACTCAGAATGGAACCATGAGTCCAAGTGCAAAGTTCAGTTGTGATACATGAAAGCTTTACGGAGTTGTGACCTTACGTCTGGTGTATGAGCTGCACAACTCAATTTTGACTGGCTGTGAGGAACAAACGCTTTTGTAAATTGTAAAGTCAACAAATAACTTGCGTGACTTGGTCTAAAACTTGTCTCGACAGATTTCTGAGAAGATTTGTTGCCTATGAAAACTTTTAACACATTTCCATACAATCCAGTATTGTACAACATGACAAGCTGCCCTGTGGAAATGGAAATCACAACATGCGCTGAATCCGATGGTCCCTTTTTTTAAAAAAAAAAAAAAATAGGACATATGCCCAAATACACCTCCAAATTTGACCCATTGGTGGCACGTTTGAGGTGCAGACATGAAACATAGGGAAAATAATCAGGGTAATGACCCCATTTAGTGTGACAAATTTCTCAACGGTTCTAGAGGCTGTCATAGAAACCATTGCCAGAAGAAGAATAAAAAGAAGTACAAACACTGTGGGTGCCTACGTAACTTGCTGCTTGGTTCCCAAACAATTTTAATGCATGGTTAAATTGCCTAATTTTCAAATGAATGTGAGTGAGCAACCAAACGCTGCAGGTGTGGATAATAATGGGGGGAGTGGAGGAAGGATAATAATAAATGATAAAATCATAAATGCACTAAAATGTCATTTTCTTGCACTCCTTTGCCCTGTCTACTCTTGCAGGCTTGTGGTGTTTGTGTTTCTCTTTTAATGTTTCTCCATGGTCCTGGTGGCACATTGTTTAGTTTCACTGTGTACTGTGTATACAGTTGAAATGACAAAAAACAGTTGACTTCAGGAGGAAAATGATGCACAAAGGTAGCAGTCTTCCAAACAAAGATCAGAACTACCCACACAAACAGAACTGCTCCTCTGGGTGGAGTTCACCTTAGCATTAAACAATACACTTAAACCTGAACTATAGTAATAGTAATAACAACAGAGTGGTAAAATGCTAAATGAGTGGTAAAAAAAAAAGAGTGGTAAAATGGTAAAATGCTAGAGATAAATAACAACAAAATCACCCTCCTCATTATTAAAAACACTTGATATTGTAAACCGAGATCGCAGCTAAACTGACCTGTTATTTTAAAATGATAAAGACTCATGCTCCATTTCTCAGGCCAGTGAATGAACAGCAAAGAGTGGGTCTCCCCTGGTGAGTAAACATACCATCCCACACATCTGGTACCCTGCTTCATGTTGTTACCGAAGTTAATATATACTAAGGGTTGCCGTGATGGTGTGTTGATGTCTCCTCAAGTTTGTCCCCACCAGCATCTAGGAGCAACGACAGCTGAGCCACAAAGCTGTAGACCATCCAAACACAGAGTGGGCTTGTTTAGTACTGAAGACTGAAGTGGATATCCTTTCTTGCATCATAGTTCCAAACTGCCTACCGAAGAAACATCTGCACAAGGACTCGGAATGAGAAGCTTCATAAAATGTGTTTTCATGGACGAGCAGCTGCACACAAACCTAAGAGCACTACGGGCAAAGGCAAGCATTGGTGGGACCACTGTTTTACACCATTACACCATGGGGACCAC
>JBBPDE010000021.1:10945884-10959227 GCA_037974605.1 Nannopetersius ansorgii | reverse complement strand
CACACACACACACACACACACACACACACACACACACACACACACACACACACACACACACACACACACACTCAGCTAGTGTTTAGAGTAAACAGAAGTAGTCTCTCTTTCACGTCCTTGACCTCAAATCCAAAAAGCTATAGCTGGTTTTGAAATATTGAGGAATAGACATGTTTGGACTTCCCTTACATAAATAAAAAAAATCACTATTAACTGTACTTTTTTGCACTACAGCTATTCTGAAGATATGAAGGACTGATGTAAAGACGGAACACAGATGGTCACGGTCCTACCGTAACCTGTGCTTCAGGGATTAAAAATAAAAAAGAGAGACAAAAAAGCAACTAGTTCTGCTGTGTGTAACCTCTTTGTCCTGATTTTGACAGAACATGTGGGTTTGAGGAGATTGTTTAGGCAGCACAAATGCAAATGCTTTTAAAAATTTACAAAAAGTACTGTCCTTTGCAAATGGACTCAGAGGAGTAGGAGAATCTCACAAAGACAACACAATCCACAGAACTAAAAACATCTCTGCATCAGCACAGAATAGGTTTTTATAGAAAAAAAAGATTGGTGCATACTGCCAAGTGTTACAGAGTGCTGTAGAAATACGCCAGGCACATACTCCACCGGGTGCTATCCAAAAGACCCATAAAAAAGAAGAAATAAAATGCTTTTGTTCTCACTCTGTGCAATGCACTAACTCTGAATCTCCTCCCTCCCAAATGAGTACTTACTGTCCAAAGAAAAGCTTCAATAATTTGTCATAAAGGAAGACATCAAATTATTGGACTGTCGTTGCTGAATAATGTATCTGTAACCCACAGAATCCGCAACGAAGCTTCCGCAGAGGAAGAGGAAAACGAGATGTTTAGACGGGGGTAGAAAATAATGGTGAGAAAGCAAAAAAAAAGGATATAAATAAAAAAGCAGAAGCACTTCACTCACCCAGATTCTATTTTAAACAGTTGCACCTGCAACTACAAATGCAGAAATGCAGAGTAATAATGAGGCCATACATGAAACTCAAAGCCGCACTTATTCCTATAAACCCAGCTACCAGATAATAAACCAATAAACCAGTTGAGGTCATGAATTACTGTAATCTATCAAAGATGAAGGGGGTTATGCACTCTACTCTGATAGGACTGTAAGAATCAGTTTCACTTATGCCACATTTTGGCATTTACGGTTTATCAGACTTAAACAGTTGTAAGTCTTGTACAGGCTGAAACGAGAAGACTAACATTCATGAAGCTTAACCTTCATGGCCTTACGCATTCAAGTGGAGGATCAGTGGGGATTATTTTTTTTGAGGCCTCATTCAACTGTTGAACTGTAGCGGTGGTTAAAAATAGCTTAAGCAGTTATAAATGGTTTCGTGGAGGGGCTTGGATCATAATCGATGAGCAAACATTTATTGTGTCCAACATGCACAGCTAGACATTCAGTTAATCTGTTTGCCTCTGAAATTAGTGTCTACAGCGCTCCAATCTTGCAATCAAAGGAAACTTGTCCTAAGAAGTGTGTGTGATGACGGAGAGCACCCAAACCAAACAAAACCAAGCCTTCACAGACAGACACACACGTATACAACACCCTCCAGTTCTTCAGTACACACTTCAGCCTGGAGTTCCACAACTACTCAGGGCAGGAATGGGTGTGTTGCTGGACTCTCTGTTCTTATTCCAGATGTTTCTTGTTGTCTGGGTGGGTGGTTCCGGGGTTTGCACAACTCAGCTTGCACTCTTTTTCCCTTTTTACAGAGAAAGTCTTTCTGAGGCCCGAGGAAACCGTCCCTCTGATTATGTATTCGGCACCGCTTACCAATCACATCCAATTCATTTGAAGCATCTGATACATTTCTGTAGTAAAAAGAAAGGGGGCATTTGACTGACAAGTGGGTTTGAGTAATCACAAGAAACAGTGGTTTCAGAGAACAGGAAAGACAGAAACAAGTGATAAACATTTTGAAACAAACATATTTGATAATAAATAAATAATACATTTTGACAATGAATATTGATAATAGTGTTGCATAGTAGTTCAAAAACAGCCAAAACTTTCAATGAAAATTAAAAAAAAATTAAATAAGCACATATGAAAGAGTTAAGAACGTCACTAAATGAACCACGAAGGTTCTTTTGTCAGGAACATGCAACTTTTCCCCAGAAATGCATTAAAGCTTACCCTAGACCTTGGCAATATGATGAAATGTATTACCTTAATAAATTGTTTTGCAGGCATACTGTTATGATCAATATTTAAATAACACTGCACATTTAATCACAAAGACAGCAGGAATAAAATGGAATAAAAACGACTATATGGGTATTTTTGATCTCATTTTTATAATGTTGTTCTCTTGCTCTTTGTTCACTCTTACTTATCAGATGTCACAAAACAAATTATGGCATACAGTGTATCATAAAAATTTATGGGAGACTCGTGATTCTCCTATTCTCCTACCTGGACCAGACACTTTCTCTTTCTTTTGTTTGTTTTCCCTTTTACTTTTCACCCGAGGCGTTTCTTGTTATATTCCCCACTGTTTTCAGCTCTAATCCCGTCACACACTATTGCTTTCATTATGCCTGAGCCTCAATGCTCCCACATTTCCAAACTTTTCCCACTTTAATGGGAAAAGCTGCTCTGTAATCATACCTGCTGCTACATCAGGTCCTCCTTGCACCCAGAAAATTGGTTTCACAGACACCATCCATCAAAATTGGAACAAAGGTGTGTTTGGAAAACTTGTAAAACTTGGCATTTTCTGTTGAATGGAAGTACTTGAAGACATCCAATCTTATACCAAGTGTTAGAAGAACCATTACTGCACCAGTCATGAGTGTTTCAATTCTGTCGGGTGGGCAGTTTAAATTAATCTCTGTGTTTGTCTACAGGGAATCCAATTTGCTAGTGAAATGAGTACAGACGTTTTCACACTGTTCTCTGAACATGATTAGATGATTAGATAATTCATCATGCTCCATGGAGAGTGGTGATTATCTGGTGCCAGTCATCGTTCCCTTTTTCTCTCCAACACAAAAAAATAGGTCATAGTACAAAAGCATATGACTGGGAAACTATGTATGACATTAATGAGATGCACTCAACCTTTTTCAACATATGTTAAGATGTGTCAAATCATAAAATTTATGCATTTATGAGTGGGCCAATTTATTGACATGGCATTGCTGCTGTTATGTCAGAAAGTCATCAGATAATTGATCTGTCAGATGCTTTAAAAGTTATCTCACATTAGTCAAATAGAAAATCCTTCAGCCACTCTGTATTCAAAGTGATTCACTCTGAAGACACAAGCTATGTGACCATGCCCCTCAGTGAACAGTACTTTGCATCTTCCTGTTCTTTCCCTGCACTAGTGATTGACTCTGTCCTGATCCCATTTGCCTACAGTCAGACAAATGACACACAGAAAAGTGAGATGGAAATCACACTGGATTTCCATACAGAACATCAGGTCAACGATGACGACATATTATCCTTTCAAAAAGCCTCCATTTAGGCTTTCCTCTACTACAGTGCCCTGGGCAACAAGGAAGCATTCCACCCTGAACCCTGAATAGGCAAGAGCAAAGAGGGAAGTATTCTACAGAATAAAGTAAGCTGCACCTTTGGTTGATAACAGCTCTGAACTGTAACTATGATACACTGAAGTTTCTGACTGTTTTGACACGCTAGATAAGATACAGGGGGTAATCTGCAAGATTTTTGCTAACCGGGAGCTGGGGGTTGACGAACAAACGATTTGCCTCAATCAGGTGAGGAGGGGTTACCCCCCCCCCGCCAATGGCACCCATGATGCATAGTCACAAAAGTACCAAGCAGGACTAGAAATGCCAGCTGGATCTCTCAAAAAAAATCGTACTAAAATCGTGGAAACTATTAAACTTTTGTGTGTCTGCATTTGTGAGAACAATAGTTTCTAAAGGACTCTAAAGATAAAAGCACTGATGGCTTGTTTAAACTGTTTTATAACAGCCAAAATTCATCAAGTGGAACAGAAGTAAACAGCAGGAAGAGAGGGGAAACGATCCCTTCCGTTCACTGCTGTCCACAACATGCTATTTCGTCTTGTTTGCATGATTAAGCAACATGTCCGCGGACCGGAGGATCAATAAGCAGCAGCTTTTAACAGGACTGTCTGAAATGTTGTAACCCTACCTGTGTCACCTTTCTTCCCCACAGCCAATTATGAGACCTGATCAATACTGTTCAGTAATGGGATATTGGCTGTTTTTGTGTTGCTGGGAAATTCTGTAAGTCTTGCAAACATGGCGAAGTATCTACTGTAACGATCTGCGTCACAGGAGGAGACAAATCATATCTCTTTTGTTAGTGTGAGGAGATAGCAAAAATTTTAAGAGGCTTATCTCCACCACAGCAAGCTGTTACACTGGGAAAATGGTAGGAGAAACATGTTTAGGAAGCTTTGGGGAATTGTTTGTTTCTCCTCCTCGCCAGTCCGTTCAGATCTTATCTCTGCTTCCACTTTAGCCAGAGTCCTCAATCAACAACCACAGCATCATCAGGCAGCATCATCCATGAGCTGCATTGACAAACACATCAAAAGGCAAGATTTAGGTTTGTTTGGGTGTATTTAGGGAAGAATATATGGACCATATATCACCAACACATGTGTAGGTGTCACACTAAGTTTTTAGTTGTAGCAGGTTCAGGTACCTTGCTCAAGGATACCTTAGTGGTACCACAGGCAGTCCATGGATTTGAATCCACAAACTTCCATATACACTCCCTAACCACCAGGTCTCCAGTTGCCCCAGAAAATCTCTTCACAGTGTGCATTCGAACCGACGATCTTCTGGTTTTTTTTATTAAGTGGCCAGTGCTCTACTGTGGAACCATCTATGGGACACTCCTCTTAAAGTAAAAGTAAGAGGAGAAAAACATGGAGCACAACAGCATGATTGTTTAAAAAGTGTCATGACAGGCAAAAACACAAGTATTTATATTTTACCATTTGATTACAAATTTGTTGATCTGTTTTAGGTGTATTGTTAGACATGTGGTCTGAAGGGCTGGCAATAGACGAAGCTTCTGAATATTACATCAGGAAAGTAATCCCAAAATAAACTAATAACTAAAAGATTTTCAATCTAAACAAACTATGTGAGGTTTGTCAACCATTAAATCCTGTAGTAGTATGAATAACTGGTTAATTACTATTTTAATATTAACTAAATGATCATCTAATTGGGTGACACTGAAATATTTGGGAAACATTGTGAGACTGAAATTAATCAATACCACACAACACTAAAATAAAATAAAAAAACAAACAAAAAAACCCCCATAAAATGGCACTGCTGTCTTAAAATGCCAGATACCAAGAGAGAGAGAGAGCAGAAGAGGAGACAGCCAGGAGGTTTCAGATTAACCCACGGCGAGATACAGCCGCGTTTTTCGTGTCACTGCACACACTCTGTGCTCCTGTGGCCTGTGTATACCTGATTAAGCGTGTTCTAAAAAAGTCATGTCTCATTCCTAGTCTTGTCCATGTTAATATCCCACAACATTAGCTCCTTGTGTGAGTTCTTCCTTATTCTACATTCGTTTTCCTAACAGAATGCCATTTATGATCAAGTCAGTCCTACTGAAAAAGCATCTTATTGCGGCCAGGTTTGTAGTCTGGGGAGTCGCTGAGTGATCCGAGTTGAGCATTAAGGTGATGATAGAAATATGTTGGTGTGTCTCCCTTGGGTGCGTCTTCTTCACTCAGTGAAAGAGTGAGGCAGAGAAAGAATGGACCCTTCAACTCCCTTCAACTCCCCATTGTCTACTCTTGCCGCGAGCAGAATTTGAGATATCAAAAGCAACTACTGCTACATGAGCTAAAGCAATCTACTTCAAAACACAACAGTGAAATTGCACATCAAATGCACTAGACAAATAACAATCATCTACTGACAGATTACGACAAGCAACCGACAGATTGCGACTTATAAACAGCAACATGGAAAGAGGCAAATTCATAAGACTAGTAAAGGCAGTTACTGAGGAAATATAGAGTCACACATATTTCTGGATGGTGCTGTTAATGTGAAATCAGGATTCATGCCTCTTATAGCTAAATACTGCATTGAAGTTGCTGCTTTGTAGTTGTTTAGCTTGGACCCCTGTTTACAAAATCAGTTAAACTAACAAAAGTAGTGCATTTTTACTAGTAGGAAAGTCATCAGAAATTTTGTGCTCTAGTCACATTCCTATCACAATGCAAGGACATAGTATGATATGCTGCAATAAAATGTTTTGTTGCATCCCTACTATTTAGTGAATTAAAAACAACAATACATTATAAGTGAAGCGTGTGAACACAGCACAGCACACAGTGTGAACAGTGTGCATTTAACCCATTCACCAAGTGAAGCAGCGGGCAGCCACCTGGGTAGCAGCACCTGGAGAGCAGTGTGTGGGGACCTTGCTCAAGAGAACCTCAGTGGTGCCACTAGCAGTCCAGGGATTCAAACCCATGACACCAACTGCCTTTTATTTCAATGCAATTTTTTTTCTTTTTTTTAGCCACTGTTAAACGAACATTTGTTAATTCACTTTTAGAACATATCAGGGTGGAGGTAGCTCAGTGGGTAGGATACTGGCCTCCGGACCAAGAGGTCATTGGTTCGAATCCTACCTTCAGCATACCACCCTTAACCCTAAGTTGCTCCAGGGGGACTGTCCCCTGTAGTTAAGGAATGGAAGTCGCTTTGGTCTGCTAAATGCCGTAAATGTAAATGTAAATATCAGAATCAGTCAGAATACACAGCTCTGTTCGTCAGTCTAGGCCCACGCATGTCTCCTTCACACCCACGCAGAAAACGTTTCAATTCAAATTCGGCAGCAGCATTCCATTTCCTCCTCTCTTAAATCATGTTAGCTTTCCATCGTCGTGACACAGCTGAACAACCCAGGAAGTCATTCTAACAAGGACAATAAATTAAATCACTTACACCCAGCTGCCACAGGTCAAAGGTCACCGGTAGACCAAACGGGTAGATTAAATTTCCCCACAGGGACAAGAGGACTGGCTCCAGATTACAACTGCTCTGGACTACGCTAACAAGAAGGAGCTTAGAATCAGAGAAAAGATACCTCAGACTCTGAACCTAAAATGGTGACTAGTTAGACATCATACTTAAAGCCATTAGCAGACATCACAAAAAGAGGAAGTACACATGCACAGTGTGCGATAAGGACTCTACAAAGTTTACCAACGTTTTGCATTTTCTAAAGCTGTGTAAAGAGTAGATAAGAACTTATTAAATCAGTTGGATATTCAGAATCATACACTGGACATTTAACAGCTTCCTTTGCATTGGTATAATTAAATAAAAATCTCAGCAGAGATAGCATCTGACTCAACAGTCAACCCATTTACTAGCCTCAGTCAGAGCATTATGCAACCATAATACCTCCATGCACTTCTTCATTCAAACAGAAAATATATGCGACAAAGATACCTTCTGTCTTGAGTATAAATGTTTAATGAGAGTATGCAATGTGTGAGTGTATTCCCGGCACTGACCCAGCCCACTGAGAAAAGCTCACGTAGATCCACATAGAAGTCAGTTCCAAATACAAAGAGGAGCTCAACTGGAGCCAAGAGCCAGGAAATGTGGTCAGCAAGCTTATTTAGCAAACAAAGGAAGAATACTGAGGAACTGAGCCTGAGGGAAGCGTAAAGAAAGTGAGGATTAACCAGAGAAAGTGATTCAAAATATCGACAAAAGAAATTATATCATATGTAAAAGCCTGTGGGGATACATTAATCCATACAGTCATGCATAAATTACTGAATATGAATGTGTATGTTTAAAAAAAAGCGATGCAAAAGAAACCACTTATTTTAATGGAAACCTTGCTATCTGCAGAAAATCGAGGTAATACCTGCCTCAGTAAAGGAATTGAAGGTCTAGGCATCACCCTGACAATTATTTTGCAAGTAAAAACACAGAAATATTTGCATTTAATAATTTCCCGTTTAGCTCCCGATCCTGCTGATAAGCCTACTTCTTATTTAGAATTTTTCTGATTTTCTTTCCGATTTTGTCATGTTCAATTAGACTCACTGCTGCTACGTCTCTCACAAAACCCCCAAAAGTGGAGGGTGAAGGCTGGCATGTGCTAGCCTCTAAGTTACATGAAGAACCACCTCATTTTGCAAGCTGCTGCTAACACAACAGCTTAACATGCTTGCAGGAGAACATTAACCACCGATGATGTAATGCCTGACCGATGCTTGAGTTTTTTTAAGACTCTAACCTGCTTGACAACTATCAAAGTCAACCTGTTAATCAACAACCAGAACACACAAACCACTCATTTTAGCCTGGCATCTATATTCATAGAGTAAAACAGTCTTTTTTTTTTTTTAGTGCATGTTTGAAAAAGGAAATAAACAAGTAACCCTTCATTTAAGACAGCGCTTTTCTCACACAAACACACAATGTATCAATCTTATTTTAATAATGAAGAACAACTGTAAATGTGGTGGTATATTTCTTAGCATAGTTTTTGGCTGCATTGGGTCGAAAAATAAGTCCACAGTACCGCTTCAGACAGTGTAGAGAGAAGAGGGTATGTGCAAAAGTGGTCCCGCCAAAAGCCAAGGACGCCCTCCTAGCACTCAAAGAGAATGACGTCACTCTACAGTTAAATGCGGTATTTATTTGTACTATGCCTCACATTTCAAGTTGTCTGTACCGGCATCACTGGGTGGGACAACCTGTCTGAATATGTCCCATAGCTTACATTTTTGGCTCACTTCACTTGTAACCTTGGCACTGCCTGTATTTAACTTATTAAATTAGTCATGTCATCAGTGGCAGCCTCTTCTATTTAACTATAAAAAGGTGATTTCGCAGTGCAACAAATTTGGTGACATGACAAAAGCTATGGATGTTTAACATTAAAAAATTTGGCAAAGCCTATAATTTGCAATGCCTCAAAAACACGTGGATTGACCAAAACCACAATTACAAATTGATGATAAAAGCTGCTGAGAAGCAATTAGGCCAGGCTGTGATTATCAATGACGGACTGGACTAATGCATCACAAATTATAGCCTTTGTGAAAGTAGGTGTGATGAAAGTTTGGTATTACAGCCCACCAACCAAATTAAAATTAAATGTAACATAAAATGGCTGTAAAATAGCTAAATAGGGAATGAAGTAAACTAGCAGGTTTCCACTGTGTGCCATGTCAGTCCACAAGCATGCAAAGAGACATTGTTATGCTTCGCGAAAGGAAGCAGAAGGGACTGTGCATTCCCAGAAGCCCTGCAGAGAGAGGTTAGCAAGCCCTTCTGTTAGAAGAGGAAAGGAAAGACACATCCCCAGGGCTACACCAGTGGAGTCGAAACACAGATATCACACACCCGCACATAAACACACTCAGCTGCAGCCACAGGAATTACCCCTGAGGCATTCACTACTACCTTTACACCAGAGGTAGAAAAAAAAATTTCACAATGCACGCAAGGGTTGAACAGCAAATCACAAACCTGACTGCTTCAAGCTATTTCAAAATATGCAACATGCATTGTAGCATTATGTTTTGTCTTTCTGAGCTTTGTGAACAAGCCTGACTGAACAAAATACAGGAGTGAAAAAAATCACTATACAATTTTTTTGGAGGGTTCAAGTTGTTTTAATCGCTGTAATAAACATAATATGTCCAACATTTTGCAGTTTACTGGCTCTGCAGTCCTTTTTATGATCCATTTAGTTGCTAAATGCTCTAGAAGTATTAACAACACCTTCCATGTACTCACAAAGCTGTACTGTGACCAAATACATCATGGTAGTGAAAACACATCATACTGAATAGCCCTAGCGCCAGTGCCAGGTTCTACCATACAGCGTGCAACACAACACCACTCATCCAGCCTCAAAAAGCCAAACACAGAGCTCTTTACATGCTTCTCTACACCAGGCTCCACTGTACCAGGCCCAACATAGCATTCATCAACTGCTTCCCTATCTGCCCTCAGTTCCTTAACAGAATAGAAGCTTAAATCAATAGGATACTATCTTAAACCTCCAGCAGCAGCAAACAGCTGCAATCAGGAACCACAAGATACTAAGAAGACTAATTTGACGGCCACAATAACCCAATTGGAATGTACCAATTCAATCTGCCCATTAAAATTTAACAATTAAAATTCACCACATTAATTGTTTCATTATTTATAATTTAAATAAAAGCTTTTCATGATGACACTTTAAATTCTCTTTAACAGACCCCTATTAAGCCTGATAGATGCACCCATTTGTAATTAGTTTATAATGAGATTATTTGCATGAAAATAATCAGTTGTGCTGAATTACGAATAATAAAAAAGACCTTTCGGAGAAATGTGTTAGTTTCACCAAAAAGGAGAGCAAACAGAGAGACGGAGAGAGAATTTGAGAATCAGTGGAATGTGCTGGATAAATAATACATTGTGTTTGTGACCTAAAACCTCATTATCTCAAAAATGAAGAAAACCAGCTCTTCGTTTCTCCGTGTGACCGACACCAATGGTACAGGACTTCTGTTTTTTCTCCCTTAGGGTGAGGAATGAGTGTTCAGTGGTGGGTCAGGCTCAGTTTCAACAATGCGCTTCCTTTTTCATTGCAATAGCATGTTCACTGACAGGAAAAAAAAAAAACTACAGCTTGCAGATGGGACAACGAAGACAGTCATTTAACAGGTACTGGAACCTGACTCTCTGAACAGAATCCCACTACCGACTACGGCATTAACAAAAAAAGCCAACTCGTTGACGCGTCAACATCAAATGCACAGTTCGACGCCCCCTGAGACAAGTCAAGAAGTTTTTTGTTTTTTTTTTTTCCTCCCTCTGTTCGCTCGCTTATGTACACAATGCAATCTCTGCCTCTGATTGGCTTCCACTGACACACGCTCCTTGACCTTCATAATACCTTCATAATAAAGGTGTTGGCGGGAGGGGAATATAAACACAAAACTACAAAAAGATGAGAGACATGGAGCAGACGTGACAGACAACCATGCCACATCACTCTAGACACACAAACAGCAGTGACCTGCACAATCTGCAAGCCGGTGTTAAAGTACAGTAAAAGTACGAGCGTTCTGCACGGCATCTGAAATGGCATCCGCTACCTAACATGGCTAACGCTAGCACTGCAGAGAGTCCTCCAGTCTAGAGGATGCCGAATGGTGCCGCGGATTCAGCTGTTCCCACTTTCTGTTGTACACTTAAATTTACGAAAAAATTCAAAATATCAGCCTTTGTCGTGTTCTGTTTAATTGCCATGTTGACTGTTAATGTTGCAGAGAGCTTTAATAAAAGTTGCCAAGTGTTGGGACACCCATGTTCATCTGCTGCGTGTGTGATTCGACTAGTTGAGTTCGACTTTGTTGACGGATAAGTCAACTTAAAAAAAATCTGAAGTTGTTAATGCCCTACTACTGACTATACCTGTAGCCAAGCAATCTAACAATGTCTCTGAATATTAATTTTTAAAAAAAAAACAATGAAAAACAACAATCCATGCACTGCAAGAATCCAAAACACTTGGAATATAATCAACTAGGAGTCCTTTTAAAATACATCTTCAAAATGTATTTTATAAAATAATTTCTTTTAATTAAGAAAATATCACTATCCCATGAGGTTACATAAAAATATCATGGGGGCACGTGCTGGCACATATAAATGGCAAAAATAAATACATGTACATACAAACACACAAACAAACAACTGATGTACAGACACTTAGTCAAAAAAACTCATGTTCCTGCGGCAGTTAACAAAATCAACTCCCCTCCTTTTTGAGCAGAAACACTGAATAGGTGACCATGGCTCTGATTCTTGCTATAAGAGAGACCAGTAGGACAACCAGAAACACGCATAATCATCATGCAAATCATTTTAGTCATTTTTTCTAATCACATAATTGTGAGCCGCCTTGGATGATCAATGAATGAACAGTAAACTTCAGGTCATCAACGAGTGTGTGTTGATTAGTGATCTCGGGAACGATGAGGAGAACTACACAACTCCAGCAAGCCTGCCATGTAATCACTGACTCCTGATTTAATGAAGTAAATTAGTGACTACTGTGTATGAAAGTACACGGTGACCTTTAGGGCTTATAAATCACTTCTCCCATTCTGCTGCCAGCTTCTTTCTTCTCCCAATTTGTCACAGGAGAGTAAAACACAAGACCCTCCATGCTGGAAGGATACTGAGGTGGGTGGATCAAAGGTTTCAGTGCTTGCTCAAGCCGTCTGCTGCAGGCCTCCACAGGCATTTTATGAAACAAAGTCATACAATGAGTCATATGTACAATTATATACGTGCACATATACTAGTTCAGTTCCAAAATCTGTTCTGGCTTAGTCAGTAAATATTTGTTTAAGTCAGGTGGAATTTCAGAAATCCACCACTAAGGTATGAGGCATCAGGAAGAAGTCTGGATCAGCTCACAAAATATCACACGTTTTTACAAACATGAATTTACAAAACTTTGTTTGCATTTAATCTAAGATTAACTTGTGGTTTTGTCAGCAGAGAGACAATTACTGGTAAGATAAATGACTTTAAACTACTTGCAGAGACTTTTTTTGTAAAGCTTGTTCACTGCTTACTAAACAGGCTATTTTAAATCTTTACTTAAATGCAGTTATTTGGCCAAGACATGTTTGATGTCTAAAGTGTGCTTCTTCAGTTACACTAGAGCTATGGGACAACCTGTGTAAAAAATAAATTATAATCATTTACATTTACAGCATTTAGCTCATGCTCTTATCCAGAGCGACATACGTCGGTGCTCGAGTAGCCCACATCTGTTTCTTACACTTGTAAAGCAACTTAAATCTACGTCCACTATTCAACCAAGATAATGTTCAGTGCAACTAAACAGCACAAGTCAAACAATTCCTAACCAACACCTGCCAAACAACACCTGAACAACACCTACCAAACAATACCTAACCAACACCTACCACACAATACCTGAACACCTGACAAACAATACCTGAACAACACCTACCAAACAATACCTAACCAACACCTACCACACAATACCTGAACTCCTACCAAACAATACCTAACCAACGCCTAGCAAACAATACCTAACCAACCCAAGTCAAACAATACCTGAACACCACAAGTCAATCAATACCTAACCAACACCTGCCAAACAATACCTAACCAACACCTGCCAAACAATACCTGAACACCACAAGTCAATCAATACCTAACCAACACCTGCCAAACAATACCTGAACACCACAAATCAATCAATTCCTTGAACAACACCTGCCAAAC
>JBBPDE010000021.1:10927988-10939444 GCA_037974605.1 Nannopetersius ansorgii | reverse complement strand
GTTGGGAGGAGGATGTTGAGGAGAGACTGAGTGTGTTGGGAGGAGGATGTTGAGGAGAGACTCTGAGTGTGTTGGGATGTTGAGGAGAGACTCTGGGTGTGTTGGGAGGAGGATGCTGATAAAGAAGCTGCAGGAAAGAGGAAGGTGTAGTAGGTGGTTTATGGGTGTGGTGAGTGAGGGTGTGCAGGCAATTGGTGTAAGACAGGAAGATGCAGAGGAGAGAAGGAAATGGAGATGGTTCATCTGCTGCTGAGACTGCTAATCAGAAGAAGCTGAAAAACAACTTTTCTTGAAGTAGTAATAAAAAACATTTTGTATTGAAAAATACAAATACCCCCAAGCAAACTGCATGTTTGAAAATACATTCCATGTGAGGAACAAACCAATCATATTTTATATACTTTTTCATTAGAAAAAATGTTTGTGACTGTATATGCACCCTGCTCCAAAGGGGTCCTTTTTGCTTGTAGCTGGCACCTCAAACAACCACTTAAGTGCTTAAAAGTTTGGAGCAAAATGGATGGGATATGAGTTGTGACATACACTATATGGACAAATGTACCATAAGTTTCATAATAGTTTTGACTTTCTGTCCATTCATTCTGTAGAGCATTTACAAGATCAGACACTGGTTTTGGACGAGAAGGTCTGAATCACAATCTCCATTCCAGTTCACCCCAAAGGTGTTGGATGGGAGGTCAGGGCTGTGTGGTCAGTCAAGTTCTTCCACACCGCACTCCCCCAGCCATGTCTTTATGGAGCTCGCTTTGTGCACCGGGGCACGGTCATGCTGGAATAGAAAAGGTTCTTCCTGAGTCCACAAAGTTGGAAGCATGGTGTTTTCTAATATGTCATGGTGTCCTTCTCTGGAAGTAAAGGGCCATCTAAATTCAATCATTATGAGGTGTGTCCCAATACTTTTGTTCATATTGTGTGTAATGTGACACGTTTCCCACTAGCGAAAGACTTTTCTTGTGTGGTTTATCATGGATCAAGCACTCAAACAGCATAACTGAAGCCACACATTCCAGTAGCCACTGTTCCCTCTCACTGGAGCCATTATGCTTCACCTTTACTTCCAATGGGACCACATCAACATCTCTGGACTCGCTGACATTTTGTAAAAACTCCATTGGTGAGCTTGTCCACATGAAAGTGCCACTCCTGTGCGTCATTGCAATTTTGACAAGAACCAGTGATAAAAAAAAACATTGCTGCCATCTAGTGGTCACTTGTTAAATTTTCCCACTTCAGTTGATTCCTATGCAGTGCCTTAACAGCATATACAAGAAAATTAATAATCTGTCATATAATCAGCATAAACTATACAACAGCAGGGCAGGTGTTTGGCAGTTTAAGGTACTTCTTGTTAAAATTCTAAACAGACAACAGATTAAGACAAGGAAGTTTTACAATTAAATTATCTGGCAATGTGTAAAGTCTGCCTTATGAGAATCTTTGACAAATATTTAAGGATGAAATAGCTTCCTTAAAGCAGATATACAAGCATTGATGCCACTTAAAGGGCCAAACATTTAAAACCCTAGTATTGCTCAGAGGAGTTGTGTAGAAAAGCAGAAAATAAGGGCACTTTACAAGGACATTTTTGTCATTTATTTTATATATATATATAAAAAAATAAAAAAATTTCCCAGCATAGAAGAGACTCCTGGTAGGCGATTCCATCAAAGGTTAGCCTCTCAGCGCCCAGCCCATAGTTCAGTAAATGAGTTCGCATCTACTTCTGCTACATTCCTGGTTTTGTTGCTGTGGTTGTTGCAGTGAGTGACACTTAGGTAGCTATAAACAGCTCAAAAAAGGTATAAGAAAGATACAATACACTGGCATGCATGTCAAAGATAAAAAGTAAACATTTGTTTTTCAAAATATTAAAATGAGCTATTTGTTTTAATTCAGGGTCTAGAAATAATCTACAAGTTTATATACATATATTTTCCCTATATTCTCATGTTTTAAGTCTAAAAGATTCTGGAAAGACCTGATCAGGTTTGAACAATGGTACGAGAATGCAATGGAAAGGCAATTTGGGGATTTTTGCTGCCAAGCAGCCAAAGATTAGATGACAAAGAGCTGCAGATACCGCAAAATTGCACTCTTGACATCAAATTAGTGTTTTAATTGGTGTAGAAAGTTAAAATGTACCCCCTTAAATTAGAATCCCCCCTCCCGAAAGAGCATTAAGGCAAACTGCAATTCAAAAGTTAGTTTCCAAAACCCTCAACCAATTATATGTAACAAAAATCTTTTTTTATTCCCTTTAAAAGTCAAACCGACAAAATGGAACATTAACATTAAAAAAAAAAAAAAGGAAGTTAAATTTTTTTTTTACATCTACAGAAAACAAACCGCATTGTGAGATATGAACAAGAGCAGGCAGCAACAGGAATGGTTTGGGTTCATGGGCATCATAAACATTCATTTAATCCTTTTAAAAAGGAGGTTTGTAATAAATGTGGTGTCTTACATTCAGAAATAAATTTTGCATGAGTGACTAGAGGAAGACTGAGTCAATCGATCTTTGTATTTAAAAAAAAACAAACAAAAAAAAAAAAAGACACAAACCCAAAAAAAAAAAAAAAAAAAAAGCTCAGTAGAAACATTCAGAAGGTAGCAACACTTCCAAGAAAGTTCTACGCTGTAAAACAGCAACCGAGCCCTCAAAGTAAATGGTTTTGATTTTCTGTAGGTAATTACAGCCTCTTAGTTGCAATAGATAGCAGAGATAAAGACAGTCATGGCATACTGGAGTGACTTAAGATCACACACATTCACTTCAGGAGGATGGTGTGGCAAATGAGACAAGCTCTCATTACGCTAAAAAAAAAAAAAAAAAAAAGCACACCCATCTCATGAGCATGTAACCTCTGCATGTAATCACCCACCATTTCTAAAATCTAAACTGCTGAAAGAAATAAGTTACTTGCTTGTCATATTTAACAAACACAGGTGTTGATGCACGAATTACCAGGCCTACAGACACATGCACGCTGACAAACAATGCGTGACTGAATTTTATGAACATAATACAAAATCTTCTGGCACCTCATTAAAAACATCATTTTAAAATAAATCCACTGACATGAAGGCTGGCAAAGAGAAGAAAAAAATCACCAATAAAAGTAGACAATTAAAAAATGTTTAAAATAAATACAACACCACCTGGAAGGGGAAGATCAGAAATAAGGAGATTACATTATCTCTCTCTTGCACAGAGAAGTCATTGGCATGACTATCGTCAACCCACTTAAAAATACCACTGTTTGCGACGGGACGTTTCCATTCTTTCCGTGTATGCTTCTAAAAAGGTTTTGTTCATCGTTCTAGTTTGGTTGATCTGGACATCCCTTTCAGAGTCTGGAAATAGATGATCATTTTCTCCCATAATGGTATGTCTTTTAAAAAAAAAAATGTTCTGACATGATGCATGTTCATTGTTTCTTCAAAAAAAAAAGTCTCCGAGAAACAATCACAACTGCATACCATGTTTAAATTTTTTTTTTTTATATATAAATTACGAAGGATCAGTCAGAATCACTACTGTCTGAGGTGGTGCCGCTGGAGCTGGTGCTGCCTGAGTCCGAAGAGCTGCTGCTACCACTGAGCCGAGATGGGCCCCCAGAGCTGCCTTTCTCTAGAAAGTAGATGCAACGGAAACACAGAGGTCAGAAGACGTACAGGTTTGACAGTTTTAATAATCCCATTATCACAAACAAGCTGAATCGGAGGGAGTGGGGGAGACCAGCAAAAGTATCTCTGAATTGGAATTAGCCCAGGGACTAAACAGAACTGAACTTACGTGAAGGTTTTCTCAGTTTCTTCTGTAAACAGGACTTGACGTATCTCTCAAGCTCCCGTAGAGTGGAAGGTTTCAGCGTCTCAAAGTCAATCTCAATCTCATCAGGATTGGAGTCTCGCAGCGAGGGTTCCCTGGACTGAATGATGTGCACCACCCTGCCCAGCTTCTCTCCTGGTAACCGGTTGATATCCAGACTAAGCTGTCGCTTCTCATCGTATGTCATAGGCAGAGCAGGGTCGTCTTCATCCGTCTCATAGCCCGGTCCTCCTTTGGCTGCCTTCTTTGGTTGCCTGAAAACAAAACCAACCAAAGATTACTTAAAGAGAACAACTCTGATGAACAGACACAGGAAGGAAATTTACCACAGTAACAATAGTTTCAAGCAAATACGCCAATGTGAACTTGTGTCTTTTGAAAAATGGAGACCATGAAAGAACCTGTTGCCAGTGACAGTGCTGTTAGCTTTCCTGGCTGGAGCCTTCTTCGACTGAGCTGGTTTTGTAGGTTGTCCTGCCTTTGCCTTTTTGTCCTCCTCAGGTTTGACTTTGTTGTGCTTGTTGTCTCTCTTATCTTTGTCCTTCCTTTCTTTCTTCCTCTTTGGTTTACTGACAGGGGCCTGCGAGAGCGCAGCTAGCTGCTCATGGACGGCTTTCAGCTGGGGACAGAGGCGGGAAAGGTGGTGGTAGGGGGGGGGGGGGATCAGTGATCTGCTCAATCTGAAAGAATAAACTCAGCAATCAGAAAGGACAGTTTGGGTTGTCCAGTAATAGGTCAAAGTTCATTGCAAAATGGTGTCAATTTTGCAATTAGATGAAATGAAATGAATAAATCTACCAATGTTCCCTTACAACTAACGACAGTTCTTCAGAAAATACACATTTTATCCAGCATTTATTTTTCTCTGAAAGGCTTTGCTAACATGCATGCATGATAAAAAGATAATGGCTTGTTCATGTCTTACCACCAGTGAAACCTGACCTGCAGTACCAATTACTGAAACTTAAGTCCATTTATTCTAACTGCTTCATACACAATAGCTCTTATGCCAAGTAAGAATATCCTTACAACTAGTTATTTACTCACTACAAAAGGAATATGCAAGGAAGGAGGAAGGCGAGAATCACTTATACGAATTATGGAGTAAAGTTCTAGGTAACATCGAAAACAATTACAACTTTAAAACAAGTTTATTCCAGAAAGTTAGCAATTCACTTTAAGCTAGTTACATATATCTGGCAGATTTAAATCCCATACTCACTATTACATCTAAAAAGGAAAAGCAAGCCTCCCTCTGGTCTTTTAAATGCTCAAATTGCTCCTATAGTAAAACAGCTCTAATTTTTTCTGCCTTTTAACCCTCCACCACCGTTTCATCTATGAACTGCATCTACAATCTAGGTAATGCAATGTTGTAAAATATAGCTACAGACAAGATGACAAAAGCAGGGTCACAGCAATAAAGATAAAGGAATAAATCAATATACAAAAATTCTTGATGCACCTGTTTCTCTCCCCTAGGGTGCTCCAGAGACAGTAGTAAGAAAGGCAAAGAGAAATGAGAAGAAAAACAAAAAACAGAACTCCGGGCAGATGATCAAAACCAGACAAGAGCAAAGCCACTTCAGATCAAGACAGATTAATTTTAACATCTTTAACCGAGATCAAAATTAAAGCATTCATGCAGATGGGTTAATGGAAGAAATGAATGAGAAAGAGCTAAATTTGTGTGAATCAAAACTTTTGTAGAGAGCTAAATACCAGCTCATTATATTTCAATTAAAGTATATATAAATAAAACAGGCCTTCAAGCTGTGAATAAGAAGGAGGGATTGTACTTCAGCAAGCAGGGGCCTTGTCATCAGCTCCTCCCCCACTGAAGCCACTCCCTCTTCTCAGGTGTGCAAACATCGGTTAAAAGGGTATGGTGGGAGTGAGGAAAAGAAGAAGAAAAAAAAGCAGGCCCCGAAAGGGCCTCTGGGAGGTTTATAAAGTCAGACCTTGTTCTGAAACCCACCTGTTCCGCACCCACCTGTTCCTGCAGCTCGGCAAGCCGCGTAGCTCTCTCCTCCTCAGAGTCGGAAGTGTCAGAGGTGGAGGACTCGCCGCTGCTCTCGCTGCTTGCAGTGCTCTTACTGATCACACCTGTCCCACCAGCACCCCCAGGCAGGTTTACCTCCAGTGACTCATCCGGCATCTTAGCAAAGCGCATCTCAAACATATCCTATCCAGACACAATTGTTCCAGAATTAGGATGCTTCAAAAGCTGTTTCTGCAAACTATCAAAAAAAAGTAAACAGGCTGAATGAATAAACTCACCTGAAGTTTACGAGCCATGGCCACAACCTCATGATCTGGCGGGTTGTACTTGTAACAATTTGAGAACATTAATCGTACATCTGCCGCAAAGCTCTGTGCATCCTGGTATTCCCGACTGTCCATCTTTTTCTGCAACACGAACACATGAGAAAGTCTGAAATAAAGTCAAACTTTCAAAAATACTAGTCACATATGTATTTTGCTAATAAATTGCCATCTTTTTCTTTAAAATATAAGCTGCAAAATTGGAATAAGAAGAAACATTGGCTACGCACTTTAACTGTGCTTAAATCCATTGGATGTTTGATAATCTCGTGGTAATCATGCAGTTCAAGGGCTTCTGCATCAACAGGTTTGTAGAAGGGCCAGGCATACGCAGCATGCTTTTTGGAAAGCATTTCTTTGAGAATGGTGTCACAATATTTGAGATGCTCTGTCAGGCGGCTACGTCTGCCTGCATGCTGGCCTGCATCCCCATCTTCCAAGTCCTTCTTGGGAGGTTTGATTGGCCGTCCAGTGCTTTCCCTCCGAGAGGCCACCTTGCCCGTCTTGCCTTCGCAGAGAGGAGTGGGCGATTCACTCCTGCTAGCCGTGATGGCAGATGTAGTAGGGGTTGTGGTGTCTGCTTTCCTCTTTACCCCTTTCTTCTGGGAAACAGAAGACACCCACAGAGGGACAGAAGCACATGGTGGTAAGGTACCATCACTGGCACACAGCTAAAAAGATGCTAGTGTTCGTCTCTTGGCCCTGGGACTTACTTTGATGACTGGCTGTGCAGGGGGTATTCCAGACATGATGGGGGCAGTGGTTGTGTTCTGCAAAGTGGGTGTGCTCGGAGTGATGGTGGACACTGCAGGAGGGGAGATGACTTGCGTCTGAGGGCCTGGCAAGGTGGCACCTGGGAAAACTGAGTGTGGTGAGCCAGAAGACATGGTTCCCTCTTGCTGACCTGTGTTTAGAGTGGAATAACAATTAACACTCTGATTACAATCAGAGTGTAGAGACGCTCGTTTGAAAGTAACAAACTAACTATAATCATTGCAGTCACCACACCTTTACCTGGTCCTGATTTTCGGCCCTTGCCTTTAGGGGCTGGAGGGAGTAATTCCACCTCCTCCTGGGGCATCAAAGCCACCTTCTGCAGGAAGATCTTCTCCAAAGCTTGAGCCATTAAAACAATGTCATCTGTTGGCTAATCAATAATAAAAAATGAGATCTGAGGCATCAGAGTCGAACATACATAAGTGAGTCACACAACCGCCTAGAAATAACCAATTGCTATGAGGCATTAACATGAGTCAAGACAACAAAATGAGGAGACTGACCTTGTTGTAGATGTAACAATTGGTAAACATTGTATTGAAGTCCTGCATGCATTCACTGGCACTCCAGTAGTAGACATTCTCCAGCCTTTTCTTGATAGTACCCATATCCATTGGATTTTTTATTATCTTGTGATAGTCCTATACATACAAAAAACATTCTTAATCTCAGAATATAAATATACACTTAAAGGATTGCAAAAAATTGATTAATGCAAAAATCTCTTCCAGCAAAAAAAAAAAAGCACACACCGGCAACGCCAACTTGATAGCATCTACTGGCTGGTAAAATGGCCACGCGAACTGATGCCTCCACAGTGTCTTGACAACCACATTTTGCATGTATTGCAGCTGATTTGTCTTGCGGCCAGGTTTAGTGGGGTTTGTTACCTCAGGAGGTGGAGGGTTAACGCACTGAGGAGGGCCTGAAGTAGCTGAGGTGACATCAGACATCTCGGATCAAGGAAAGGTTTCTTGCTTGCTCTGCACAAGACTTAAGATTAGTGAGTATTTCTCAAAAGACACTTGCAACGTTTTGTCACTTCACTCATCCAAGTGGGACTACATCTCATTGCAGGATCCAACCATATAATCTCTGGGAAGAAGAAAAAAGCAAAAAAAAAAAAAGTGTTATGTGGTTACACACATTTATGTAGCCACAAGGCAACAAAGGCAAGAAAATGCTTAACAAATCCCTGAACAGCCCCCAGCCACTTTATATTACACTGACAAATAGTCTGGTCTTCAACACATCAAGAAGGCAAAGCTGTAAAAAGATAGTGGACTGACTAAACCCATCTTGCATCAGCCAAAGAGAAGCACTCTGTATACATGGAAATGCTGACTTCAGTATAACTACTAAACCAAAGAAATTTCCAAATATGAGGAAACATTTTTACAAACATTGCATGTTCAACATACAAAATGCATTACAGGAAAGGTTAACTTCACTAGTTTACAATACCAAATAAGGCTGTAGAAATCTGTGCACTGGTCTGATTTAAATATCTGATCTCAAAGACAATATATGGACAAAAGAACTGGGACATCTCAACATTACACCAACAGGGAATTTGACACGGCATTCAAGCACAGATTTTAATATGCAGTTGGTCCCCCTTTGGAGCGAGAACATCCACTCTTCCTGAAAAGGTTTCCACAAGATTTGAGTTTCTGTGGCCAATTTGTGCCCACTCATTCTGAATAGCATGTATGAGGCCAGGCACTAGTGTTGGGCGAGATTATGATTATGGTTCATAATCTCTGTTCCAGTTCATCCTAAAGGTGAAGCCCAGTCAAGTTCTTTCACACTAAACTTGTCCAACCATGTATTTATAGACCTTGCTTTGTGCACTGAGGCAGTCATGTTGGAATAGAAAAAGAACTTCCAAAAACACTGGGTAAAATTCAGAAGAGCATGGCGCTGTTCAAAATATCTTGGTATGCTGAAGTACTTTACTGAAAGTAAAAGAGCTCAATAATAAAGAGGCGTGCCCGCATACTTTTGTCCTTATAGTGCATTTAAGAGGGATGTTTGAGACACATTACACATTCATCACAGAACGCGTTTAAACAAACTAATCAGCTTTGATAAAACACTTTATAACTCAATACCTCCACGCATGACTTCAACTGTCCCCAGCTTACACTGACCTCCCGCGTAAACAGCTGCTAACAGCTTTTGCATGGTTTTACTCATTCATTCTCAAACCAGAAGCCAAATAGACTTAGGAGTACACTACCATACAAGCAGGTGGTCCAGGCATACCAGCTCTTTTACAGAGATAAGACCAAAGTGGGCCAAACAGAAAGATGTATACACGTACACAGACAGTACCCTGCTAGGGGACTAACTGGTAGCCACATTAGCACATAAAGCTAACTTGATATCAGAGGTTCTAGGCTTTGAAAAAATTTAGACTCCACTTTAAAACTAAGGGGCTTAATTAGGAAAAAAAATAAGCACTAAAACGAACAAGAATGATTATCGTTAGGGAGGAAAAAGCACTGTTTGATCTTACAGGACGGTTAGCTTAACTTAACTTAGCATAGCAACGCATCCATCAAAAAGATGGCGGGTAGGCTGTAGCTACTATGCTAAAGTTAGCAGTCTGTTTCGTCGTTGTAGCTACAATAAAATAAGACACGTGACCACACATTTAGGTCCAAATGAGCCAAAAGCGAATAAAACCTCGTAAGCTATATGTGTTTTGGATCTTGAATGGTTTAAAAGGTCAAAACTTAGGCTGGTCCTTAACGTTTTGTTTGTAGAACAGGCGAAGCTTTGTTGAAAATAATGCTAAACAAACTTACAGCTTTACTGACAAAACAAGACAAAGTTAGGGATTAGTGACTTCTGCATGCTCGATGGGTACTACTAGAGTCTAAAAGCACACTTGAAGAATTAAAAAATGAGAAAAAAGGTAGACCCGTTACTTTTTCCGTGGCTCCGTAGCCGTCAGCAGCTGCGGCTCCTCTCCGCGGTTTCAGTTTGGAGGCGGCAGCAGCTGGAACATATGAGGACCGGAGCCGCTCCCCGCATGCGCACTGGCGCCCAAAACCACACCCCCTTGGTGGTTTTAAATTTTTTCATTTTATTTTTTTAGACTTTATTACGGTATTTAAGACGACGTGAGACTACAATTAAATCAACACATTCTCGCTGACACTTTCTTTTTTATGCCAGGGCTGCTAGTTCAGTAAAGTCTAGTCTCACACACACCCACACACATACACACGAAAACACTCCCACTGACTTACACACATATGTATATATAATTACCATGTGGCTAGATAGATAGATAGATAGATAGATAGATAGATAGATAGATAGATAGATAGATAGATAGATAGATAGATAGATAGATTGATAGATAGATAAAAATAATACAGGTCATTAACACAGGGATTAATACAGGGATGCATAATCTATTAAATAAATATGAAGTGTGGTTTTTGAGACCTCGCGGGGCTTGCTTGTATTATTCTCTCTCTCTCTCTCTCTCTCTCTCACTCACTCACTCAACCACTCAACCAACCCCCCTTTCTCTTTTTCTCCCCATGATGCCTTATTTCCCCGCCTGACTCTCTGCAGGTCCAGTCCCAGCCCCGCTCGGTCAGTGTAAACACGCAACGCGTCTGGTTTCTTTTGCTCCAGGAGTTCCAGGGCCGCAAGGACGAGCTTCTCTCGGCTGTATTAAAATCGCGTAAGGTCCAGTGAGACGGAGGGTGAGTGTTTTGTGTCCCGTTTCGTCGTGTTTTTGTCTGAATGAGAAGCTGAAGAGCTACATGTGCAGAGAAAGGAAGCCCTCAGAGACTCATGCTAAGGCTAGCCCGGTTTGGAGCTCTGCGTGTAAAAACGGGTTTATAATTTCTTGTTGACGGTTCACGAACGACTACTTTACTATTCTTTATTTCCTGTCTCTCAGAACTGAGAATGGGTCATTCTGATTGATAATTTTGGGTCCTTAGATTGTTAGCTAGTCTCTAACGTGTTCCCTTCTGTATAGGCCATGTACTTTAGCTCTTAGCTAAAGATTAGCAAACCTAATGCTTTCCAAACTTTTCCTCTCTTTCATTTTTCTGATTTTTTTCTTTATATCATCCGAAATACAAGCTCAGTATCCCTTAGTATAGTGTATTAATGAACCAGTAATCGTATTTTTTTTATTTTACGAAGCATGACCCTTCAGTTTGAGTGCAGGAGGTAAATTCGGTTTGGTCCTGGAACCAGCTGTTCTTAATTCGGATTCATTATATTTACCGTGTGAATGGTTCCTGCACCTCTGGGGATCAACATATAAATCAAAACCAAGTCCAACAGGAGGAACCTAAGGAGATCTCTTTCGTGGGCCACGAGTAAGGATCTACCATGGAGAGACAACATAATTACGAAATAATGCGTTAAAAATATATTAAAATGACCATGTTTGACACTTAAGATTATGCATTTTTTCAGTTTTACTCATACAGGGTGATTTACGATGTATTGTTTCTCAACA
>JBBPDE010000021.1:10898648-10908648 GCA_037974605.1 Nannopetersius ansorgii | reverse complement strand
GGGCAGGGAACATCTGAGGAGTAGCAAAAAAATTTAACTGGAGGTAATTGCACATTAACTGTGAAACAGCAATACCGAATACTGAGTCTGGCAGTAACAATGAATGAACCAACCCAACACTAGGTTCGTAACTGTGAGGAACAGACTAATTGCTGCTTTCGTGGGTTTTTTTTGTCGCTTTGAGGTGAACTGGTGTACCCCAGGTACTCAGACGGTAGAAGACGCCAGCTGAACCAAGTCTTGATCCCTCCAGATGCTCCACCTAACATTCAGTGACAATCTAGACTACAGACCTCTCTTCTGAGACAGTATCAGAGTCTCTACCAAATGGACGAGTTTTCTTTCCACATGCTTGTCTGTTGAATGAGGTGTGCTCCGAACACACACATACAGTTGCAACAGTGGGATGATGCAGCTCAAATCAATGTCCCTAAGCAGTGGGCCCTGCAAACAACATTTCAGAGTCAATAACAACAAGGCATTCAATAAAATCCAGGTTTCGCTGCCAGTCAGATCCATAATTTTATACCCTAACTACGTCTCCAGTTCACAATGGACAGCTGTTCTGGAGAAATGAGCTCTCGACAGGAAGGAAAGCTCTTCATTGTTATCATCACCACCAGCAACAATCTGACCTGGACATTGCTGAGGCCTCAGTGTGATTGTGCCAAGCTGTGGGTTCCTCATATTTGTTTGAAGGAGTAAACACTTGTTTGGTGTGAGCTCCTGAGCCAGGACAGTGCATCCAATTTCTTCAGTTCCCTGACCTACCTGCCTCTTTGCCTCTTGTGAAGGCCACTCCTGTGGTTCATGTGCATCCCTGGTTGTTCCAGCCAGCAAACGTTTTGTCCAAAGAGTCTCTCCTATGTTGTTTATTTTCCTTCCTTATTTTTACCATTTGACCACAAGTGAACGGTTCGATGCACTCTGCTGTCTTCTGCATCTGTGTCACTTTTTCTCTGAAGTCAATTTATTTATATATTTATATCTTTATACAAGGTAAAAGCGCAAGAGCCCATGAACGTGTTGAGAAACGTTCAGTGGAGGGCAGCACTTTCCTGCCTACAATGTCACATGATCAGTGTCATTGGGGAAGGAAGGGGATGTCTGCCCCCCAGCCTACTCCCAGGGCAGCGGGAGGTTGTGGTGTCATTATGTCATTTGGTGGGGCGCCTCCAGCATCTCCATGAGGAAGGTGTCGATGGGCGTGTCCCCTATGAGCTTGAAAAAGAACAAGTGCTCCAGACACTTCAGTCCAATGGAACGGAGTGCAGGCAGCCGCAGTAACAGCTTAGCAAACCTGACAACACACACACACACACACACACACACACACAAAGATACACATTTCCAGAATTAGACTGAGCTCCAGAAAGGCACAACCAGTGTCCACCACACTACACGTATAATTTGTTTTGGACACTTACAAGCACTTACTGCTCCTGTTATTGTTTTGAGAAGGCTTCCAGGAATACGGACTAGAGCAATGCACTTAATAACAGCTCTGCATAAACAGCTGGGTCAATATTTATTTAATTTAAGCATGTAATTAGAAGGAAAACTGGAAGTGTGTAGGGGGAATTTTTCTTCTAGGTTCGGCCAACAGTGCAATTACTAATGTTTAAAATACGCAGGACCTGTTTTACAAGGCGTCCTATTATGTGCATATCCAGTGCAGCCATTTGTTTGAAACCTTATATAATTGCTGAATTTACATGCAACAGCCATTAGATTTACTTTTGCAGATGTAAAATGAACAAATATAATAAAATGGAACTTGTAGAAAGGCATCTTCGTCTTCAGCTAAATTAACACTGGAAGATCTTGTAAGTGGCTTTGATCTATAACGGGCAATACTGTACCTCCCAGGTTGTTCGGGGTATTTCTGCTTGCAGTAGGCCTCCAGAGATGCGTACACTTTCTCCCTCAGAGCCTCCACCTCCCCTGGGTTGGACAGACCTTTGGAATCTGAAAGGGTGAGAGATATTTTTTACACACTGCTCACACTCCACATGGCAGTAAGCTCACATTATTAACAATTCCTCATAAACACGAATGGTTCTGTGCTTTGTATACACCTTTAAATTGTAGCTAAAAATGATTGTGGTTACTGTTACATATGTAGACAGAGCCAGCATATGAACTTGGCAATCTACAAAAGCATGGCACAACAAATGATGGGCTATAACCAATTGTGGTGTGGAATATGGGTGCCAAGGACTGGCTCAACCAAAGACAATTTTTTTTAAATGAGAGGTTGTTAAAAGCCCAGGCATTTCTCTTATTAGGGCTGCACAAAATAGTTATTTTGCTACATACTGTGACTGCTGTGTGCCATATTTCATACACATATTGGTAAACTCTTGGTGGGACAATCATTTTTTGCTCCACACATTTAGATAGCATTGCATTGATGTATCAGTCCACCCTTCTAGAATGTCCGTGATTGGTAAGACAGGTTGGGATTTCCATAGCACCCAATAAAGGGTAGTGACAGATTATTTCCCCATGTTTATATCAGTGTTACAAAGGACAATACTGCAATATTCCGTGCAGCACTGAAATGTACGTCTGCACATTGTCTAAGAATAATGTTCAGAATTATGCAAAACATTTTAACATCTCTAGTTAAATGATGCAGTAGATTTTACGAGTTAAAATAAGTACACATCCTCTACAGCAAACAATTTTTAATGAGTGAGGAAACACTTATTCGCTAAATTTAACACATAAAATATCACAGACAGAACACAGCACGTGTAATATTCAAGCAAATGTTTTGTGCTTTATTTGCTTTAATTTTCAAACAGCATATATAAGTTTGTTCCCTGTAGAGCAGGAATGTCTAATCTTGTGCACAAAAGGCTGGCTTGATGACTGATTACTACTATAATTGATTAAAACAAGTCAAATCAGAGGTGCTTCCTGCAGCCACACATTCTAATACAGTCTTTCACACCAGGCAACATTGTGGCCAAGTTTATGTTACACATCTATTGGCAGGAAGTGAACTGTAAATATAAAGGCTCATGCAAACATAGACTGAAATGTGTTCGTACCTTATGACACTTAAAAGCCATTTCTAAAATCAGCAGTAGGCATTTATACTATCTGATCAAAACCCTAGATCTCTTATTTACATATAACCTTTTTTGTAGACACTTCCATGCAAAAATAACAACAGATTTGACCAGTAGAAATGGTCTAGTATCTTAGAATAATATCTTCTTTATGTAACTTAAATAACATATGTAGTAACCTAAATGCTCTCTCTTCTCTTAAGTAACTCTTTTTGATAGAGTAGCCTTTGCTCTTATAGTGATGACTGCCTTTATGCTGGTTTTGATGTTGATTGAAACCTGGAGCACCTTTTAGATTTCCAAAGCTTTTTCCCCTGTTGTTCCATCAAATGAGCCCTGGTTATCCTTAACATCAAGAGTGCGTATGAACATGACATCATGGTGAAAACTCATGTAGCGTGAAAGCAAATTTAATGAAGCGTGTGACTTGCTCATTGTGCCTGCGCTTAAAAAAGTGCTTGTGTGTGTGTGTGTGTGTGTGTGTGTGTGTGTGTGTGTGTGTGTGTGTGTGTGTGCGCTTGTGTGTGTATGTGGGGGTGTGAGCATGTGACAGCAACCAAACACTAAACAGAACAAGACAACCTGTGTGGCCTGAGGGAGCTGCATGCTGAGATCAGAGAGTTTTTAACATCAGTGTGAGCGAACAATATGCAAAAAGGTCTAAGACTCCTAAATGCATGCAGAAAGCTTCCTCCCTACAGTGGTTCTCAAACCGATCCTCAGGGATCACCAGACGGTCCATGTTTTTACTCCATCCCTACACAATGTGAAACGGGTTGGAGCAGAAATATAGACAGACTGAGAGGCCACTGCCGTACAGGATAAGCGTGAAGTGTCAGAAACTTACTGAAGCTTCTCCAAAATGAGGCAGTGTTTATTCTACCACACACACACACACACACACACACACACGCACACATTATTCAGCACAAGTCAAAAGTTTACATGTATCTAATTTATACATATGGTTTTCATGATCTAAAATGCATTGTGGTCCATGGCAGGGGGTCTCAAACCCGTCCTCAAGGCCCCCCAGGATGATCCAGATTTTCATTCTATTATTGCATTGTGAGTTATGCTGGAGCAAAATTTAGGACCATTTGGGGGCTCCGAGTGTTGGTTTGAAAACCACTGGTTTAATAAATTTTTGGACTCTCCTTTTCCTCTTTGGAAACATCTGCAAAACTCATGGTTGATCTTTCTAATCTCCTCAGAAATTTCTCCTTTAACCAATGGGAAGATATGTGTGAGGCAGCTGAGGTGTACGTGCGATGCTGCTTGTGTGGTTGTTATTGTCTCTTTAAAATAATATCAGTCTGACATTGTACACCTTTATTAGAAAGAGACAGCTATCTTTGATTGGGTTTGATTTTCCTGATGTCAAAATGTGAGCCTTTTACAGACATTTGAAAAAATAAACAAAAGTGTGATCTCAGACTTTTACACAGCACTATATTAATTTATTTCTAATACCGGCAAAAGATATATATTTATTTGAACAAAAAAGTCTTAGGATGTGTGGAGCTTCTTCAAGCCTGGAATGCATCCCAGGGGGCCTCACATGGATCTGCTTGAGAGAATGCTGATAGTATGCAAAGTTGTGTCAAGGCCAAAAGGGGCTACTTTGAAGAACCTCAAACAGAAGCAATTTTGGGTTTCTGGAGTTTCTGGAGAATTTTTGGTCACTGCATAATCTCATCTGTGTATGTTTTTATCCAAATTTTAAAATATATGAAACTAAAAAAACTGCACATGAAGAAAACTTCTATGAGTGAAGGAATCTCAACAGTTCTGAATCTGCTTTGCCCAGAGCTGAGTCACTCAGTGTGGAGGTTCCTTGGAGACTTCTTAATATGTTGAATGGGGGCAGTAATTCTGTCTGGCTCTAAAGAGAACATACAGAGGCACAGAAGGGCAGGCCGGTCGAGGTGAATGACTCTATATGCTAGCTTTGTCTGATGTCCGGAGGCTGTGGCTCATTAAAGAATCAGCAATGAAGCGTGTGCTAGGTGACTGAGATAGCCGTGCCCTCGGGACTGCTGTATCCACCGTAACTGTGGTGTGACAGTTCGAGAGGTGTTGCAATGGGACAGTTTCTGCCCCAAAAGTTTCTGTCCCAAAGCTGTCTGATGGTGTGACATAGGGACTCTAATACAAATGGATTTAAATGAGAGGACTCTCACTCTAATCTGTTTCATTAAGAAGGAAATCACACACACAGAGAGACACACAAACTCACACACGTACTACTATCCAGAAATAACTACTTACTCATTAATACCCTCTTCCTAATTTCCTCATCTTAATGTATCAGGTACATTATATTTGGCAATGTGTACCAAGTGGAGACATTAAAGAGATGCTCCAGCATTTCTTTTGTTTTTTTTTTAACATCATCTGTGTTTGCCGTATCTGTAGCATCCATGATTTAGTGAAAAAATCGTAAACTTACTGACTCAAAACATTTATGAAATATGTCTGGATAGTTGCACCTCTCCATTGCCTCCTACTATAGTGGCTTCTACTATGGCTGCCATGTGTTTGTGTTTCCACAGAGTGTGGTTTTTAGGAAGACTATTACCTATGTTAATGAAATGAATGCTACATATATGACAGCAAGAAAATATTAGGTCAAAAAAAGATGTTTTAAAAGACTAATTTTCCAGAATTTTTCTTGTTTTATTATTATTATTACCTTATTATTAGCTTCTGAGGTCCTCGAGTTACGAGGGTCTCAACATATGACATTTAAAGCTCACAATGCTCACATGGGCGAGCTAGTTTAGTGGCACCCAGTGGAAGATTCTGCAGGATACGCAGAATACACAGTAATGCGCCATATGAGTGCGGGAGTATGCTTATCTAAGCGCAAGTTTTCTGTTTGTGTTGCTTTGTTTGGCAACTTTTTGGCCTTTACCATGGCTTCCGAATAAATTACACTAATTTTTTCTTTTTGTGTTTGTTGTGTTTATAGATTTTATCATGATATAGTTATTAACTCAGGCTAGGGTGTGTTTCGACTTACACCAAAATCCAGATTACATGAAACTGACCTCCATTGTGACTTGAGGACCCCCTTTATATTAAAATGCGTTGGCTATTGTGAAATCAAACAATAGTGGGCTGTTTTTGCAGCTTGACTCCTTTCTATATGTATGGTCCGTGGAGTGCACAGGATGTTTTGAAACTTAATATACATTAAATAAAATCTGGTTCCATTATTTGGGATTTTTGGACGTTCACCTGGGTTGAAGAGCACAATGGCCCGAAGACAGCCCAACTCTGTCTTATCCATCTGCATGTCCCTCATCTTAGACACCAACTCTGTGAGGACCCTGCAGGGAAGAGCAGACACAGTGTCAGCACTGTACACACATTAAAACTCAACAACAACTAATTACCACAATCTACTGGATCATTCTAACAGGCCAAATGTGCGAGCTAATTGTTCACTCCCAATTAAAACTTAAAAGCTGGGTATTTAAAAACAAGGGAATGTGTCCTGAAACTTTGCTGGAAAAACACTACATAAAAATTCCAGCACAGATTAAAATGTCAATAACATGTATAGCACTGTAACATAATTCTAATTGCATGATTTTCTCATCAAGATATAAAGGAATGAATAGAAAATTCCTCTTTACACAGCTTTCTACTTATTATGGATGTTGTCAACCCAAGGCAACCAAGATGTGTGGAGTCCAGATGTTGCTTCTTTAGTTTAGAACTGGAGTTATAAGGCTAATGTTGTTCACAAACAATAGATGTAGTTACCAAAATCTGTCAATACACCCCCAAAACTTCTCTCAACTTTCTCAGACTTTGTCCAGCTCTTCATTAAATACCTGTGGATGTGGTTTTACAGACTTTTGGTTCAACAGTCCTACTGCTAAGACGATTAGTGAAAACAGACCCTCCTGCCAAAAATGCCTGCCTATCTTTGACTGTATGGTACGGTTTTGCTGTTTGTCATTTTTATAGCGCAAAGTAAGTCATACTATGTCCTAAACCACATCCACAAGCCTGCGCCACATTAATGAAGAGGTGTATCGCATAATATCCAGTCAAATAAGATTTGGGTGACTATTGACTTCTAATGTTTGTTAGAACGTCTGTAGCTCTAGTGCTATAAAAAAATTGAAAAATTTGGACTTTGTTTTTTACTTACTGCTTGAAGCTCTCCTAATCACACAATACCACTAACATTAGAAGGGTGACGTTTTTAACTGCCGCTAATGCAACACCACTGGACAGTTTTCAAGGAGATAACAAACAAATAATCACTGCGCTGACTGGGAGAGGGAGGACCATCTCATCCACCCAGAGAAAGCAAAGCCAATTGTGCTCTCTTGGACTCCTGGTTATGGATGGCTGCGGCAACCAGCGAATAAACTTCCAGTGGCAATCTTCCAGTGACTGTGCCAATGCTGAGAGTCGTGCCAAATTGTGTACGTTTGATTTGTCACCAAAGTGTTTCTTTAAGCATGTCTAACGGATGAAGACGTGTATGATACGGATACGAAATGTATGCTACATATGTAGCAAATAGGGACAGGGGCGAAAAATGCTGGTGTTCCTTTAAATATGGTTAAAGTGGATTTTCCAATATGTTATCAATCTTGTGTAATTGCCAGCGATAATGAACTGACACAACTGATGAGTTAATAGAAAGGAGGCGCTTTGTTGTTACGGTAGTGACGTAAACACCTACAATTCTCCAGGACTGTTAGGAGCTTAAGTCTCTGTAGAAATGGCTGGCCTGTGAATGACCGAGTCAGTCACTGTTCTTCAGTGCAAAGCAAGCTCATTCCCACTCTTAACTGACTGTAATTCAATTTGCCTTCTGGAACAAAGAGAGTGGGGGTGGAGGGGCCCTCAGCTTCAGCGTTTAAGTGAACCATCCACTTCATTTGTGCCACTAGCGGACGAGCCGATAAAGAAACATTATCAGTGCTGTGCATCTTAATGCGGAGCTGCGGTAAAGCAGAGATGTAATCCATCCTTTGAGAGAAACTGACAGTATGGTAATGAGTGGAACTTGCTCTAGGCTTTACTGAAGAGCACCACACTTCTCCACCAATCAGGTTATGAGGAATTAGGAGAGGTTTGTGTTGCAATAACACAACCGGTCACTCAGCCTTCGTTTATCTGTTTACCGCTGGCACTGACCAGACTGTGACAGAATGACCCAGGATCTGTGAGATCCCCACTATTTAATCTGTTTGCTTAATCAGACCAGGACAGGGTGACATTCACATTTCAGTTATATATAACTGAGTGGGATGTTGTGCAATATGGAATACGCAATACTGACAAAACACCTGCTCTGATTAAGTTCTTCACAATACATAATAAATAGACTGCCTTGCATTACTGTGGCTAAAATTATTTGCATTTGTTGAATATTGTGAATACCTTGATTCATTATCACTCCCACTGAAACTAGGCCCAATAAAAAACAAGCATAGCAACAAAACCACAATTTGCTAGAGGGCTCTTTTGCAGACAATATCACTGACTGAGTGATGCAAAATCCAACACATATATTTTATGTCCAAAATGGTGACTCCTAACTGAATGAAAGTTAATAAAACAATATTTCAAAGTAATTTTAGACATTTTCTATTGGTGCATTTGTTTTGAATCTCTTCAAATTACATAAAAAAAACAACAACAACAATCTAGACAGCATCCAAATAGTACTTGTTTATTTTATATATAGTTGTATATTTAATATAATATAATCTCAGATGTAAAGACTTTCATGTTATACTCTATAACCAGAATGTAAATTACCCCTCCATAATTGGGGAGTACTGCCTTTATACCAGTGTTAAGAACCCCCACAAACTGGCATTTTTGTCTGGGTATTGATTGGAGGGTACAGTACCCCCTGTAATTCGAACCATGTGTATAATCACGCGTTTTCATAGCAAATTAAAAGAAATGAGACAAGGCTTGTTGATAGAGTCTTCCTTCTTGTCGTCATGCATAAGTAAGGTGAATTAAAGCATTTATGGGGTTCATTTATTACACACTTTTATAGTGTGCTGAAGTCCAAAGGCATACAGGCTCTGCTGTGCTGCTGCTTCCTGTGCAAATGGCACACAAATGGATTTCCACATTTTCTGTCTGAGCAGCCCTCCATTTCTGCATGACCTGTGTCGCTTGCGCGTGTGAATATTTAATGAATATTGATGTTAATCGATAAAAAGAGCTCCCTCTTCCTGCCCTTCTCCTCTCTCTGCACTCTACTGGCAGAAATGTCAAGGTTCTTCTTCTGCCCTTGCCATGAACATTTACAGTTTAGTTGTGTCTTTGTGCTGTGATGTAGAAAAAGCCCAAGAACGGCACCATAAACTCTGAAGACATTCAGAGTGGTTTGATATGAAATGATGAACTGTTGAGAAATGTACAGATTTTTGGTAGTAATAGAAACCAGTATCTACAAAACAAGTATCTGAGTAGAGTGGTTTCATCTGTAATGGTGATAATAGTAGCATTCTGAAAGCATTTTGCCTTTCAACGCCATGCATATGACTCTCAGCCATAAATGGATTTTGTAAAATACAGTTTATGATGATACTTTTTCAAACCTGTCGAGAGACATAGACCCAGGCATCTGGCAGTGTATCAACAACTTAATGATTTAACAATGACATTCTGAAAAAAATCTTTAATTTCCTCTGTAATGAAACAGACCACATGATACATAAGTTGATAAACACATAGCTAATGCTGTATTCTAGCTTGCTGCTTCTCTTTTGCTAATATGTTGTATTTGTGTGTGTGTGTGTGTGTGTGTGTGTGTGTGTGTGTGTGTGTGTATAAATAAATATATATATTAGGGCTGTTAAAAATAACGCGTTAACTATTTGCGTTAATTTATTTTTTATAACGCTTTAAAATAAATTGATCGC
>JBBPDE010000021.1:10831813-10846862 GCA_037974605.1 Nannopetersius ansorgii | reverse complement strand
GAGAGAGAGGGAGAGAGAGAGAGAGAGAGAGAGAGAGAGAGAGAGAGAGAGAGAGAGAGAGATCATACAGCAGTGGTGAAGCATCACTATAAAAAGGCCTGTCCAGCTTTGTGTTGTTGTGTAATCGTGCAGTGGACAAACACGTGGTTGGAAAGGATCACAATACACTGGGACAGATGGCCAGGGAGGTGTTAAATAAACAACATTACTGTCCTGAGTTACAGGCAGCTGCTGCAACCACCGCTTCTGACACGAGTAGCCCTATAAAAGCAGGATCTCGACAAACACAGTTAATCTGACTAGGCTTGCAGGAGAATATTCATCAGCTGGTGTGGGCCACCAGAGCACAGCCGCAGTGCACGCTGAGGACAAAACAGCAGCGGCCTGGTTTCTGCCTCTTACAGTCAGGAGGCAAAACAAAACTCAGCCTTAATGCCAAAACACCAGCCCACACAGCTGGACTGACAATTGTCCACTATCAAGATTGATGAAACGCAGACACACACATACATGCCAGGCGGACTGGAGAAGCGCTCTACGGCAAAATGGAAAGCGATATAAAGGGCTTTAAAAATATGTTCTTTAGCTTTTAACCATTTCTACTCGAAGAACATCAGTAGATATATAGAGGGACAAAATGTTCTAAGAGAGCAGGCGGGTTTCGTAAGCCTTCAGTACAGAGCTCCGCTAGAGTCACGTAGACACACTTAACCCTTTCCTGGGAGAGCCTTCAGTCAAACATTGCACACAACTGGGAGGCCAGAGAAAAAGAGTCAAAGAGAAACTGATTCTGTGTCTCAAATCCAGTACTGCGGTGTGTAATCGTAATTTTAAAACTGGAAAATGTAACACACTGCACACTGTTAGTACCCTGATGAATCCAGAAAAAAACTTTCAAAAAGGCTGTAGCACCAAACAAAGTGCTGTGTGTTAAGGTGAGAGAAGAACAACCCAAAGTCACAGGCGGTTTACTACAAGAGTGAGTTTGATGTTTTTGTTCGTTTTAATTCTGAACTTGTTGCTATACCTAAGGAGAGACATTTTTTGGTTCCCTACATTCCATTTTTAAAGTCCTAAAAGATTCTTTACACACACACACACACACACACACACACACACACACACACACACACACGACTTGAATAGACTTGGTGAATTTCAACTCATCTGGCCACTGCAGTTGATATCTGTGGCTCTCTTCTAGTTGATAACCTAGAAACTTCCTTAAGACACCATATGGGATATGAACACTGCAAACACAGTGCATCTCAGCACACAAATATGATGGCGGCTGACTGCATGGAGCAAATACACGAGAAGAAAATAAACAAAAACTGAATCTGCAAAGAGGCAGGATCAGAAAGACCCTCTGAGAGTTTGGAGCAAAGAAAAAGTTTGACTTCCTATTGCCCTTGTGTACTTTTGGCTCTTGTTATCCTGTTGTCTCTTCCTCACTCCACTTCTAGTCCCACCGCATTATTACACGGCCATTTCAGTCAATTAGCTCAATGTCATTGGCTGTAATGGACTTGAGGACAGGATGCCCCTGTGGCACTGGCTCGGACACTGTCTGCCTACTTTCTCCTTATAAACACAGTGATATGAGTCAAATATGTCCGTGTGTGGTTCGTCTGTGTGTGTGTATATTAAAGGTCAGCTTTCTGTAAGAGTTGCTCTGCGAGTGCAAGGGGAATGTTAGCAGATGGATGGATAGATGGCAGTGAAGGAAACGAGGAGACTTTTTAGAAAAGTGACTGAACACCCAAACGACTGGGGCGGTCCAGCAGAGACACTGTCCTCCGAAGCGCCATTCTATTTTGGATCTTTTTTTCCTCTCTTCAGCTCCATTAGTCTTCCTCTGAACAGCAGCACGCGCAAACAAGACATTTCCATTAGCCGGTAACCCCCCACCCAACTCAAATCCTTGAAGGAGAACTGCATGGGCGCCTGATAACACTTCACACTCATCGTGTTCGTATCCCAGCATTCCTCACTCCACTTTTGCACACTCAGATGGGCCTGTTGCTGGGCTAGAAGAAGGTGTGACTTTGCAAGGTCAGTAATTCTGGCATCAAAACTTGCCTTTCTCCACAATCCCCCACCCCTCCCGATTCCCACTGAGACTACCATACCCCTAGAGGCCGGGGGCAGAGTGGTTAGCTGTAGGTGGGTCCGGCCAGGGCAGCAGGTGCTCCGGCACTGACCTTCCACTTCATGAGATCGGCTCCGGTGACATTCGGATCAAACGCTCACTCGGCCTGCCTTTCCGCTTCTTCTCTCTGCCACTGAGCCGGCTATAATGCCAAGCATGTCCAATCAGTTTAGCTTCAAAATACCGACAACAGCCCCCCCACGCTCTCCCACTTTTCTTCCGCCTGCCCACCACTTCTCCTAACAGCAGAAGAGGACTGGGCTTCACATCCCCAGCATTGGGGCTGCAGCAAACTAGATAATATAATAGTTTCACAAAGCTCTTAATCTAAATGTTTTAATCATAATATCTCCACGATTAATTCACATAACTGAACAATGTATGTAGCATACATAGATAACATCTAATGCTTTGAACAAAATGGTTATGGCACAAACTGCAGCCTTAAGATGTCAATTTCATAATTTGTTTATCATCAATGGAGTACATATGAAAAAAAGTGGACTACTGTCCTAAAAGACAATTCAATTTTCTTATCTGCACTGCTTCCAGTGCTTCACCTATACTGGACATGTGTGATATATTATGTCAGTTGGGGTCACACACAAGCAGGTAGGCGCCATTGTGTTACCACACATACATCTTGATTAAAGAGCACATGTGGTTATAAAGAGCAGGTGGGTGCTCAGATGACCTTTAAACTGTGAAGGAAGTGCATGCAGTAAGCTGTTAATATGCATTCCAAAGTGTTTAACCATTGCACAAGCCCAGCAACCCAAGTGTAAAGTGGTCAGAAACTCTGGCTTCACAGTTCTGCACTGGTGCAGAAATAAATTATTAATTAAAAATTCACACAAATTTGCCTTTTCCTTTTTAATTTCCTTTGAAATATAAAAACATCAGCAAAATCCAAAAGACAGCTGTCTCAAATCAGTGCCATCCTCAAAAAACATATGTACAGAAACCCTCTCAGTATAAGAGTGGGCCTAATAGTCGCTGGGACCCCCAAAACACTAATCTGTGAGAAAATGGTTGGAAATGAAAGGTTTTAAACTTTTTCATGCAAAATAGAAAATTGTCCAGACATACCCCCCCCCCCCTCCCCCCCTTTAGTGCCTACATCAACACAGTCAAACAGCTCTTCTATTGGAGGTGGACCTCAGGAACTGGTTCAACAACTGACATTATTATGTGACACTTAAACCAGCCAGTACATTCTGATTAGAAAAAAAAATCACATATGGTTTAACCAGGTTCCGGTCAGTTGTTAGAGATGTAAGACCGTGAAGGTAGCTCTATACCAAGGCTCTTTGCCGAAAGAGTCTCTGTAAAACTGCTACATACAAGGTTAAATTCATGTTAATGTCACACTTGCTGTTACAAGCTTCATAAAACTATGACTACACAAACCTGTTCAATGTAAAACCAACAAAAAATATTAAAGTGCACCAGTGTAAACATGCTGTTAACACTCTGTCTGAAATGTCATAAGGGTGCTGGCATAAATTAGCACTATTGTAGAGATCGTTTTGTTCCAACACATTTTAACATTTATGGCTCTAAAGCGCAGTGTTCTTTACCTTAAGTGTAAATGAGTGCAATAAAAACTTTCTGGCACATCAAAGAGTGGAAGTCTGCTTAAAACTTGTCTTACTTCACGCCAACAGCATTTGCCTTTGTGATTTCTCTCAGTGGTGTCACCCTGGTTTGTGTGCTGTGGAGTAGGTTAACACTCATTACTCTAGATGCTTTGAATAAATGTCAATGAAAACAGACTCTGATGGGTCCTAATTTGCAAGTATTCTACATAATTCACAGATAAAGAGCAGACAACTCAGACAGCAGATGGCAAGACCTCACAGAGAAACAGGACAACATACACATCGGTGAATATTCATAAACAATTATGATCCCCATAATTTTACTGGGAAAGAACCTTGAAACATCTCCTAGGATTAGGAGGAGTCTTTAATTGATGCTTTGCAGTTAAAGGGAAAGAGAGCAAGGAGACAAAGAACATGAAGGAGAGAAAGAAAGAGAGTGAGAAAGAGTTAGAGAGGTGAGAGAGAGAGAAAGAAAGAGTGGCCAAAAGAACAAGAGAGAGAGCGAGCGAGAGAGAGAGAGCGAGAGAGAGAGAGAGAGAGAGAGAGAGAAAGAGTGAGGAAGAACAAGAGAAAGGGAGTGCAAAATGATGTGGGTGTGTGTGACAGAGAGGGAGAGAGAGAATATTACGGCATTTAGCAGACGCTTTTATCCAAAGCGACTTCCATTCCCTACCTACAGGGCGCAGTCCAAGGGTCTTGCTCAGGAACCCATTGGTGGTGTGCTGTGGGTAGGATTCGAACCCATGACCTCTTGGTCCAGAGGCAAGTATCCTACCCACTACACCACCACAGACCAAACTATCATGGACAACTGTGACCCACTCCACCAGGGTGACTGCTCACCCTCTATTCTCTCGCATTTTTCACCCTCTCCATTTCGCTACGTATCAGTGTCTCTCCGCTGTCTGGCACACACACACACACACACACACACACACACACACACACACGCAAACATGCACGCACGCACACACACACACACACACACACACACACACACACACACACACGTAAACAGAATTGAATAACTGACCGGTCCATTGAGGCCAGAGGCCTTTGAGTGCCAGGGGTATCTATACACATAAACATTAGAAATATTATCTCTTGTAAGGCCCCTAAAGTCTTATAGTATTATTGACTCGTGGGTATTTGCTTTGTTAAAATTTAGATGGCGATTGTTTATACAGTTCCATGACTTATTTTGGCTTGAAAGATAAAGACAAGAAATTAAGATTCAGATCTTACTCAAAAGTCTTCAAATCTATAACAAACTGGACAGATGTAAGAACAGTATTATATTACACATTAAAAGGCTGGTTATGTTTATGTTCATAAATGTGGACGATTGCATTAACACAGCCTGGGAGGCTTCCAAAGACTCTTGTACCCAGGGGCCATGTAGGACCATTATCCATCCCTTAACACACACATGCACACATTGCGTATTGTTGCATACAATGATCAAATATTTGGAACAGCTTAGAACAGTTACTTTTTAATATTTAGCTTTAAAATTTAGCATTAGGTTCATCAAGGTGACAACAAATTCTAAATAATTTTGACTTTTTTTAAAGTACAGTAAACCCCCAGTTTTACGCGGATCCAGTCACACGCGGTTTTTGTTCGAGAACGAAACTGATCGTTTTACGCTGAAATATTCAAAACAACGCAGAACCTGCAAATTTTTGTTTTTGCTTTTTTCGTGGCAATATGTTTAATTTTTAAAACTCATTTTAGTCCTTCTGGCTCCTGTGCATGGACTTTAAACCTCTCTCGCTCTCTCTTACTCTCTCTCTCTCTGTCGCTCTCTCTTACTCGCTCTCTCTGTATGTATCTCTCTCTCTCGCGCGTGCTCTCTCTCTCTCTCCTTCGTGACTTTTCCGCAGCGCACGTCTCTCTCTCTCTCTCTCTCTCTCTCTCTCTCTCTCTCTCTCTCTGTGTTCGTGACTTTTCCGGAGCGCATCTCTCCCTGTCCCTCTCTGTCTCTCTGCCTCTGCCTCTCTCTCTCGTTTGTGACTTTTACGGAGCGCGTATCTCTCTCTGTCTTTTCCGGAGCACGCATCTCTCTTTCTCTCTCTCTCTCTCGTTCGTGACTTTTCCGTATTTAAACCTCGGGTTTATCTTTACATTTTCTTTAAGGGTAATGTATTAAATGAAATTAAAGTGTTCTGGGAGCACATCTGGGGGCATATTTAAGGTTTACACTATAAAAATAGGCATTTTAAGGCATTTCTTTGACCCAAACACAACAACATGGGTTTTCATTATACGCGGGTGCTCGTGTAATGTAACCCCCGCGAATAACGAGGGCTTACTGTACATAATGTTACACTTTGAGCCCAAAGGAGTGTTTTGAGGGAAAGGAAAAAGGGCAGTACCTTTAGCCTAAATTAATGTAAGGCCGTATAATTACTACAATCAGGAGGATTTTGTGACAGATGAGTAACTAAGGCTTCTGATGAACTAACCCACTAAACTAGAGCCAACAGGTACACCAACAGATGCTGACAAAGTGCAGTATAATATTTATACTTACTCACAAACACGTGAAACCGTCATTTCAAATCTCGTTCTCAGTTTAAACTCATCACAAAATCAACACGACATGTCAGCAAAGTAGTATACTCATCAACGAGGAAAGCTTTCTTATTTAGAAAGCAGGGTGTCCTCGAGCCTTTGAACGCTGTGTAAACACACACTGGTGGAGACACACACACGAAAACACGCAGCTATTACAGCATGTAAGGCCGCTGTCACGTCACCTGTCGCACCTGTCATGCTGACACGGCCGAATGAGGAAAGGTCATACACCTCATGAATCATTTAAGGTCATTTTACATGAGGACATTCTGACCTTATGTACCACTGCGAATGCACATTTCCTAACTAAAATCCATCTGTGTGTCATAGCATATCCACTCTGCTTCCACTGCCTGGGGCCACTCAAATAAACCAAACACATAAATCCTGACCTCTAAATGCCAACAAAAAGTTAACAAAAAGACCCTTTATTTAGATATGTAAGTATTTTGGGTTGAAGTGCAGTGGACTATGAAGTGTTCATATGAGGTCAGCATGTAGGTTTGTGGAGATTGTTGAGCACACGCCCTATCACTGAGCTTTTACAAACAGAGCCAAGAAAACACACATACGCTCACACTGTACAGCTACCTGAAGTCCCATATACGTATACCACCCCCTGCATGCCCGAGGCTCAACCTATATTTACTTCAAACCAGAAACAATGCATACAGCACAATGCAGAACTCCTAGACAGCCAGGAAAGCAGTTTAAAACATCTCATGCCAGTAGAGATTTTACATCAAAAATGCAATGCATGCAGTTAAAAAATATATCTTTCTGACTTCCCTGCCCATTGCATGAATCTCCACCAGATAATAACCTGAATAAATGTAAGAGGAGATAAGATAATCCTGTATTAGTCCAATGGGAAGGAAATTCTATTCTAAAAAAAATCTTCAAGGAGAGGTTCGGAAATGAATGATAACATATTAATGCACAAAGTCACAGTGAATAGTTAATTTGCATTTATTCTAATGTCAGCGTCTTATCTTAAAATAAACACCTTCTGCCCACACAACTGGCTCTGAAAGGTTTATATATTATTATCAGTAAGCAATAAGAATGTTCTAACTTCAACCCCCTGAATGGAAAACAAGTACAATACACCTTTATAATTTAGGGATAAACCCAGTTGGCCCATGAAGTAACTGCATAATAAGCTTCAGGACATTATCAGCCTTATCAGATTTTAAAGGGTTAACCTCACTAACCAAAAGAACCCAGCAGTTTTTCTCTTTGAAAAATATATGTAGCTTTTGTAAAAAAAAAAAAAGCCTTTTAAAGTAAGGATAACTTTGTTCATCTTGAAAATCTAGGTTACTCTTGTTTTTCTCTGCTTTTTGTCCAGAAAACAGACACACACACACACACACTGCATGGTTAATTTCACGTAAGCCTTTTGAAACCCGACTGAGAGCACACTGTATAACTGCATCGAATAGTCAGACCAAAAACACTCCACACAACATTGCTTTGTTTTAGAAAAATTATAAATCAGGCATGACTTTTGTTTCTTTTCAATTGGCGAGACAAATGTGGAGACCCTCATCTGTGACATGAAAGCAAGCTGCTTTCAATTAGGTGGCAGATTTTAACACGGATCGCTGGACTTTTCCAGAGGCTCACACTAATCACAAAGAGCTGCGGCTCTTCAGCATTGTTCCCAATGTTCCGCGGGGGAACTGGTACTGAGACTAGCCCAGATGAGATCAAGCCCACATCCCAACTCATTCCACTGCTCTGTTTGTGCACAGAATGTGCTAATCAGCATGGACACTGAAGGTGGACAAGGGTGAGGTTTTCTGTTTATTACCAAATAACTGATGAAAATGAACTTCAAAATCCAATTAGCTCAGACTCCTTTGGTGGCCGTGACCCCAGAAATGACAGACTGCAGACCTCTGGCTCGAGGAGAGGACATAAACTAAAGGCAGGCATGTGCTGTAATGTATTTGGAGACATACAAAAAAAAGGACAAATGGTTGCTCCTTCCACTGGGCTTGCCTTTGAAGAGCAGCTTAAATAAATAAGAGTATTAAAATAGCTTGTGTGCGGGATGATGATGAATCGGAGCGAGGGAGGAGAGGCCCAGGCCCTGTAATCGACTTGCTGGCGTTTGCGAGGCCCCTTTGACCGACCGGCCAACAGGAAGCTGTGAGGGAGTGTGCGGACGGCGGCCAGGGCCAATTAAAACGTGGGGAGCGTGGAACATGTCGTAGCTAACGAGCTCCCTTCCCTTGACCTTTGACCTTGCGGAGACCTAGCTCCAGGAAACATAAGGAGCCAACGGCCGCTTACTGCGACCCCCCCTCAATGTCCCCCCAGCACATGACCACAAGGTCTACAAACACATGCTTGGCTCTCTGGAGCCTGACCACATGGTGTTTTTTAACTGCAGGCCTATGTCTCTGCTATGATACTGACTCCAAACAATGAGTAAAAATACATCCAAGCTTGTGGAGTCGGCCACATTTCCCTGTAATTTATGGGGTTAATTCAGGCTCTACTTGCCGTAATAGGCCTGTGAAAGTCCTCTCCAAGCACCCTGTTACAATAAATAAGCTCTAAATTAATTGGCAGAATTTATGAAGATATAAATGAGATGATTATTCAGAGGCACATCGGCCCAACCAAGCACCACAATTACGTTAGGAAGGCATTTGGCTTTGGGCGTAACTACTGCTTATTTAAGCAAAGCGATGTCAATAAAGAGTGATTAATTAAAAGCAAACGGCACACCTGGAGCAAGAGATGAGTGGACTACGCTGGTTACAGACTCAGGCACTCGGCCAGCACCTATGCTGCAGGGTTTGGACCGACTGGGATTTGCCGCTCCAGGCCCAAAAGCCCACTCTAATGAAACAACAAAGACAAAGCCAGCAATCGTTTCTCCCCCGCCCATAACAGAATTGGTCTTGTCATTTGGGCTCTCCAAACATGGACCATATGTGAGTTCAGCGCTGGCAATCAGAAGCCATTATGGAGCAGGCGGCTGAGTTCATCAGGAAAAAATTAGCCAGCCGCTCGGCTGCGCTCTCTCATTGGCTGGTCACATGGAGCGCTCCGTTTGAGGGCACCCCAGACATTCCTGTGGATAATCTTTTCCATTCCTCTGCTCGGCGCGGTGAGAAGAGCCCGAATCACAGGACAAGGCCTGCATTGTAAGGGCCTTCAAAAAGCCCTGTTTTTCACGCTCCCTCTCGCTCACTTCATACAACACTTTTCCAAAAAAACTCCCCATCACGACCCCCCCTTCCCCAACTCCTCCTCACTCGTCTCTCATTCGTCATTTTTAGAAAAAAGGGATAACAAAAATGATTGCCTTTGAAATGATCTGGGGAGACGGGAGCCTGGGGATACTGTATTTCTCACGGTCTCTTTCCAACGAATCCTGGTTTCCTTTTTTTCCCCCGCAAAAATCCAAAACAATAAAAAACCACTGGAATTCGAAGTGCGGCCACATCAGTGAGTGCAGAAAAGTTCAGAAGATCAGCGACAGATCACTGCTCCCCTCAGCTCGCTTCCCTGGCTGGCCTCAGGACCGCTGACTGCTCACGACCGTTGTGGCCTCCTGTAGCCAATGAGGGCAGGCCCGAAGATGGTCTTTGTGTTGGATGTGGCGAAGAAGATTTACGGCAACACATTCCCTAATTAGAAACATGGTTATTACTTCTTCTATAAAATGCAACTCCAGCTAAGCTCGCTCACACACACCGCCGTATTGTTTCCACAGTCACCATCTCCCCACAACAAACCACTGAGCGTCATGCAGCGCCTTTAAGACCGCTTTTCCACATGGCCTTTTTGTGGGATGTGGAAAAGATCATAAAAAGGAAAGAGAGAACTAATTTTCAGGCAAACTTGACGGCTTCCCGAAACACTCAAAGAGCACTTCCATTCACTTTCTGAATCCTAGGAGGCGTAAACACTACCTTTCTAACTGTTGGAACCAGAATTAGCACTGGAAAGTAAATGGCTTAGAATAATTCAACAAAGTCAAACAACCCTTCAAAAAAACCCGTAAAAACAGACTGCTGGTCCACAAGCTCCATAAAGCACACTGGCTGGCTCTAATTGCTACGGAAACGCACTCAGAGCTGGGGCATTAAAAATCTAGCCAATCAATCAAGCAGGCTCTGATGGCTCCACAAAGAAGGGCAGCATAACACGTGTCCCTCAGGGACACTGTTCAAACACGTCTGCAGTATAGGTATTTGTAAAACAGAGAAGTCAAGATAGGACTGCTGATACTTTCTATTGTACATATGCCTTCCAATGCTGATGGAATGAAATGCCTTCCAATGCTGATGGAATATCTGAACAAAAATATGCCAACCTCAACACTGAATTTAAGAAATACTAATCTAGTACATGGTCCATTTGCTAATACAGTGGGGTCCACAAGTCTCAAATTTTTTCGTTTTTTAACCTGGAAACAACTGACAATTTTGCAAATTTGAGACATCTTTGCCAAAAAATATTTATTACATCTCATCTCTTCCATGTTTAGACATCTCTTTGAAGTGTATGTTTAGACATCGCTTAGACCTGACATGCCCATCAGAAGTCTCTGCACAAACTTGTGGAGCCCATACCAAACTTATCAAATGCTACAACAGTCAACGACTCCATTTTTCACTTTAATGTTGTTTTAGCTGATGGTATCACAAATAATAAAAGCCTATATGAATACACAATAAATAGTGGTCTAATACTTTGTGTACCTTTCTATATTTAATAAAAAACTATTTTTTCCCCTGAAGTTATAGTGTCTTGTTATTAGAAAACAAAATGTTTTGAAATGCCACACACATGAAAAAACACATAAATAAGGAAGTTACTAATGAGCTCTGGTTGGCTTGATGAGTCATACTGCAAATTTGTAAGAAGTTCCATCAACATGAAAAAAAGTTATTTGTGCCACAAACAACCAAAAAGAGTTACAATTTTACATTTACTTCAATTGTGCAACTGTTGCATGTCAGTTTGTAATAAATGTAATGTATTGTCACTGTTCCTAAATGGTGTGTAAAAATGTATAAAGTCACAAACAGCACAAACTGTCAATGACCAGACTGACAAGACTCAGGCTTTAAAATACAAGCATGCATATTTTCCCAGTAAATGCATGCTTGACACTTCCTGTCTTTGTCAGAATGGTAGAGAAAAGCCAAGAGATGTAAAGCTGTCATGTGTTTCACAAATGCGTAGTAGCTCTGGGAAGAACTAACCACAGTAGGACTGAATAGGCAAACGGCTGCAGCACCAATCTTTACGTGTCATAATGTCAGGACTGGTATGTGAAGTTATGTTCCAGTGACTGAAAAACGCTGGGCCTGAAAGGGTATCTGAGAGATGATGAAAGGTGGAGATGCACTGATAGAAGTGTGTTAACAGGGCTATCAGCAAGACATCCTAACCATCACAACAAACTGTAAATGATACATACCAGAGCTATACAACCCAGTTCTATATGTAGAAAGGGTATGTAAGTGTGGCAGAACCTGCCAAACAAGACCAGAAAATGAAGCCATAGAAACTGATGGTAGTCCAATTGAGTGACCACTGTATTTGTGTGTGTGTGTGTGTGTCCGTCCTTGTGTATTATCGTGTGTGTGTGTGTGTGTGTGTGTGTGTGTGTGTCCGTCCTTGTGTATTATTGTGTGTGTGTGTGTGTGTGTGTCCATTTTTTCTTTGAGGAAACTTCTGCAAAAGACATCTAAAGAATGACGAACCTTTCTGAAACTGAAAGAACGTTTAAAGGTTCCAGACCAAAGTCAAATAGCATCAGGAACCTGTACTTTTAAGAGTCATCTTGAATTTCAGTGCAGTAGGTGGAGTATAGTGCAGGCTTTGTGTGCTGGGAGCTGTAGCTGGTACTGCTGAGTGATGCAGGGCTTTTACCTGTGGATAGTCTGCGCTGATGGAGAGGGCACATGCCGCTGAAACAGGAGCATACTTCCCCTGAGCGGCCTCTCTGAGGGGGTGGTGCCAGAGAGCACTGGGGCTTCAGGAACCCTGCAGGAAGACAAAGCATGGAGATATAAATAGGAGCAAAACTCCCCAGAATCAGTGAATATGGTAGTTTAAATGTGTTCTGATTACAATATGTTTGTCTTTCATTGGTGACCTTCACAAATTACTGGCGTCTTTTCTGTCAACTGTCTGATTGTGCAGAAAATCTCAATCAGTAATTTTATTTAGAAGCTATTGTATCACAAGGCAATTTAAAGCCTGAATTGAGCTCATGTGTACCATAACCACATAAATAAGCATGTTAAGATTACTGTTGAAACCTGTTGTAGTTTTATGAAAATGCACAATGCTACCTGACATCCATAAGCTTTCCAAAAGCCCAGCAGCTAAAGCGGTAAATTAAAGATGCAAACATGCCTTGCTTGATTGATTGCATGTGGGATAAGGGGGAAATTGTAATTGGTACGTTTTACTTTTGGCCAGACCATTAAAAATTCTTTTCAGCACAATGAAATAAACAGAGTACAAAAGGGAGATTGTGAAAGCCAACCAATTCAGCCTAAAGCCACAGGCATGTCAGCTCAGATGATGACATGCCTTTTAAAGCTCAAAACAGATCTTTAAGAAGAGCAATGCCCCTTTGACTTCTCCTGACTCTCTCTCTCTCTGTATCGCATTGCTACAGAGCGTCAACCCCTCACATTTTCAGCTATGGCCTGCTCCATATGATCCTTAGCCCCAGACACGATGTCTGCCCCCAGGCCTCACAAACGCAGCCCATCCAGGCCATGCGAGTAGAGCAAGGAGGCCTGGGATGGGCTGGGTGGTGGGTGATTCTGTGCTGGTAAAATGCCACATGAAACAGGCATGACTGCAGGGGCTACAGGGAGATGACATACAGTGGATTTACAGAGTCTTAGGTCATTCTCCACACTGAGGTCATGATACCACTTCAGCCATAATACGTCTTTTGAAACAGCATGGGATGGTAAAATGGTCTTGGTTTGTACTGTGGCTATTTCAATAAACGTTCAATAGTAGGTAAAACAATCGACTTAGATCGGAGCACTTTGAGGATGACTCTCATTTCCAATAAAGTAATAAATTAAAAAAAGACATTTAATCAAATTCAACCATGATGTTGCAGAAACACATTTAAAAATACTCTAATCTTCCTCTAGATTCTGACCTTCCCAGTAATTTTCTTTCCACAGACAGCTAGAGATGCAGTGCAACTAAGTAAACGAAGGAGAGGATGAGAGATTTGATGCCATGCGACTGCATAGGAGGATCTATTTTAAAAAGTGCTCTTTTATTCATTTCCTCGTGTAGACCTTTAGAAGTGAAGCAAACACAAAGAGCGAAGGGCAGAGACAGCCCCTCGCTTCAGTCCCTGCTCAATAAAGCGCCTTCACATCCACCATGAAAAACATGTCATTCCAGATGAGCTCAGTCAATGACATTTAAAACAGGCACAGGGATATTGAATTAGTTCCCCGTGATAAGCCGTCTGGGAAGCTTAAGCTGTGGTCAGAGGCTGAGGCCTGCAAGGAGGAAGTGGGGGGGGGGCAGTTAAAGGGCTGTCTGTAATGTATTCCACAGTTCTCTGATTAAAATCATAAAAACCTGCAAATGTCAGAGAAGGACGGCAAGTTTTGAGTCCGGCGTACAACAATATGGCGGGGAGAGAGAGAAGGGGAGGGGGGGGGGGGGATAGAGTGAGAGAGTGAGAGAGAGACACACAGAGAGAGGGAAAGAGAGAAAGAGAGGGAGAGAGAGAGAGAGTGTAAAGAAAGAGAGTTTAAATTTACCTTGGTTGCTACAATAATAAACGTTCTTTTGAAAAAATACTTTCTTTGTATCTAAATCTTTTTATAATATGAAACAGGAATACGGTACCAGATCATCAATTCAACTTAATTAGTTTGTTCAGCTGTGTCATATTTGGGCTGGAGGTTTTCAGGAACACGATTAGTTACCACTGCTTCGGAGTTTATAACAGAACGTGGTTTGTCAGACGTGCCATTAATTTTGCATGCTTTACCAGTTACCAATTAGACGCATGACTAAAATGCTTTGGGTATAAAAGGTAATTTGAGATTATGTATTTGGGTACTCTTTGTGTGCAGTGTTGTTTGGTGAACCCTTTAGACCCTAAAGCAGTGGTCACCAACTCTGGTCCTGGAGATCAAACTTTGTGAGAGGTCCTTTTCCAGCCACAGTCTGCAACACCTGCTCTGGTTGATGATCTCCTTCAGAAACCCCTGATAGACTGGAGCAGTGAGTAAAGGGAAGAAAATCTGGCAACCTGGAGCTAAACACGTCAGTAAAGTAGATGGTGACCAATGGTCTAAGAGGACTAGAGTAAAAAAGATATTTAATTTAAATGTGTACATCATTTCCACATGTTATCTGAACCCACAAAATGAAAATGAAAAAGCCGTGAGCTCCATTAGGATAAGTGAACACAGTGAACGTCATATTATATTAAAATGCATCACAATTCAATGCATCAATTGTTTCAACATGTTTTGGTTCCACCGTGTCATAATAATACAGCTTTCATATTAGTTTACTTAATATTTTATAGTCGTTATTGAATAATTGAGATTTAATAATGAATAAATTAATAATAAGCCTAGGGCAAATGAGAAGAAAAGGGGTGGTGGTGGCGTAGTGGGTAGGATACTTGCCTCTAGACCAAGAGGTCCTGGGTTCGAATCCTACCTTCAGC
>JBBPDE010000021.1:10783121-10794223 GCA_037974605.1 Nannopetersius ansorgii | reverse complement strand
GGTGTCTGACTGACACTGATCATTATATCTGTGCCACAGTGTGGCCTGTCTGACTCCACACTGAAAATACTGAAACACTTCTTGATTGGTGCTGCACTTTAATAAAAAATGCATGCAGGTCTATTGCAGATCTAATATTACTCCTAACTCAAAACTCAAAAATGTGTGTAAAAAAAAAACCTGAAAGCAGATCTGAAATCAGCACGAAAAACCGGTGTAGAAAAGACCTGTGTAATTAAACTAGTCTCTGTACAGGTCCACGTTCATGTCCACCCCATCCAATGAGAGACCTTAAACTTATTTGGACAACAAGCAATGCAACCATCATTTTAAGCCTATAACTTTCTCTATAAACCTTCTTCTATAAAAATGACAGCTGCAGCTGCTCACAAAAGGGGGCCAAACACATCAGCGGAGGAAACCAAAACTGCCTGGCTGTAAAAAAGTCCAACTTGTATGCTTTTAGAGTTGCAGGGCTATACAGCCCCCTAACCACAGCCCAGTAAAACAATCCCTCCACCCAGTTCTACCTTTGTTCCTGAATTACAGCCAGGAGAGGAATGTGCCCCCCAACTATTAATGTCAAGTTTCTCATCAAAGACCATGGACTTTACTGCAGTCGGAGAAGGATGGAGAAGAGTGCCACCTCCTGCTGCTCAAACACGCCTAAATCATCCTCGCTGCCCTTCCTCATTCAAGGCATCTTGTTCACATTTTGAATCTGAATGATATGACTGAAATATTTAGCTCTTTGTGCTCATCACAAAGAGATATATAAAGATACTTTATATAACTTTACATTTCATATACTACTAGTAGACAGCTCTATTATCTGTTTTTTTTCCCTTTTTAATTGTTCCTGTCTTTTCTACATATCAAAAAATGTAACCTGACTCGGAGAGCTTTGCACAAGAATTCCAATGTGCATGGACTGCTGGTCTCATGCACAAATGGCAAATAAAAATCTTGAATCTTGAATCTTGAATGATTAGTCACTTTTCTTTTTCACCTCTTAAAGCTGATTTGGACTTTAAAGGGAAGATGAGACATCGCAACAAAAGGATCAAATGCGTTTCATTTTTGGAATGAAAACGTATGTCATATAGTTATATAGGCTTTAATATGATGACCATGTTACAATTTTATTTAAAAGTTTTCTAGTTGTCCCCAAGCATCTGATTTAATAAAAGGAGTGTATTTCCTTCACAAAGTCCATCAATTGATCAGTCTGGACCTCTGGATAAAAAGCATTTTACAAGTGTCAGATGCTAAAGTCCGCAATCCTTCTTTGCAACCTTCACTAAAAGTAACAGCATAATGAAGGTGTTCCGAATCGTTTTAGGTTAAACTAGAAAAGTAGTCTAATATGGGAACAAAGTCCCTTATTCTTATATCCAATAGAGTAAGCTTAACCAAAAAAGACAACTACAACAAAAAGCATGCAAGAACTTTAGTAAATAAATCATAAGCTGTCTGATCTCAGTATGCCACTGCAGCAGGCTGATGCAACAGCTGAAAACGATCGTTCATTCCCACACGCTGCGCCTAGCTGTACATCAGACCCGCTGAAAGAAATCACAAAACTCTCTTACGCACCTGAGGTCTACAGTGGGCTGTTTTATCTGCTGCAATACAAGCCAAGGATTAATATGTAATGTTTCCTGAGCATACTCTACCTACTGCGAAAATGTGTTTAGACGGCACATTATGCCCTATTTAATTATTTATTTGCTTGTTTATCCTAAGCACACTTGTTCCTTCTGTTCTTTACTTTTTTTTTTTTTGCATATTCGCTCGCAGCCTAAAAAGACTGACTAAACACAAACAAATTTCAAACCAACACCAATTTAATAACCCTACAAAGCCCATTCAGTCTTCTTCACACAACTACACCTGCTTGAGTGTGATCTCTGTATCACTGTTCATCATTTAAGGGTCTGTTATAATAACAGTGCTAAACGCAGGTTAAGCATCCGGAGGACAAAAAAAGATTGACAGACTCTTAATAGCGGCTCTGCTTTGCAGACCGTTGTGTGAAAGGATGTGAAGAACGTCTCATGCATTTCAGCCACAGATGACTGAACGGATGAGCGGACTGTGCTTTAATTCATTACATTAACGGACTGAAGATGACGAATTAATTATTGACCAATAAACGTAACATAAAGCAGATAGTAGTAATGTAAAATAGTAAAAAATGATAAAATAGTAAAAAAAAAAAAAGATCTATCATAAAAACTCCATTCCACTAATGCATGGTTGCTTACATGTCAAAACCTCTTAACTCTTTTTCTGGGCTTTTTTTTTTACATCATTTAAAACGCAAACTCATTTCACTCTATGAATTTCAAGTTGAATGGACAAATAATAACAGGACCAAGTTACACAAAAAAAACATAGAATATTGTTGCTTATTTAATATTTCATAGAAAAAACATTTTGACAAAATGTGGGCTTGCCCTAAGAACTCAAACATACGGCCACTGCAGGCTTTTCCATTTGAGTCTTCACAAAACATTCAGCCAGTCTATATCTTTGCTGTGAGCACAGATGTGAGCACACCTGCATTGGGCATGGGCAGTTTTCATTCTTAATGGCTTGTCTCGGGTGTGGGCTGTCTGAGTGTTATCCTGTACCATTCTCCTGACTGCCACACATTTGTGTGTTTGTGCGGTGCCACGCTAAATAAAAAAGGTTGTAGACAGACCCGAAATACTCCCCTCCTCCTCCTCCTACATTAACGAACAATGAGCACTGTCTCCACTTAGCAGTCAAAGAGTTTTAGGTTTGCTGTCCTAACGTTGTTGTGTAAACAGATCTAGCTGCATAGTAAATAACAAAAATTACACTTTATTTTTTGTGCACATGACAAAATGTACAAAACTAATATTGTTAAGCTAAATAAATGTAGCTCTCAAACAAATCACTATTTCAACCTGGGGTTGATCTGATGAATAAAGGCACTTTTGTGATTCAACAAATGATAAATAATCTGCCTCACTTATGTACTTTATTATATTGTAAACTACACAGTAATTTAAAAATGTACCTATCATGCCGCATTACAGCTGTACCAGAAAGAGGCACTGCTGCAAGAAGTTGCAGAAGGCGCACACCTAAGAGGAGAAAGTGCACGCCTGACGCTTCTTGTCTTGGTGTGGAGACAGGGTGATGATGAGTGTCAAGGTGTAACATGACCCCCTCATCAAAGGGCTGCAGACACAATAACACTAGAGCTTACAGCCCTGGGCTTTTCTGTAGGCCTGAAACATGCAGTGTAGACGTGGTGCCCACATAAACCACACTGGAGTGAGAAGGCCTGAACTAAACTGCATATGACCTCCTGATCATGATCTGCGGGGATCTGCATATGTATTGGGTTACAATCATTATTGTGCTGAGCGCTCTATAGCTGGCATCTTTTTGTTTTAATGTTGGTCTTTGAGTGGTCAATAAAGCAGAGACTGGGCAGAATGGCTGTGTTTGGACATTCCAACAGGAGCCCAAATGGTAAACGGTAAATGGTGTGTGCTTTGGCTCATGAAGGGAGAAGGCTTGCTGCGCCTTTATTCCAAATAATGATGCCATTTCTTTGACTTCCATTCCTTTAGGATTCGCAACACTGACATTACGAATCAATGTTCCTTTATTCACAGAAACACAGACACATGCAGACACATAAAAGTGCTTATCTGCTGTTCCGCATTACACAGTGTAATGCGACATTACCGTGAGGAACATGCTCATTTTTGGACAAAATAACAAGCTCAGGCTGTACCACATACCCTTTATGTCCAAAAGTGAAGAGTTTTAATAGGCAGTTTGTACCCAATTTACTGCAGTGGCAGGCTCTGCTCTTCTGAAAAGCATGCTGTGGCCATCTGATTGCATTCAGACATTAGAGCATTAGTGAGGTCCAGCACAAATGCTGGATGATCAGTTCTGCATCCCAAACTGGTCCAGAGGTATTGGACGGAGCTTCATCACTCCAGAAAGGGCTATTAGTCTGCTGGGTGGCTTCAGAGCCCTCTACAACACTTAGAATTGAATGGAGTGACTTGTCTAAGTCAGTAAGTAAAGTTTATTTATATAAATATTTATACATTTGTGACATTGTCCCATTCCGCGACCTGTTCTTTTCTATGGACTAAGCTGTGGTGTGTGTAAGCAGTTAAACGTCAGTCAGCATGCGTGCACCTGACCTGACCTGATCACACAGAGGGAGTCTGGATATACCGGATCAATACGGTGTCAATAATCAGCCACAACTACTGTTTCTGATTACCCCATTGAAACCACATCTTCAGCTTGACCGCTAAAGAAAACAAACTAAAAAATTTTCTCGCTTTTAATTTACACTCCTGTGGTCCTGTGATTGGATCTACAACTTTTGCTTGTGCTTGTTTAATTTTTCTCTAGAAAGGTATTGTTGCGCAGAATAAAAACTGTAAGCTCAGCTGATAGTGAAGGGAGGATAAATATATATATATATATAGAGAGATAGATTTCAAACAGGATGAAATATTTTTTACCTAGAAATGTCTAACTGTTGCAGAGAATAAAAGTTGCAAGTTCATCTGGCGATGGAGGAAGGATAAATATATAAACAGACAGATTGATAGATAGATAAATAAATAAGCGGGCACATAGGTAAATGGACTGATGCTCATCCATTTGCAAACTAAATAATGGGGAGATGTGAGCACCTGAACAAGGGCTTTTAAAAAAACACTCACACATGCACACACACACACACACACATCGTTCCGACGAGTGCCACCACCACGTGAACGAGGCTTTACAACTCCACGCGCGTGTGTGTATGTGTCTCTACAAAAGGATGAGTAAAATAAGGCGCGTTTTGTCACAGTAGGGGCTACAATATTTTAAGACCTGTTTTTCTTATGGGGCGAATGAGTGACAGACGCGTGCCGCGACTTTGCTGCAACTTTGCTGTATAACTCCGAGCTCGAGACTTTCCACGCGACTCGGGACAGGGAGAATTACATGCAAATACATGCAAAGGTGGTTAAAAGGAGGACAAAAATCGTATGCAACATTTTCCCTTTACTGTTTGTTTCCAGATTTAAAAAAAAATCCCCCTACGAGCCGACCGGTCGGTCGGGACGCGAGAGATGTGTTTTCGCGAAGACAGCGCGAGATCTGTGGACTTTTAGCTCGAGCGAGAAAAGACGGACGCGTGCGAGAGTGGGTGTTGTGGTTAAAACGAAGAAAAACGAAGAAACTCACCCAGTGACAGGAACGGTTTGGTCTCCATGGCCAGGCGGGTTAGTTAGCTCATGCCAGCTGTCTCTCACTCGCTCTCTTTCTCTCCTCCTCTCTCTCCTTCTCTCTCTCTCTCTGAGCTCTTCTTCTTCTTCTTCGAGGGAGGAAAGCAGCTGCGTGTCGAGATGCTTTCGCTTCTCGCACTTTGTGGCCACTTGGGTTTTGTTGGAATCTCTCTCTCTCTCTCCCTCTCGCTGTCTCGCTCAGTCTGGCGGCTCCGCAGCAGGAGGACCCGGTGAGGGAGTAAGAGTGTGTGTGTGTGTGTGTGTGTGTGTGTGTGGTGGGGGGGAGGGGGAGGGGACTCCAGAGTTAACCCCTCCCTCACTAGATGTCTGTCTACGTTGGATGGCAGTTGGAGAAACTGTGTGGCTCCTTCATGATAATGATTAAACGAATCGAGTGTCTAAAGATGCAACATTTAATTATAGACAATATATTTTTTAAACAACAATGTGCTGTAGAAGTTAAAGGGGAAGATGTTCTAGTGATAGCAATGAGGAGGATGAGGATGGTGAAGAATATGATGATGATGAGGAGGAGAAAGGTGAGGATGATGAGGATGGTTGAGGATGATGATGGTGAGGATGATGATGATGATGATAACGGTGAGGATGAGGATGAGGATGATGATGATAACGGTGAGGATGATGAGGATGATGGTGCGGATGGTGAGGATGATGATGATGAAGATGGTAAGGATAGTGAGGATGATGATGAGGATGATGCGACGATGGTGATGAGGAGGATAATGATGGTGAGGATGATGATGATGGTGATGATGATGAGGATGGTTAGCAAGAGGATGGTGAGGATGATGAAGATGACGAGGATGATGATCATGGTGAGGATGATGATGAGGGTGAGGATGATGATGGTGATGAGGATAGTGAGAATGATGAGGATAGTAAGAATGATGAGGATTATGATTATGATTGTGAGGATGATGAGGATGATGATGATTATGGTGTGGATGATGAGGATGATGGTGAGGATGATGGTGAGGATGATGAGGATGCTTGAGGATGATGGTGAGGATGATGAGGATGCTTGAGGATGATGATAAGGATGATGAGGATGATGATGAGGATGATGGTGAGGTTGATGAGGATGCTTGAGGATGATGATAAGGATGATGAGGATGGTGAGGATGGTGAGGATGATGAGGATGATGAGGATGCTTGAGGATGGTGAGGATGATGATGAGGATGATGATGAGGATGATGAGGATGATGATGAGGATGATGGTGAGGATGGTGAGGATGATGATAAGGATGATGAGGATGGTGAGGATGGTGAGGATGATGATGAGGATGGTGAGGATGATGATGAGGATGATGATGAGGATGATGGTGAGGATGGTGAGGATGATGATAAGGATGATGAGGATGATGAGGATGATGATAAGGATGATGAGGATGGTGAGGATGATGATGAGGATGGTGAGGATGGTGAGGATGATGATGAGGATGATGATGAGGATGATGAGCATGCTTGAGGATGATGATGAGGATGATGAGGATGCTTGAGGATGATGATAAGGATGATGAGGATGGTGAGGATGATGATGAGGATGGTGAGGATGATGGTGATGATAAGGAAAAGGACAATGATGAGGAGGATAAGGATGAGGATGTGAGGTTGATAATGATGGTTGATGTTGGGTAGAAGGATGAAGATGATGAGGAAGCTGATGATGATGAAAATGGTGAAGACAATAATGATGAGTTGGAGGATGAGGGGGATGATGAAGAACGGGATTATAATGAAGGGGTTGGAGGACGGTGAGGATGATGATGATAAGGATGACGAGGATGAGGAACTGGACGAAGGTGGTGAGGAAGGTGAGTATGATCATGATGCTGAGGATGATGATGATGAAGATGATGATGATGATGACGACGATGGTGATGTTTTAACACCACCTCTATCATCATATCAAAAACTGAAAACTAAACTGAAAGCTGAGAACTGTTTTTCCTGAACATCCATGTGAATCTTACATTTTATATGAATATCCTTCCAGACACCACTAATCCTCATCTCTATCAAGCACATCAGTAAAATTAATAATGACGCACATGGAAAAGTTGCAGGTGAGAGTTTTTTTTTTGCCTAAGTGTCTGTTTCAAGGCCCCATTCATCAGACAAGCATTAAAAATCATCAGTACCTGCAAATGCTGTTAGGGAAGGTTGATATGACATTGACAGTGCAGCTGCTCACCATGGAAAACAGGCAGAGCAATCTGGTTGCAAGATAAACAGGTCAAGTTCCTAATAAGCAAGAGTGAAGATGTGACAAAAATAAAACACTAAAGACATTTCTATTATCTATGACATGGTCACAGTGACATCGGCAAGTAACTAGATGAAATGTACGAGCATTAATATGACATAAATAACTATCAGTGCAATAATTCATGTTATAGTTTTCATTGTTTGCAAAATTAACAACTTAAAATAATTTTGAAGCACTACTGTGGCCCATTAACAATAAAATCTTGTTACAATCCAAAGAACAAATTAAAAGTATAAAAAAATGGAGATATAAAAGCCAATAATCTCACGAGCTTGATCAGTAACAAGGACAGCCTGGGAACTCAGAGAGTGAAGTGGTGTCTTGTTATTACAGACTTTTTTTGATGAAGCTGCATTGTTTGTGCAGATGTTTGATACATCATGCAGATCAAGCTCTTTGCAGATGTTCTGGTTTGTTGTGGTGCGTTGTCAGCTGAGTCTTTTTTTTTTAATGCAACCCACTATGTTTAACAAGCTACTGCTTTATATTGTCTTTTTAACACACAGTTTGGTAAAGGTAGTGCCCCACACCAACAGTGGAGTACAGAAAGCAGTGTTTCATTTCCGCATGCCATAAAAAGCAAACTGCAGGCATCAGTTTTCTCAAAAGAATGAAAGGAAACAGTTCTGTGTCATTATCTGGCATACATCCACCATGCATAAGCCACCCCCATCATCCACTGGTGGTTACAGCTGTATACCATGGCAAAAAAAAAAGATGAAAAATGGTGTGGAGCATGGAGGGTGGTGTGGGTCAGTCCAACAAACTTGGATGTTCTATAAAGGGCCCTGAAGCTAGTTATGTACAGCAGCAGTCTGCCGCATTTACATAACACCCGGCACAGAGAACTGGGTCATTTCTCCATCATTATACTGCTGTCATCTCAGTGTGGCCATGACAACACTTTATCCCCATCTCTTACTCACATTAGCTCACCAGGCAAGCATCCATGGGATACTGTATACAGTAATCCCCCTCTTTTCACAGGAGTTACATTACAAGAGCACCCGTGTATAGTAAAAAACTTGTTGTTGAGTTTCAGGAAAAAATGCCTAAAAATGCATATTTTTTAATAGTTTAACCCTAAATATGCACCCAGATATACTCCCAGAACTCAGTTTAATGCATTACCCTTAAAGAAAATGTAAAGGTAAACCCGTATTCGCCTCTTTTTAAAAATAAAATCGGCCGCCAAGATATGCAACTCGGAAGGTTGCAGGACAAAAGTATTGGGACACCGCGGCAAGGTGAATGGTTTTCGGGGAATAACCCTTGATCGACTCTGGCTAAAAATACAAATGAGGGCTCGTTGTCTCCTGAAGAACTACCGAAGTGTGGAGTTTCTGAGTGTCTGAGCGCTTTCCCCGCTGAGACTTGGAAGGTCAGGGGACAAAAGTAGGGACACCGCAGCAAGGTGAGTGGGTCCCCTTGTGTGAAAACATACAGAAACAATATATTTATTGCCACAAAAAAGCAAATAAAAGCAGAGGATATTTGCAGTTTCCACATTATTGTGAGGATTTCCACAAAAACTATGAGCTCAGTTCCATGTGTGTGACTGAATCTGCGACTCCTTATCAGCGCAACACTGGGGGTTTACTGTACAACGTGTTCATGGATACACATGTATAAATGCCATTAGTGGTGAGAGCAGCTTGAACAAGTTGTTGATTTGACAGGGTGGCATAGAGCTACAGCAGAAGTTTTGTCAGGTGGCTCTTAGGGAATGTGCATGTGTGCATGTGTGTGTGTGTGTGTGTGTGTGTGTGTGTTTGTGTGTGTGAGTGTATGTGTGTGTGTGTATATGTATATGCACCCAGAAAGTTCTGGAGCCATCCCAGCGGCCTGTGAAAACACAGCGCAGCTCATCGAGTGCTTGAAGGTGCTCGTTGCGATTCAGCTGATGGGAGGATACATAATTAATGCAGCACACTGCGCATTAGAGATCAAAGACGTTTGTCGACACTCTGCAATAAACCTAAAGCAGCCGTGACTGGGCTCCAATTCAAAGCAAGAAAGGTTGTGTGTGTGTGAGTGTGTGTGCATGGGCAGAAGTGAATGATGAAGGACAATATGAACAGGTAGAATGAAGTTTTCACCTACAGTCGTTGATTGTTTCTGGTGTACAACAAAAGCGATAGCACTACTAGAACTGGATGTTTCCACGAAAGCCGTATAATCAGCACTTTCTCAGACTTTCTAGACATCACTCTAGCGCTGCTTGCTGTACTGGAGTAACACAGACGTGTTGCGCAACAAGAGACTGTGCCCTAACTACGAGCAATGAGGTCTAAGGTCAGTCTTTGTGTCGTGTACTGATGGCACGCAGGCTTATGCAAGAGATATTGTCTGTTATAGTGACAGGAACTTGACCTATTCAGTCTCAGCTCACAAATGAATTCTTCTACACCTGCTGTCGTCAGGTTTTTGCCCCTGTTTAGTCATGTCCAGTTCCACTCACTGGCTAGAACTCACCCTGTCACACAGTTCCTTCAGGGTAAAAGATAGCATGCGGTTCCTCAGAGTCACATTAAACACCACTGTGGACTATGGCTCACAACATCATTGGACACCACATACGCTGTTGAAGAAGGATATTAATTGACAATTTGTTACCGGTAACAGATGGCCATTGGTGGTTGGCTGTGGCATTGCTGAATAGGACTGGCAATCTCCCCAAGATAGGGCTAACGCCTAAATGGTTCTACTCACAGGCCCAAGTTTTAGGACTTTGACAGCTATAAATACTATTAATGACTTAATACAAGTAAAGACTTATATGTACTTGCTTGGGTGGAGTTTGTATTACAATATCATTTTTTCATCTTTTTTGGCTGCTTTGGGGGAATGCTGCAGATTTAGGTAGCAATGCACAACTGTAAGCTAGCTTTGAGCTGTGAAGCAGCCTAATATTGTTTTTTTAACTTAGCGGGGTTGAGGGGTTTGTGTCTTTCACTGCTCCATATATAGCCAAGGGTAAATTACACAAGCAGTGAATGAAAGAACACATATTTTTTGCTGGGCCAGCATGTCAGGCCATACCACAAGGGTTTTACTGGCTCAAAGACACACTCTCAGAGCGAACAAACTGTTTGACCATGGCCAATGACAGAATCAGACTCGCCATTCAGTATGACAGTGTGCAAAAAGGCATGCTTATACCAGCGAAAATAAGTACACATCCTCTACAGAGAAAATACTTCTGCATTTTAATAGGCATTTACTGTATATGTGCTAAATTAAATATATACAAATGATAAAAACAAAAGAAATGTGAGTACCACAAAATGGTTTAATGGTTTAAGTGTGTTCATTTATTTTGACTTAAGAAAATATAGTTGTTTGGCATAACACTGTAAATGGATTTATGTGCCATCAGTTACTTCTAATACCCCCTTAATGCTTTGGTTCTGGAACTGGGTACATTTTTGTGTAATTTCTGTCCTTAGAGAGAGAGAGAGAGAGAGAGAGAGAGAGAGAGAGAGAGAGAGAGAGAGAGAGAGAGAGAGAGAGAGAGAGA
>JBBPDE010000021.1:10752144-10763302 GCA_037974605.1 Nannopetersius ansorgii | reverse complement strand
TCTCTCTCTCTCTCTCTCTCTCTCTCTCTCTCTCTCTGTCTCTCTCTCTCTCTCTCTCTCTCTCTCTCTCTCTCTCTTTCTCTCTCTCTCTCATTCACTCTCACTCTCTCTTTCCTTCTGGAATACCTTTGTTCTCCTTTTGGCCGATGAAGATTCATCATCACTCACTGTTACAGCTGTGTAGACACAAAAGAATGGCGTTGAATGGTCAAACACTCTCGGGATAAAACATTAACAAGGTCTGCCTGTCGCTCGGAGGGGGATTCTGTTCCCTCAAAGACGCAGTGATCAGGATCGATCGACTCCACAATTAATCTTTAAGACAAGCTTTACAGGGATTTCTATAACCTCAGTGCACCAACACCAGAGAGATTCCCACACCCTGCACATGATGCAATTGGCTGACTTTCTCTGTCTCCCCGACACAAAGAGAATAATAGGCAGTGAGATGACAGGAGAAAACCTGTAGATGTGAATGTTCATTTAGAGATAAAACAGCACAGCCCTGTTGCTCCTCTGGCGTCCTGTCAAATGGAGCAGAAACATTAATTATTTACTTTCACCGAGCATGAATTATCCAATATGATAGACAACCCCCTCACTACAAAAAAGATGCTACGCACAAACAAACTCAGAAAGGTGATATACATTGGAAAAATGGTTTTGTTCTATTTGTAAAGCCAATATAGATTAAGCATTTTAAACACAACATTCTGTTTCACTATTTTAGATTCAGTGAGCTCAACATTTTAAGGGGATTCTCCTTTAAAATTAAACAGAACAATTTACACAGCATTGGACAGAGTATATGGTAGACAGAGTATTGATTGCAGAAGGTGGTTCTGGCATTCTCTGACAGCATATTACCGTGACCTGTTTTTGCACCCTTGACCCTCTCAGAAATAGGACAGTATGGAAAAAATGTTCTCAGAAGGAGATGAGCATTTACTTAACTGCTTACTTAATTGAAGAACATGACTACTCCTGCTTCAGCTTCATTATTCAATTGCTCTGCTGCTTTTCTCCCTTTTGCATTTCAGGATCCCCCCTCCGGACTACAATCGCTGAGCGCTTTCTCTCTTTCTGCCTCCTTTTCTATATATAACTCTTGTTGCTAAATGGGGCTGAGATATAACTGTTGACTCCCCCCCCCGAAACCCTCTACACCCACATGTACATATAATTGTATGCTAAGGATGAGAGAGAATATTCAATTTCGGCAAAATGAAACAAAACATGTCGGCCGAGGCACAGAGCCTTCCTTTCTGTTAGGGGACGTTGGATCACATGATTGCAGACACTCTGTTCACCCTGTGCTTTTGTGCCCTGGGGTTGTTGTGGAGCCCTCTTCCCTCAAAATCCTGCTCTACCCTACACTAAACAAAATTTTTGCCACAGTAGTCATAGTCATTGACAGGTAAGAATTTCCATCAAAGTGTTACTTCACCCTGATGTGCTGATTTAGGAGAATAGTGAAAAATCAGATTCACACACAGAGCTAGGACATATTTGACGTTCAGAATTTTTTTTTGTCCCACCCAATAGCTACAAGGCTAATGTAGCTATGAAGTAACGAAAGCTTATGGTCACTAATTACCGTTGTGTAAAATGCAAGCGAAAACCATTACACACATCCCTCAGACCAACCTGCAATGTCAAGTCATCTTAAAATTCCTTGCTTGTCCATTTTTATAGAGAACAGTATGTGATACAGTTTCAGCAACTTATAGACATTTGTATTTGAGATTCAAAAACATCTCAGCACAGTTTAGATGTGGAGTTTGGACCACAGATGGCCATATGGTGAGTGTGAAATTTCATTACTTCTCAGCTACATTTGACTCAGCTACACTCATTACTTCTCAGCTACATTTGACTCAGCTACTAGATACGTGTCTGGGCTGACTGACTAAGACATAAGTGTAAAATCTGATTTGCCAATAAGCACAGTGTGCTGTCAGAATAAAACCGTGCACTGGACTCTTCAGGCCAAAAATGTTTAATTTGGAAGAAAATGCAAGTTTATCCATTTCTAACAGTCATTTCAGTGTCAGTTTTCAGACAATGTAAAACGTTTTTTTAAAAAATAAGTTAAAAAATGTTCTGATTGTCCCTTTTCTCACCCTTTTGCATACTGAAAAGAGTGACTTTCTTACTTCTCTGGGTTACCATCCCACATAACCCTGTGAAATTAATCGCTTGGTGAGGACTTTTTTGTTTCACTTTTGTCATAAAATATGAAATGGTGGCTGATACACAGAAAGCCTTAGCTGTGAGACAGGGAAACAGCACTATATGCATTGGGATTTTAGCACAAAACCTAATCACATTATTCGGTGGCTGGATAAAAAGCATAACAGAGGAATTTCTGTGTGCTTTCCCGCCCCTTTCTTTCAGAACTCAATCCATACGGGACTTTTTGAAGGGCAAATCATATTGGATTGCCCCATTCACATTAATACATACTATGACTTGGGCATTACTTTCTCTGTCTATTCATTGATTTTGTCTGAGCAGTGTGCAACACAACTCAGTTTCACAAAGTAATCATTTAGTCCCATATGATGCCATGTAAAATTATAATTCATATTACTTTGTTTGGTAAGGGCCAGGTTTTATACAGAACACATCATATATTCAAGTGGGGGTGAAATACACAGTAGTCTTCAGTCAAATTGTTTGGCTCAATGAAAGCTGGCTTATGAATGTCACTTAGTTCGGGAACCAGACAGAAACGTAACAACATTGTTAAGTGTCCTTATCCTTACGATTACTTCAACATTGATGAATTATTTGAAATTACAGCCACAACTGAGTGGTTTGGACGTCAGATTTGTCCTCAACAACCATTTCTGTTTAAAATGCAATGTAGAGCAAGAACAACGTCTCAGGGAAGAGGAGATGTGTTAGATGGTCATAACTCACTAAGGCAGTCCCAGGCCCCTAGGGCAGTCCCAGCAGGCACAACAGCTGAAACTAGACTTGTCAGAGGTACTGTGCATAATTACTGGGTGATGAATTGTTTATGCTGTAATGCTCAGATCGATTTTTCACTCTGATGAATGACGGAAGCGATGGCACCCTGTCATCAGCACTGAGGCTTAGGAGGAGCCCGTAAAAATGCTGTTCAAAGACACCCCCAGTTTTACAAAGCGTGGGCGTGGTGTGTGGCATGTGCAGGGCGTGTGCCATGCTTTCTGCCCACAGTCCTTAAACATCAATGGCTGCAATTAAGAAAGGAGCCACTTTTATTATTAACTAAATGTTTGAAGGTCTGATTTTTGCCACCTATGGTTGCATTGGGAGCCTTGTAGATGTCTGTTTTAAAATTTAATGCCGAAATAAATTCACTTAATGATACAGTAGTTTTGATGACAACAGTATGCCATGCTGTGTTGGCAAGATTGTGTGGATTTATTTTATAATGCAACATATTGTGAGCCTCGTACAACACTGAAGAAGCAAACTTTGCAAATGCGTTTTGGCAGGCCAGCTACATTTCAGATGAAGGTAAAATTAATTTGATGAAAGTTGCATTTTTCTTTGAACTGTCACTTTGGGATGTTTGTGTCCTAGCTGTGCCATTCAGACATCTGCATGGCTGCCTAGAAGAGTAAAACGTGTAATATTCTCTTGTCAATGCAGCATGATCTACTGCTTTAAAAGGGTGCACTAGTGGTGTTTATATGCAGAGGAGGAGACTAGATGAGGGCCTTATTCATCTCTGACTGGTGAAAGGTATGGGGAGACTAGATGGACTGGAGAGGGAATTATTGATGTCTAAATTAAGAAGTGAGGAAAAAAACAAGGTTTAATGTTTTTATTTTCTCTCAAAACCTGAGCTTTAAAAAAATAATTGGCACCTTTTGCAACCTTCTGATGAGTGTAGACAGATGATGTTTCTTGAGTAACTGAAAGTACCATTTCTCAGTTTCTTACTCAAAGCTGTTCTCTGTTCCACTTTACACTGAACAAAAGACAGAGTGCTGGCTAGGAGAGGCTTTGCTGTGATACAGAGGAAATCACATTTTCCACTGGGGCTGAAAGGAAGGTGGGTGATGCTGCTTACCTAAGGGAAGATTCCTTGCTTCCTCTATCATGTTTACTATTTTTTTCCCCCTGAAGTGGCTCAGCCCTCAAGAGCTACCATTGCCTTCCCGCTCTAATTATCCAAGGTCAGAGTAACCAAATTCAACATCATGCCATAGAGACATGTTATTTGTCATTTAATCTAGAGGAGATTTTAAATGTTCTTTCTGTAACTTTTTGTTTGGGATTAGAAAAAAGTTATGCAACAGTTTAAATTTAATGAGAAATTGCAGTTGTGTATTCAGTCTTGCTTTGAGAAATAAAAATGTATTGACAAGTTTCAGACTGAAATCGATTAATAAAGCATGTAAAGTGAATTATTTGTGTTATGTCTATAGTTGTCTAGAATGATTAAAATAATGAATCATAACTAATTATGTGGAAATATTCTGCGCACCATGTCTTAGGTATGCAGGTGGACAAAAGTTTTATGAAAAAAAATAATGTATTTATTGATTTTCATGTTGTCAGTGTAAAGTTTGCATGGGCCCTAACATGAAAATCACATACATCAATAAGCAAAATACAGAAACATATGCTCCAAGAGCACCCGCGTATAGTGAAAACCAATGAAATGTTGTAATGTTGTGATGTGGTTAAAAAAATGCCAAAAAATGCCTATTTTCATAGTGTGAACCCAAAATATACCCCCGAATATGCTCCCAAACACTAATTTTATTTTAAGCTCAGTTTAATACATAATCCTGAAAGAAAATGTAAAGGTAAACCCATACTGTACAGTTTACACTGATCTCCAGCAGTCCTAGAATGTAATTGCAGGGCTGAAGAAGATTAAAAAAAAACCTTTTTGCACACTTTCTTTTTTTAGGCAGGTGTGTTGAAAAAGACCTGGGGACACTAATCAGGAAAATAGAAAGTGTTCTTCTGTTTCGTTTCATTCTTTTTAAAGAAAAAAAAAGTGTAAAAAAGTTAACTAACTAAAGTTAGTTATTATTTCGGTTCTCAGAAAACCACGACTGCTGATCCACGTTGCAGTGGGGGTTTACTGTATTTCCAACCAGGATGAACACAGTGGTGCATGTCCCACCTGATGAGTTTATTTTATTTATTATACATACAGGCGGCGGTTCCAGATCCTCCGTGGATCCTTCCCTCTCTCACTCTCACAACTTGTGGATTCTCACTCATGTTACCTGTTGATTTATGAAATGGTCTTATGGTAGCAGTGCCCAGCGTATTCAGTGAAATTACATAGTCTTTGGAATTGCCAGTATCAGTACTGTGTTTTGTTTGTGAATAATTTTGCATACGGGATAAACTTTGGTGATAAATACAACATATTATCAATAAAACCATCATAAAAAACCTGTCTTTTAAAGGCTAAAGATTGGCAGTAGCACCAGCTGGGCCCACTGTGGATTGTTCAAAAAGTCAAAGTGGGAAGCTGTGTCACAAAATTTGAGGTGTTAATCATTTTAAATCATTTAACATTGATAATTATGCCATTTCCATTGCTGTTAACACATTGATATTCATTTCATTTATTTATTTTTTATTTAAAACATCTGCCTTTTGCACTATTTGTATATTCCATGAAGAACACACGCATATAAATAGTCTTAAATCATTAATAAAATGTATGTTAATGTGCATTAAAATTTAAGAAAGTGTTTCCCTTGGTGAAAAAACTGTTTAGGAGCTATATGCTATAACAATTTACGTGTATCGCAAAAAGACAAAGGTAGGTCAGGGGTAAACTGTTTCCTTTGTTGCTCATCTTAGCAGGCAGAGTTGCAGACAGAGCTGGCAGGGTTTGGGCGGGCGAGTGAGTTTACAGGTAGTACTATATTTGCTGTGGCATTTTGACCTGCTCTTTGCTACGAAGATGATAGAGCAGTGTGGGGACGAGAGTGTTTCGCTGCACTATTCTTACTGCTCCTTTACTTCCTCCTCTAGACGTTTTGTAGATCTAAACTTTGTGAAATCCCTCATTACTACTTGCTTGCTTGCTCGCCCCACTTGCTCCACTTTTTCAGAAGTACCCCTCCACTGCCTCTCACAATCCCAGAGGAACATGTTAAAACTCTCTGTGGGCAAGTATAGCACTCTGTGGGCAAGTCTTTATAGGAAGCAAAGCACACGTCTTATTTCTCTGCTGCAGGCTCCAGGAGAAAAGCTCTGCTTCACTTCTCTGCCCCTTTTCCACGATAGGAGATGTGCTTTGTTTGCGTGGGGTGTGTGTGTAGTGTGTGTATAGTGTATGTGTGTGTGTGTGTGTGTGTGTGTGTGTGTGTGTGTGTGTGTGTGTGTCTGTGTCTAATACATGTTTCCATATGTTTGGACCAGAGGCACTTTTAATAGCTGTATGTGTAGAAAGTGAAATTCAGAGTTACTGTGCAGGAGGGCCGTATAATCACTTTTCCTTGAACATAGCATCTGTCCCTGTTTACTTAATTACGCAATTTGTCAAGCACCTGCAGATATCAATCAAGTGGTGGTGTAAAAAACGATGGCTATCGGGGCACAGTTGGTTTATCCAGGCGTTAAGGTGGGCGTAGCAGAAGCCAGGCACGTGGGCCTGAGCTCCATGGCTGAGGGAGAGCCGGAAGGAGCACTGTTTGCTTAACCTTATCTGTGGTTGTAATTTTAGTGCAGCCTGCCGCATGGATTTCCACAAAGAAACCTTTTTTTATTAACTTCTGCCGGAGAGCTACTTCAATAAAATAACATCTAATTACACCGTAACAGCCCTGACAATTTATGCAGAAAAATGCAGTGTCTTCAGCGCCAAAGAAGTGGTTGGCATGTAAAGAATACTAAATACCTTAAGTGCTAAAGATGTCCGCACTAACTATTTTTATATTCTTAATGCTGGTGATTGACCTAGCTAATCACAAGCATGCAGTGATGTGAATATGAAAGAAAAAGGAGATAATAATGACAATTCTAATGAATTAACAGTACAGGAAAGAGCTAAAAAACAATATCCAAGTGCTTACACATCCACACTGTATAGACAGTTATGAGGAAATGGAAGCAGTATCATAAACCCTGCCTAGACAAGGTCGTTCATCGAAACTCAGCTTCAGAGCGAGAAGGGAACATGTGTGGGAATCCACAGAGAGACCAACAATCACATTAAAGGAGTGGGTGAGACTGGAGTTAAGGTACACCAGTCAATATCAAGAAATACCAGTAAGATCAAGAGGTCTCCGCCAGAAATCCTCCAATTCTGGCAGGTGGAAAGAAGCCGTTCCTAAAGAAACATATCAGAGCAGGTCTGGAGTTATGCCAGAAAGCATAACTGTGGGCTTTGTGGTCAGATAAGACCAAAATTGAGCTTAGCAGGAATTGATAGAGGATGAATGGATGTTGCAAAATACAGGCAGATACTGCAAGACAGCCTCCTTCAGTCTTCTAAAAGACTGAAGCTCAGAAGAAACTTCTAAAGTCTGCAGCGGTTAAATATTTACAAGCCACATTTTTTTAGATCTGCTCACAAATAATTAATTTTGACTTTGACAATGAATCTCAAAAACATATTTGTTAGCAATAAAAATATTGAGTAGAAGAGTCTGTTTTTAATTCAGGCAATCTTATGCAGGGCCTGAACATTTCTAGCCTAAGAATATTTCAAAAGAGTATTCAGTGTATGTGTGGTCTCTGCAATATTTACTCAATGTCTTCTTTATTAAAGGCATTAAAGAACAATTCCACTGATTTAGAGTGACGATGTGAAATGTGAAATTCTATTTACATTTTTCAAGTAAGGATTGTTCACCATGGTAGTGACAGGAAACGGACATCTGAAAACCTGTGAAATACAGTTTTACCATATTGTTTTGGCCCATAAAATACATGCAGGGTGGTGTGGTACACTGAGAGCAGAATACATCGAAAGGCAAAATGTAAGACAAAGTAAATATATACATAAATAAATATATGTTTATATATGTGTTTTATTTTTACCTAATAATATCAAATTTACACTGTTCTTGTCTTTGTGCTTCTGTGTGTGTGTTCAGTCTTAACCTAAGCAATTTTCTCCAGGATCAATAAAGTTTTCTGATTCTGATCATCAACATTACATGTAAAACCCAAAAGTTGTGTATATGCTCTGGTTGGTGTTGTCTGTGCATTGTAGTTTTGGTTGAACCCTTGTTTCTTATCACTAATGTCACAAAAATCGAAGGGAAGTTTATCTAAAATTACCACTTGAAATCTGCAGAATATGTTGCTAAACAAATGAAAATCCTTTTTTAAAATTTACTCTCCATTTTATGAGGTTCAAGAGTGGGGTGCATCAATAGATGGGCTACAGTCTTTAAATGTACACCAGCAAGGTGTAGCTTTCAGGGAAATGTTTTTAATAAAGAGGCCAGTGGGTGTAATTTGATGCATTTTGAAGGTAATAATCTTGAGGTAATTGCTGTAAAGTGTCTTGCAGCTCTCCACTGAGAGAAAAAAAAAGCTTTAACGGGTTTAGCCTACTGTGGGAATAAAACACTAAGTACATTTACAGTCAAAGTGGTGAGAGAGTGGTGGGGATTTTTATTGCACAATAAGAAAAACACTAAATGCAGTCAATAAAAACTTATGACCAAAGCAGATGTAGCCCAATGATGATTTTGTCGACCGGCCTCTGTCACCATGCAATTGTTGTCATGACGATGCTTATGCTATAGTTTTGATTTGCTATGGCAGTTCTGGTGCTGTGGTGAGAACATGGCTAACTAGTTTATGGTATTAAAGCACGTTCTGATTTGACTCATGCTACAATGTGGCCCCTTTCTGGAAGGGTGTTGACGTTAAATGGGCCAGGAGCTCTGCTTGAGAGAAACCAAGCCAGAGACTCAGAGAGACGTGTGCTTTCCCTTTCAGCATCTCATCACTCGCTCTCCTCCAGCTCTATCAGATCACCTATGACAATCGCTGGCCAGATGCCAAGAGCATGACCTGGAACATCGCCTGGGAAAAAAATGGGTTTGCCGAAGACAACAATGTGGTAATTATGTTTTCATTGTTTTCATTTTGAGTGCTGGCCCCCAGGGAGGAATAAAAAACAAAAAAGTTGTGCTGTGTTTTGGCATGTTGATTATGCAGAATAAATTTTTCATATTTTCCCCTCTCTCAGTAACCAAAACACAAAAGAAAACAACAGCAACAACAGCAAGAACACAAAATAAACAACATTTCCCAAAAATGTTTACCTGCTGTTCTGCTCCCAGACAGAGTTGGTCGTCACAGCTGGAGATGAGCCTTGTGCCAGCACAACAAAGAAAGAGAAAAAGCTGGTATGCAGCGGTATCTCACTTATTAGGGGTTGAGAAGTAATTATGGGTCTATATTTAGGGCTAAGCTCATTTATAATCTTATTGGATGGCTTTAAGCCATATCTGGCAAGGCCCACAATCATAGAAATAAGGGTTATCTAAAATCTACATAAAAAAAAACAAACTTTCATTAGAAGTCCTTAAAGGCCTTCTTTTGTAAATCAGATGTGTGTGTGAAGAATCTTTTTATTTTACGCCCACCTAACGTCCTTATCAAAGATTTTGTCCTCAAACTGTACATTCAAGCCAAGAGCCATTTAGAAACCTTTATCTGTGAGACTGCACATGGTGATAACTCACTCTGCCTGACTCCTGTTCAACCTATGACCCTGCAGAAACCTTCAGCCCAAGGGAGCCCTGGGCCGAAAAAACAAACACCCGCCATGCAGCCTCACTGAGCCATAGAGAAGTGCCTTTCACTAGCTCATTCATAAAGACCTAAGCATGTTCCTCTCCTTAGGCCACCCCTGGTGCACTGTACATAACAGACAGCAACATACAGTCTTCATACTGGCCAAAACCAAGAGTGCTCAATCAAGTGAAGCGAATGATCTCTGAAACAGAGACAGATCAGTTGTAGATTTTACCCAGCCAACTAAACAAGCATCGGCATGAAACCAGAGGCATATCCAGCTGTGACTATAGCCAGTATGGTATTAACACAAAGCACCTGGCCTCACCCCTGTCATTATGAGCTAACTATGAGATAAAATTATTTTGTTCAGCCGTGATCAGAGATGCTGCTTTTTAAAATAATTATTTCAGAAGCCAAAATCCCGATTTCTGCATTACTGAACTGTCCAGTCAATCACGAGAATTACTCATTTTGAGTATGTTTCTCAAGAAAATAAAATATGTTTGCATGAAATCAATGGGCACTCTCTGAATTCTGCAAATAAATGAAAAAAAAAAATTTCATTAGGGCTGTTAAAAATATCGCTATTTGCGTTAATTTTATTTTCTATAACACTTTAAAATAAATTGATTGCGCGATTAATTTGAAAATGAAACGCCCTTCTGCGTTGCGGTATCACACAATCAGTGGGGGCAGTATTGCGCTACCTCCTCGACCAGCATGCAGGAGAAGAAGCTGCTCAGACAAGCTAGCGATGGGAGATAAACACACCCTGTTAAAGGGCAGAGACAGCGGAGGACTTTAGTGAGGCTTTGTCTTTTCATTCAGTGGTCGGATCGGTACCGGGCCGTGGGTCATGTGGTACCGGTCCGCCGGCTGCACAGAAAAAAACGTGGATGTTACCCGTGTTCTGTTGTTGGTGCGGCGGGGCTGTGTAGGTATAAAGTGAATTTAAGGCCACTACTGATGTGTACACCAGTCGGCTATTTTTAAGTGATCTAAGACCGTAAAAGCTGCCAGACAACGCCACCTAGGGACTTTCACCCTAAGATATACTCTATTCTATTTCCAAATTACAAAAATAAATGCTTTAATTTTAATAAAACATGAAACAAAACAAAGAACTACTTTAAAAGCAAAACAAACAGTGTCCTTTAAAAGGGAGACAAACAGCAGAATTTTTAGAGACAAAACAGCGGCTTCCCTAGAAGGCAAACAGCAGCCGTGTTACGGCTCACGAACTGGGTGATCAATCTCCCAGCCCAGGAAGGATCGCACGAGTCAGCTGCTCGGAGAGCCACGCTCCTACAGCCAGATACTACGGTACAGAGAGAGGAAGTACATTTGATAAGGGCACGGCTACAATATACATGCGAGAAGTATATAGAGCACCATACCTGCAATTTGTGCACCCTTACGC
>JBBPDE010000021.1:10655194-10667757 GCA_037974605.1 Nannopetersius ansorgii | reverse complement strand
GAAATCCGATAAAATTCAACCAATCAGAGACGACTTCGACATTCCTGAAGTGTTTCCAGTTAAGTGTACCACATGCATCAGACGTTTAGCCAACGTTCCGTGGGCGTGACATCTGAGACTAAACAGTAAATGCTTTGGAACCAGTTTAAGACCTGGCCTGTCTGTGGAAACCCCAGTTTGTATTTTGCTTCAGATAGTCTTGATATGCACAATGATGTTTACTTTGCAGCTATATCCAAATATTTACCATTAATTATTAAGTCAAAGTAAAGATTTGCAGTCTTATGTCAGGAAAAGGAAGTTAATCATTTCTCTGGTTGTGCAGATTGAGGAAGTACCTGGGGAGATGACTCAAGAAGATCTGGCCACAGATGACGTCATGATCTTGGACACCTGGGACCATGTAACTGTTCACATTTCCACATTTTCTCAAGAAAATCAGAGACAGAACCCAGACATCTTACAATTTCAAAGTGACCTTTAAGTGCTTCTCCCTGAGAACTTCTGCAAGCCATCTAAAACTGAACACGCTCTGTATATTAGTTTCTTTGAGTGAATCCAGTTTATTGGTGATTTCATTAGGTTGCATACCTAAAGTAAAATTTGAACTGACTCTCAAGTAACCTCCACTTTGTTACACAGACGAGCACATCCGTTGTCAGTCCGACACGCTGAAGTCTCCTGTGGGGTTTGTAATTGCTGTGGTTGTGTGTTGCAGGTGTTTGTGTGGGTCGGTAATGAGGCACAAGAGGAGGAGAAGACAGAGGCAATGGCTTCAGGTGAGACTCATTAAATTCTTCACTCATGAGCAGTACGAGTAATGAACTCAGACATGTGCAGGAAGCACCTCATTATGCATGTTTTTCAGATTTACGCTGTAGTGGATAAAAAACGGCTTACGTTAATCTCCTTCTTGAAAGGAAAGAAAATACATGCACCCTATCAATTAGTCATGCATTTACAGCAGTTATCCAAGTATTAATGGTAAGCACTTTTGAGAAACTGAGATCATGTACACATCTGTGTGGATCTGTTGATGTTTGACTCTAAATATGTTCAGAAATACGGAGTCATTCTTTCATTACGGGATTGTCTCAGGGAACTAACTTCACTAGATATTTAATTATTTATTTATTTTATTATTTTCAATATTTTAAACAACAAAAGGGATTTTTTTTTACTTAAACCCTCCATTCTTGGCTGACACCAGCCATCTGACAAAACCTTGTATTTTGTCAAAAAATTTAAATGACCTCTTACAGGGGATAATCATGACAAATTAACTGCAAATAATAACACACATTTATTATGCCATCTTTCAAAAAACTCTCATCCATCAGACCAGGAAGCAAAGTAAAGTATTTTTAATGATAAACATTAATCATAATGAATGAATTAATTATCATTTAATGTGAGTAAAGTATATTTTATTATATTGAATAAGAACATATACATGTGGTCATTTCCTCAGGAGAAACATGTATGAAGGGTCAAGTGTATTTATTTATTTTTTTTATAGCTGGGTCAAGAGATTAAAGAAACCAATCCCACACATTTTCCACATTTTATTGCTATAGCCCATTATATTTACACTTCTAATTAAAACATTTATACTTCATTTTACCATTTTGACCATTTTTCAGTCTTTCTTTATCCCTTCAAATTAATTAAATTATTCTTTGAGATTATTTTTTTTGGCTTTAAGACTAATGCACAGAAAATATATTTTTGCTTGGCTTCTCTGTATTGTGTCTGTTTTAAAAAGTAAAAACATTCTTAAAACGTCTTCTTCATACGTCTGTGAGGATAAATTCCTGTAGGCTGAATATGTGGATATATGTTGGAGAAATGTCTTCACAAAACGGTGAATTAAACTCAAGCTGTGCAGTTTGGTTCTATACATCAGTTTAATGGAGTGGGGAGTGGCTGGTACATTTTTTATTTTATGTTTCTGTACATTATTTCAAAATGTTCATCATTTACGTAAATGATTTCAAAACTGAGGAAAATGGGGTTCACCAGGGTGTTGACCCTTTAACATAAAGCTACTTTTTAAATAAAATGCAATGGATGGGTGGATGGATATAATTTTTCGCTTCTTTATGTGCTGTTCAACATGTTACTTTCTGAAATTAGAAATTTACACAATGCTGAAATCCTTTCCTGTCATTCAGCTTCCCGCTACATTGAGACTGACCCAGCCAAACGTGACCCGCGCACGCCCATCGTGAAGATCAAGCAGGGCTCAGAGCCGCCTACTTTCACCGGCTGGTTCCTGGGATGGGACCACGATTACTGGAGCAGCGACCCCCTGGAACGGGCCATGGCTGAGCTTGAGCTGTGAACCCCTGACACCGACCTTAATCTTTAACCCCACTGCCTTAGTGAAAGTGATAGAAGTTGCCCTTTTACATTTGAATAGGTATAGCTACTGATGGGTGAATGCAAAAAGGCAACCTCTACTCAGATAGCCTTACTGCTCCAGTCTTTAGTCACCAAAGTCAAAACAGGCATAGCAATACAACTTCCTTGCAACTTTTGTTAAAGCAATATTTAAGTGGTAGTTTTGGTAGAGCTTTTTAGTAGAACTTTATTTAAATATGTGTGGCAGTCATGTGAAAACAATTTTGATTGATTGATCTATTCAAGGACCAGTGTTTGTACTTTTTTTTATTTTTTATTTTCCTGACTAGTGGTTGAGATCAGGTGTGAAGCTGGGTCTGCTCAGACAATCTGAAATGCCTTTGTAATTACAGACCTCAGCCTGTAGATGATGTTGAAATGAATTAGTAGGTTAATGGCATTAAAACAGTGGTTTGAAGCCCCAGTCACAATATCGTCATAACACAGGGGTATCATTTTGCCATAAAAACAGATATTTTAACCTGTTATAACTGTTTGTTGCTGTACTAAAGATCTTGGATGCAGCAATCCCTGACTTTACTGAAGTATGGCAGCCTGCATGTTTGCACCTAGTTTGCACTTAGATTGTCTTTTTGACCAACGTTAAGGGCTTTTAATTGCTTACTTGCTGTTTTCAAACTGTTAGTTCATTATTTAATGAATTTTATAATGGAAATGAAGCCATTTCCCAATTTCTAGTGCCTCAATAGCTAACACCTATATAATACAACCGCCACTCTGCATGTATTTTTGTGTTCCCCTCTGTTGCTAATCCTGCCCAATTACAATGATTCCAACCCAATGCTAAGCAGTCACTCTGATCTGTAGACAGATGGTGCTATAGGACATTGTTCTCAGTGACAAAACATGCAGCCTTCTCTGTTCTGGTTCTTGGAAGTGGCTTTAAGAGTAGGCTTGGCCCAGATACTAGCTTTGATTCAAGCCATGGCTAAACTGAAAAAATTAGGGACACTTAAAAAATAAAAAAAAAAAGGTGAAACTGTGTGTTGTCACTTTTCCCACCAAGTTAAATTTTTCCACCAGTTAAAATAATTTCTGTCCAGTACAATTCCTTTTAAGGCACCTAAAACACAAGGCTGTCATTTTCTAGTTTGTTCTGATGTGCCACAGGTTTCCAAAACACAAGTTCTACTATTTTAAGACTGATAAAGACCAGATACACACACACACACACACACACACACACACACACACACACACTATTTAGATCAAGATACTTCTCAAAGCAGAATTTGTCAGTTAGCAAGACAATGTATATGATAGCGAGGTCTCTGTGCCTCCACTTCTATATATGGTGATCAACAATCTTTGTCAAGTCTACTGGTAAAGTGAGCTGTCCCTCAATCAGTCAGTACATGTCCTCTAAATCTATGTTGAAAAACTTATGGGTTAGAGACACAAAACAAAAAGCAGAGTTCTCTCAGCTCACTGCTTAGATGTACCCAGTGTTTGCAGCAGCTGGTATAAGGTAAACATAACACAAGCTTCCAGGTAAACAATTTAGGTTTATTTTTTGTGGTTTACAGGCAGATTTAAATACATTTTAGTAGCAAGAGTGAGGAAAAGAATAAAAATACATAAAACACTATCACTATGATGTGAATACAAATTCATTACTATGAATGGAATTATGTAAAGTTTAAAAAGAAAAAGGCCAAGCCAGACTCTCCATTATCACGCTTGCCTCTGTATATACACTATATTGCCAAAAGTATTCACTCAGCCATCGATACAATTAACTAAGGTCTTCCAATCACTTCCATGGCCACAGGTGAACAACTTCACACTTGCCACAATGCAGTCCGCTTTTGATGTGCTTGAAGTTTGGTGGAGGGGGGAATTGTGGGGGTTGCTTTTCAGGAACAGTTCACCTGGATTCATCACAACCTTTTTTGCTTCTAAATATGTTGATCTGTCCAGCCCAGAGGTACCATCCTTGCGTGAGACCAAGTGTCTCATTGTACTGACACGTTACAGTCGTGTTTGAGAGGTTTGTGAACTTTTTAGAATGTTCTTTAGAAATTTCTGCAAATATATGACCCCTTAGTTCCAGTGAAAGGAACTCTGAATGCTTTAGCATAACAAGGGATTTTTTATGCTCCAAACTGTGGAAACGGTTTGGGGAGGGTTCCTTCCTTTTTCCAACAAGTCAAGGTCCGTAAAGATATGAATGAGTGAGTTTGGTGTGGAAGAACTTGACTGGCCTGCACAAAGTCTGGACCTCAACCCGATAGAACACCTTTGGGCTGAATAAGAGCGGAGACTGTGAGCCAGGTCCGACGTCTGACCTCACAAATGTGCTTCTGGAAGAATGGTCGACAATTCCCATAAACACACTCCTAAACCCTATGGATTAAGTTCATAAAGGCAGGTGAGTGAATGCTTTTGGCAATATAGTGTATGTGTGTATGTAAAATGAGTGAACACAGTGTTATGGGAAAAGGGGATTAAGAAATGGTGAAAAGAAACAGATGGACTGCAGCAGGTAATTGCAAACTACAAAGTGCACCTGTCTGGTGAGAGTCTTGCCTGAGCTGACAAAATGAACACCGAGTGAAGATACAAGATGAGGTGACTAGTTTCTGTATATAAATGCATTTTATAAGGGATACTGGCCCTTTAGCTTATGATGATGAAAATGGTGTTCTGAAAAACATACCTGAACACACTGGACTACAACAGCAGAATACCACAATGAGTTTTGCTGCTGTCGGCCAGCAACAGGAATCTGAGGCCACTATTGGCACAGACCCCAGCTGAACTACACAGTTGAAGATGGGGGCCAAAATTCAGCATAAACAACAATCCATGTCAACATAAGTTTTATGTCAGCCGTTGGTGGTGCTCTAATAATGAGAACATTAGGCCCCTAATACTGAACAAACATCATTGGAACACCACAGCCTGTCTGAGCACTGTTGCATTCCTACACGGTCTGTTTTGATAACTACTTCCAGCATAATGTGCCTTTGTTACACTTTGTCACACTGCATTTCAGTAGTCACCAAATCTGAATCCGTTCATTCTGATCATTTCTGAGATATGCAAGAGATGAGGCTCTGAGAGCAGCCTGTAATGTATTATATATTTTGTATGTGTCATATATACAGGACCTAGGCTGGCAGTGTTCAGTGCTTATGGCACATCACTCATTTCAAACAAAACAGGAAACTCTATTTAATAAAAGGTGGCACACACAAGACATGCATACGATGTGGTAATACCTTAATGGTGCGTAACAAACAGATCAGACATGTATATCTTTGGTGATCTCTAAACTGAATCTAACAAGATAGCATGGACATTTACAAACCTTTTCAGGGTTATGGATGTAACAAATAATTTTATAAAGGTTAGATAAAAAAATGTAAAAATGATAATTGACTTTTTTTTTTTAAATTCATATTAAGAATACATTAAGAAATCTGCAAAAAAGCCTGAAGTCTAAATATTCATAGGTAAAAGAGCAAAGTTGCATTTTATGTCATATTGATTGATTATGGCTTAAGGCTTTATAAAGGACAGATATGGCCATTATAACAGCTCTGTCATAGAGAACAATAGGCACGCAGATATACTGACAGTAATGGTGTGATGCTGGACATGCGGCTGTTTAGCTATTTCCATTTTAGGTGAGTTCATCTCCCACAGACAAAAGCACACGGAGCTATACAGGCCTGACAAACATGTACTCATGCAAGGGGAAAAAAATGAATAAACAAACGCACACACACACACACACACAGACAAACTTTTATGTTGTAGAGATATCAAGGTATGGAATTGTGATGGAATTGTCATGTGGAGATAATTTAAACTGTTTACTGACTTCCACATTTCATTTTCAGGAACCACCCACTAAAGGCTTCTTTAGGGAACCGAAAGTAGTGCGTAAAAATGTTAGTGACACCTTCAGAATCTTCTATGTTTCTACACAAATATGATCGAAAATATCATCAGAAGTTCACGCAAGACATGAAAGTAGAAAACCCAGACAAACTATTACACATGGACATTAATTTACTGAGGAAAATGATGCAATGTTATGTGTCTGTGAGATTGCTGAGGACCTCAGAAACAGAGCTCAAGAGGCTACAATGCAATCTCTAAAGTGTCTGGATCAATTCACAGTCAAACAGTGTACACCTGGAGGGGATTCAAGAACACTGTTATCTTCTCCAGGAGTGGGCAACCAACAAAGATCATGCCAAGAGCAAGATGTGTAATAATCCGCAAAGTCACAAAGAAATTCAGTCACTCAGTCACTAAAGCCACTAAAGGCCTCTCTCAAACTGGCTAATGTTCAACAGTGGTCAGCAGTTACCGGAAATGTTAATTGCGGTAATTGCTGCACAAGGAGACCACACCAGATACTAATATTGTATAATAATCCTCAACAAATAGATGGCCAAGAACATTGTGTTGAGTTAATTTCTCATTACGCACTTTTAGTTGGAAAATCGCAGCATGTGTTAAATCTTATTTACACTGAATTATAGATTTATGTTCATTTACTTTCTAGGATTCACATCCTTTCAAGCACCACTGTATATTCCTAAAAACGACCACTTTGTTCCCTAAAGAACCATAATTAAAAAAGTCATTTAACTCTGAGGAACCTTCTAAAACGTAAATATATTCACATTAATTCTTAGATGATTTAAGGGTTTCTTCAATAAACTGTTTTTTTGAAAGAAGCCAGTCATGATCAATGCAAAAGGATTTACAAAAATGATTACGTGAAGGACCACCCACATAAAGGTTCTTTAGGGAACCAAAAGTGGTTCTTAGCTGGCATAATGCTCTGTTCTTCTAATTTCATATGAAACCTTTATTTTTTTTAAAGCGTATTTGCTGTAAAGCAGATTAATAGAGTTTCTACTGAAGATCACTGCACTTAAGCAAGAGTGTGTGATCATGTCGTGTGAGGTGTGACTATGTGTTGCGAAATAACTCATTCAGTTCTCGGGTTAGGCATACTCACACTTATGCTGAGAATTACGGAGCTTTTCGTATGTGTGTGTGTATGTGTGTGTGTGTGTGTATAAAAGATAGAAGCTTAGCGTTTCATGAAGCTCTGCATCATATCAATAGGCAGAGGGAAGATGATGGTGGAGTTTTTCTCGGCGGCGATGGTATTGAGGGTCTGCAGGTAGCGCAGCTGAAGAGCAGACGGAGACTCTGCGATCACCAGAGAGGCTTCCTTCAGCGCACGCGATGCATTCATCTCACCCTCAGCAGCAATCACCTATTGAGAGAAAGAGACAGAGGAACAGAGAGATTCAATCATATGTAAGAGGTAATAAATTAATAAAGCGTATTAAAATCAATGCATTTGCTTTAAATTGCTGAAATTTGCTTTAAATTGCTTTACATCCTTTATTAAAATATGCATAAAAACAGCATACTTAAATGATTTTATAAGTTATTTTAATAATTATTAAAAAGACCCCAAAAAAACAATGTCAGAAAGACTCAATTTTAAAAACAGTTGACATGGAGGGATTTATACTGCTTAAGTTTAAAATTTTGTAGTTTTACTACAGTTTGTAGTTTTATTATTAAAGTATTATTAAAGTATTGATGTGAGGTAAGAAGGGGCTTGTGATTAAACAAAGAGTTAATTTCAATATTCAATGCACATTTATCTTTTGTCAGCAAGAAGATATACAGATTCAAATAACGACAATGTAGCTCTATAGCTTCGGTAAGTCTGGATATAGTACAGGTCCCTAAACAAAGGTCTCTAAATATGCTGAAACAAAGAACAGACTGTGTATTTCTAAAATGTGTGAGTACATGTGCAGCCTGTGGTACCTTAGCTCTGGCTTCCCTGGTTGCCTCAGCTTCAGCAGCCATGGCTCTCTGGAGCTGCACTGGCAATTTAACATCCTTAATTTCCACCCGTTCCACCTTAATGCCCCAGTCATCAGTTGCATCATCCAAAGTGCTCTAGTAAAGAGAATAGAAGCATCTTCAGCATATGTGTTTATTAGGCAAGAATAAACAGCTTTAATAACAAAAATAAGCTTAGATCTAATACCTGTTAACCTAAATCTAAGAAATAGAAATAGGTAATGGAAAACCTTGAGAAACTGATACACAACTCTCCATACTTATTTTTTGAACACAGTTTTCTTCGTTACTCTGCTTACTTTGTTGGCATTGTTGCCTTCCTAAACTGGCTGTTGTTTTGCAGTCAGCTGATTGAGTTCAATGACCATCTGCATACTGAGCTGGGTCTTGTGCAAGTGCCCAGCCTACTTTCTGCTCTGATCAGCCTTTTGATGTCCAGCAGCCCTGACACAACAAAATATCAAGCTTACAAAATCAACAAAGCACTCGAGCTCCAAGTGACCATATTCTACTGCCAAATGACCACATTCTAGATCACTTTCTGACGTATTTATGGGCCATTTAAGTGCTGATCAATTCGGATTGGCATTCACTTTGGTAGTCTGTGCACCAAATCAACACATTTGCCTTACAATAATGGGGCTATATTGGCCATATATAAGCCAAAAAGGACGAAACCCACAAGTAACATGCGAGACTTCACAGCTATGATATTTCAATACTCAACGCTGACCTGAATCTAAACACTCATGAGACTGAGACTATTCTTCATAACGGACAAATCCTTATACAAAAGATGCTGCCCACCAAACAGTTCACCTGAATTCATCACAACCTTTTTTGCTTCTAAATATGTTGATCTGTCCAGCCCAGAGGTACCATCCTTGCGTGAGACCAAGTGTCTCATTGTACTGACACGTTACAGTCGTGTTTGAGAGGTTTGTGAACTTTTTAGAATGTTCTTTAGAAATTTCTGCAAATATATGACCTAAAACAATCAGATTTTCACACCCGTCCTGAAAGTAGATAGAGACTGAACAAATCAGACAAATATGCAGTCATTTATCAAAATATTATACCTGTTCATTTATTGAGGAAAATAATCGTAAATAATAGCTTTGAGTTACATACAAGTATGTAAACATTTGCTTTCAGTAACTGCTTTAACCCCTTTGCACAGCAAAAAATTAGCTCATTCATCCATAAAAAACAGTTTCAGCATAAAATATTTGTGGGTTTCCTCCCATGAACTGCTCAATTCAGATCCTCCTACTGTGTTAGGACTTTGACTTGGCCACTTGAATATTAACTTTCATCTTCTTTAATCATTCTCTTGTAGGACAATGTGTGTGCTTAGGGTCACGGTCTTATGACAATACCCACTTCTCTTCAGTTCACAGTCAGCTTACTGATACTTTCCTTTAGAATTTGCTGATATAATTCAGAATTAATTGTTTCATGCATGATAGCAAGTCATCATGGCCCAAACAGTCACACTACCACCACCATGTTTCAGTTTCACAGAATGCAATCTTTTTTTTTTCTACATCAGTGACTGGCTACATCAGTAAGGGCATGTTATTGTCTCCAAGACCTTCACCATATGCATCAACCAGGAGTCATGGATTTCTGCAGAGGTGTGTGCACCGCTGAGAACCCAAGACAGTGTCCTCAGATCAGGTGATAAGGAAGCCCTGAGAACATTAAGGGCAACCTGTCCCGGGTCATTGGAGAAACTCTACAGCCACTTCCAGGACACAGGGGACGAATGGCATATGTGGTAGGTCATCAGACAAAAGAAGTTATCAGTGTCCTGCCACAGTTATTATCAACCCATCGTACTCACACCCTTAAAGTGGTGCTTTGAGAGGCTCATTATGAAGCACATTAATCACAGCTGCCCCTTCATTGGACTCCCAGCAGTTTGTGTATGATCCCAACTGGTCTACGGTTGATCCCATCAACACTACCCTTCACCTGACCCGCACCCACCTGGACAAAAAGGACATTTATGTGAGAATGTCGTTCATAGACTTCAGCACCATAATTCCTTGGCATCTAATTGGGAAGCTCAGACTAGTGGGCCTATACACATCCTCTGTAAGTGGCAGGGTTCCCATTCTCATCCCAGTCATTGAAAACATCTGACTCTGTCACCTTCAAATTGACTGTTAGTCCTAGAGATTCACATACTTTTGCTACACATATATAATAGTAGAACATTTGCTTAAATAAATGACCAAGTTTTTTTGTCTCATTTGATCAGTTTGGGTCTCTGGTGTTTATCATAGCTATTTTCACAAGCAACTTCCTCGGGGATCAATAAAGTTTTCTGATTCTGATAGGTGTGCGGAAATTTGGAAATTTCTATTGGTTTCACAAAAGTTCACAGTATGTTCGATAAAAGTGTTCCTCTTCAGTGCACAGCTGCATTTCCTCAGGTGACTGCAGTACAGTATAGTGTTTCCCCTATACTCCTGCATACTGCGGTGTTCTTCCTATCAATCTCCTTCTCTTTCCTGAGAAGGTGCGCTACAGTCTATTTCAAATAAGTATATAACACACCTGCATACTATGGGCAATCTCTTCACGGTCAGACAGGATCTCAGCCAGGTTCTTTGTGCCCAGCACGTTCCTCAGGGTGGTCTGAGCAAGCAAACGGGTGGCAGCATCAGCGTTGGTGATGTTGGCAACAGCCAGGGTGGCATTCTGCACTCGATAATACACCACCCCATCCACGCTGACGGTTACAGAATCTTTTGTCAGGACCTAAGAAACCAAAGAATCCCATTGATAAACCAACCTTCAAATTATTTGTGCATTTCCTGTTCAGATCCCTTTTCCAGAAGTCAATGTATGACATTTATGTTAGTTATGAGGTGTACAAAAGAAGTCATTTATTTATACATACCTACAAAACAACAATTAAACAGGCTAAGTTGTTTATTTCTCCCTCATGTCTTGCATTTACATTTACAGCATTTAGCTGACACTCTTATCCAGAGCGACGTACATCAGTGCTTAAGAATTCCACAACTGTTTCTTACCTGAAAAACAGCTTAAATCAGAGTCAGCTATTTAACCAAGATACTGCAGTCAGAGCATCTATACAATAACTGTCACATAATACTTAGCCAACACCTAACCAAACAATACATAATCCATAGAGAAGAACACCACAAGTCGTAGAGAAGTGGGAAGTCAAGGGATTTTTTTTTTGTTTGAGAAATAAGTAAGCAGTAGGAAAGAGACATAGTTAGTCGCCAAGGTGCTCCTTGAAGAGGTGGGTCTTCAGGCGACGCTTGCATGAGCTTTTGTTGTTTATTTTGTATTCTTTGTGATTTATTTTGGTTTAAATTTGGTTTGGTTTGGCCAAGAAGCTTTTCTATGATTAGCCAATGCCTGGTTGAGAGACTGCACAATGGAAATGGAGTTTAACTAGGCTGTGGGCTGGGAGACTTTTTTACTGAGGGTAACAATGTCTGATTGGGCTGCAACCCAGAAGCCTTTTCATTATGGAGTTTGAGATACTAGCCAGGGTACTTCATTATGGTGGCAGAGTTTAACTGGGACACAAATAGGGAATTGTTTCACTGTGGAAACGGAGTTTAACTGGGACGCAGTTTTTAACTTGACGATGAGGCAAATGGCTGAGTTATAGGAGACCAAGGTAGCGGAGTTTAGATGGAAAATGTTTTGCTACATAATTGGGCTGCAAACTGGGTTACTTTGCACTGTGACTGTAGAGTTTCATTGGGGTACAAGTTGGAAGAGTCTGTATCATTCTGCCTGGCAGCAGCAGATCTGTGTATCTGTTCTGTTTGCTGTAGTGTTATCTGTAAAGAATTATTTTTTTCAGGAGATGTACTACATAAATAAAATTAATTATACATTTTTGCTATTTACACACTTTGACAAACACTTTTTATTTGATGCCGGCCCTTTAAATACTGCCTTTGTACTGGCCGCTCTTTGCAGCCCCACGTGGTTTGCAGGGATTAGCACTAAGTAAGATAAAAGCCTCAAGGTGACATGAAGCATGTGAGTGTGGATGAATATGCAAGACTCTGTGAGTGTGGATGACATAGGTATTATCTCACCTCCTGAGGGGGGATGTCGAAGGTGATGGTGCGCATATCCACATTAATAAAGCTGTCAGTGCAGGGCAGTATAAAGAAAAGACCTGCAGGGTCATCATACCATAGGATCCATACACACACACACACACACACACACACACACACACACACACACACACACACACACACACACACACACACACA
>JBBPDE010000021.1:10589460-10600347 GCA_037974605.1 Nannopetersius ansorgii | reverse complement strand
TATCTATCTATCTATCTATCTATCTATCTATCTATCTATCTATCTATCTATCTATCTATCTATCTATCTATCTACTTGTTTGTTTATTTATTTGTTTATTTATTTGAGTACAATTACATATTTCCATCAACCAGTAAAATGGCCCGGAACAGAAGATTCTGAATAAATGTGTATTAAACAGGAAATACAACAGTGATCCTAAAATAAGTCCTATGCTTTGCTTTTGTAGGATAAAAATATAAACAAAAACAGAGCTTTTACCAAAAAAATCCCCAGCCAGTGTGTTGAAGTGTATACAAGCATAAAAGCTGAGGGATATATTTATATAAACCGCCCCCCTTCCTCCATAATAACCCTATTATAATCCTCCCCGGTGACGTCACGAGGGCAAACAGGCTGAAAATTGCCCCGTAAACAGTTGGATCCGAGTCTCCTAATGAACTCAGTGTCTCTTTTAATCAAAGTTAGGGAGGGGTGTGTGTGTAGGAGGGGGGTGAGAGGCTTGGGAGGGTGTCCAGCTTTCCTCCTGTCTCCACCCCGAAATAGTCCTCGGCCAATCAGAAGGCGTTCCGAGAGCCCACGTGACCCTTATCGCTTTAAAAAACAGCCCACAGCGCTGCTCACTTTCAGCTCAAAGTTGATTTTAAGGCTCGTTTCAGCTCTCTCTTGCTCAGGAGCAGCTTTCAGCTCCGATGCGAGTCCTTCAGCCTTAGCTCCTGCTCTCTGCCGTCAGTTCCTGATTCTCTTCTTTTTTTCTCCTCTTTTTAAAGCCCACATCCTCCATCTCTTCTCTGGCTTGCCGAGCTGCAGGGTCCGGGCTTTACACCTGTGTGTGTGTGTGTGTGTGTGCATGTGGGTGTGTATGTGTGAGAGAGTGTGTGTTTACATCTCACTGTTTCTCCACAATGATCCGTCTGAAATTCTCCTTATAAATAATTCAGTCCTGCAGAGACGCGCCAGGATTTTTTTATTCAGGGAAGAACACAATTAAAAAACGAGACTCCTCAGAGTCTTTAACAGCTTTTATCGATTCTGCTCTTCCTGAAGAAGACCTAGGAGCTACAGACACGAGACCAGAGAAAAAACTGGACGCTGAGTGGGAATTTGTTTCACACCATAATCTTTTTAACAGCACTTTTTTTATTATTACTATTATTTTCAACGTCAGTAATAATAAAAAAAACAAAACAAAAGTACTAAAGGAAGAAGAAGCCACTGGATGAACAACATCTCCGGCAGCATCTCTTTCGGATTTTCCACCAGGATAGACAGTTATTTTTATTTGAGTCTTTTTTATATTTATTTGATTTTCATTTATTTCACCTTTATTTATTCCGTTTATTTCACCTTTATTTATGTGAATTTATTTTTAAATTAGTTTTTTTTATTGTATTCTTTATATTTTATCATCGAAATCACCGTATTCTGTTACTTCAAAACATATTTTGGAAATAATCAAACTTTCATTTGGATTATTTTTATTATTATTTTAGTTTATTGTTTAATTTCGCTCCATATATCCCGCCTCCATCCCCCAAAGTCCCCCACACGCGCTCCAGACTCCTCCAGTTCTCCTCGGATGAGCCCCTGAGTCCCGGGCTGAAGGAGATGGAGGCGCCCGGCGCTTCGGGCTCCGCGTTTGGTATCGACTCTCTGCTGTCCCGCGGCCCGCCAGGTCTGGACGGAGAGGCGGATGGAGGAGGAGGAGCAGGAGGTGTTGGAGGAGGGTGCTGTTCCTCTTCCCCTCTGGAGCTGAGTCCGGGCTCGGAACCGGACCGGGACCCCGAGCGGGACAGCAGTGCGTGCTCCACGCCCCCGTCTCCCCGACGGCCGCTGCTCGGGCTGCCCGGGGCCCCGCCGCGCACCGTCACCTCCTCCTTCCTCATCAGGGACATCCTGGCTGATTGCAAGCCCCTGGCCGCGTGCGCGCCTTACAGCACCGCGCCGCACGAGCCGAACCGGACCACCAGCAAGGATGACTTCAGTCTGGACAAGATCCACAGCAACTCCTCTTCGGACAGCGAGTATAAAGGTAACACGACCAGCAGGGACCAGATCATTATTATTATTATTATTATTATTATTATTATTATTATTATTATTATGCTAATGCTAATTAATAGCAGAAGCAGTAGTAATATTTTATTAGTCGTAGTAGTAATAGTAGTACTAAACTGCCGTGCAAATATTAGTAATAGTAGTAATCGCAGTTGTATTATTATTATCAGCAATAGCCGTATTATTACTATTATTATTATTATTAGTAGTAGTAGTAGTAGTAGCAGTAGTAGTAATAGTAATAGTAACAGTAAGTTTGAGCAGTAGTGGCAGTAAAATCAGTAATAGTATTATTAGTAGTAGTTGTAGTTGTAGTAGTTAACATAACAATAATAATACTACTGCAGCTCTCCTCTGAAAAGTACAAACAAGCTCAAAGTGTGCAATCAAATGAAGATGAATATGAATACAGGTATAATCAACAATAAAATACGATTTAAATACAAGTATAATGAAACTGTAAAACTAAACGGGATGTCAATACGCAGCCAGGCCAAAAATCCGTAACCCGATAGAAAATGTGTGTTACCACCACGCTCAACATGTAAAGGCTAAAATATTAAGTACAGACATATCCAAGCCAGTCTAATGCACTAACGGTAAATTATTATAACTGAAATTTCGTAAAATGTTGCAAAATTTACGCCAAAGCGTTAGAATGAAGGAAGAAACACGCGGGCCTAAACTTTAAGAAATAAAAATAAAAATAAACACAGGAGCTGTGGTGTCCAGCTACAGGGGAGGATCAGGGTCTCCGATCATGGCGTCAGTTTGATGATCTGAATTGCAAATGGAGGAAAAGAGGATGAAATGAGAACTGAAAGCCTAATTCAGTTTTTTTCATTGCGCGCCCTGCCTGTAATGGACACCAACCAGAGCAGCATGGGTGGATGAATGAATGAAGCACTGAATGAATGAACGAACGAACGAATTAATGAATGAATGAAAGTTAATCAGGATTATTGCACCACGAAGAGACAAAAATCTCTGCTATTTTTATACACAAAACAGGACAAGAAAAACGTCGATAAATCTATTAATTGGTAAATTAATTAGTGTCCAAATGCACACAATGCATGGGATGGATTTTGACACTAAATCATTTTTAAAATAAAATCGGAGAAGTTGGAATCTGCAGAAAGAAGGGCACTCCGTATTAGTTGTAATATTATTATAATTATATTATTATAACAACAATTATTATTGTTATTATTGTTATTAATAGTACTATTAGTTGTAGTAATAGAAGCAATATTAGTAATAGTAGTGGTATTATTATGATTACGACTTTTAATGTTGTTATCGTCGTTATTAGTGTTGTTGTTTTTATTGCCGTTAACAGAGCAGAAGAAAATTCTGCCTTTTCACCAAAACATAATAAGTGCCTCTTGAAGCACATACGTAACTGAAGTCATATAAAATTATTACACTTAAAAAGCAGCGTGAGGTAATATTAAATATTTAGATGATCACAAAACTGTGCCAGACTTAAGGCCTTCCCAGAATTCACTGTGTGAGAGCAAAGTGAAAGCATGCAGGGCTGAAGTGTTTTAGTTTTAGTGACCAACACTGGAAAAATAACTAACGAACTAACTAAATGTTTAAAATTAAAGAAAGAAAGAAGGAAAGAAAGTTAAAAGAAAGAAAGAAATAGATATAACATAGTGTGTTATATCTATATCATGGTGTGGTGATTAAAAATAAAAAAACAATATCAGAAAACTACAATGATTTCACTGTCAAGTTAAAAACAAAAACACCTACAATTTCATCAGTATCAGCCAGTTTTATAAACGATTACGTATTTTTTTTCATTATCTAAGAATAATATTGATAATTAGTCTTACAACATTATCAGGCCACTGCTGAGCTCCGTCTTTGCTAGTGATGCTAAAATAGTGTAGCAATAACACACGTGTGTGCTTAGAGGAGAGTGATCAGAATGAATCTTCCCATAACCACGATGAGGTAAAGAGTGTGTGCCAGAGTGTGTGAGAGCGTTAGAGGATGTAAGAGTGTGTGTGAGAGAGAACCTGACAATGTGTGAGAATGTGATTGAGAGCGTGTGACAGTGCGTGTGCCTGAGGGTGTGTGAAAATGTGCAAAAGTGATGAAAATGTGTGTGTGGGAGTAAATGTGTGAGTGTGTGTGTTCTTGTGAGAGGGTCTATGAGAGAGTATGAGTCTGTATATTTGGGGGAGTGGGTGCAATTTTCCCATTGCTGCTCAGATTTGAGGGGCTCCGTCCCCCTGTGGCTCAATTAGGCGGATTATCTGCTCCACTCTCTGACTAGCCTCACACACCACAGCTCACGGAAACACAGGCTTACATACAGACACACACACACACACACACACACACAGACACACAAGAGAGGAGCCTTAAACACCACAGCTTAAAGAAACGCAGTCTTACATAGAGAAACCTTACACACCACAGCTCACACCAACACAGTGCTGCATAGAGAAATAAGAGCCTCAAATAATACAGCTTAGAGAAAAGGGGAACCTCAAACTCCACAGTTCAGAAAACATAGACATACAGAGCAAGTCTTGGCCTATATGTTTGTAAAGCCCAGAGAGACTGAACTTTACACAGGCCAGAGAAGTCTAGCCTAACACAGGGAGAGCGAGATAAAGAGAGATAAACCTATCACACCACAGTTCTGCCTTACACGCAGTGAGGGGAACCTTATACACCACAGCTTACATAAACAAAGCCATGCACAGAGAGGAAACTTACACACCACAGGTCACAGAAACACAGCCTTACACTGATAAACACCATGACTTAGAGATACACAGCTTTAACCAGAGAAACAGGAGGATAAACATTACAACAGAAAAACAAGCTTGATAAATATGACACTAACTCAGCACAGTCTGGAGAAACACAGCAAATCAGAAAAACAACCTCACACAGTTACGGAAGAGCCTAAAACATCACTGACCAGAGAAACACAGTCTAACACAGGAATGTTAACCAGGGCAGATAAACATAGCCTTGGTCTCACATATAGGAGCCTAACACACTACAGGCATAAACACAGTCAGAAGAGTACACGCAGTATAACAGAGTGACCCAGACTAGCAATAAGGAGTTTCAAACGTAACAGCTCAGAGAAATACAGTCTCACAGTCACACTGAGGAGATTCACAACAGATTCCAGAAATACAGCCTGTCACGGAGAAATAGGAGCTGTACACACCATATAAACCACTGAAACACAGCACAGAGAAACAAGGCCTTACACACACAGAGAGAGACCCCTAGCCCAGATACAGAGGCCTGGCACACTGTCTGTCCTAATGTGAAGAGCAATGATAGCACGGCTAAAGATTTTTTCTTCAGATTAAGAAAAGAACTCCAGTGTAAAAAATAAGATGTTTATGTTGTGTTTGATTAGAGTGTTTTTGAGCAATTTGCATGAACGAAGTTACAAAGAAAATAATAATTTGTTCCTTGGTATCGGTTAATTAATTAATTCTGTCATCCGGTCAGTTCTGTACACTCGCATGTCCCTCACGCTGGTCTTGTCCTCTGTGTGTGCGCAGTGAAGGACGAGGCTGAGAGGGAGATCTCCAGCAGCAGGGACAGTCCTCAGGTGCGCCTCAAGAAGCCACGCAAGGCCCGCACGGCTTTCACGGACCACCAGCTGGCGCAGCTGGAGCGGAGCTTCGAGCGCCAGAAGTACCTGAGCGTGCAGGACCGCATGGAGCTCGCGGCCTCACTCAACTTGACGGACACTCAGGTTAAGACCTGGTACCAGAACCGCAGGTAAGAAACAAAAGCATGTAAAGTAACGCCAAAAGTGTCTTTCATTTTAGACTAAGTTCGGTGATTATTCGTTATTCTGTCAGCTACATTTCGCAGAAGGTGAGGTTTCATTTCAAGTATGTATTTTTTTCTGATATAATAAGGTCTCGATCATTTCAAATTAGTGCAAAAATTGGTAAGTGCATTTATTATTGCATTATGTAACATATCTGAATTTGGTGTAAACCACAGGAGGTGAAAGATAGATAGATAGACTGACAGACAGAGAGACAGATAGATAGATAAATAAATGAATAAATAACGCATACAGTAGTTTGAAACTGACGATCTGAACACGCTTTCTGTTAATTGTTTTGCTTTTGATCTCTTAGGATTTCAAACAGAGTTTAGATCGTTTAACTTAGACTCGATAATGAATTGCATGCTGTTGCATATTCAGTTAGATTTAGATGTTAGTTTAACTTTTATTGTATTTTGTGTTGTAGTGATTTTAAAAAAAAACATGTCAATACACTGATATCACCACAGAAAACTCGAATCAGAAGCTGAACTATTCTGAAAAACGTGTGGAAAAAAAGTGTGAACAGAAAAAAGTGAAAAAAAAAAAACCCAAAACACGCTAAAGGGAACTGTATACAGTAGTTTAGCAAGGAAGTCGATCTCATTAAATATCACAATTCTCTCGGACAAACTTTGCAAACATAAAAGGCGGTCTTAGTTCTAGTTTATTTAACCTAACTATTTACACGTGTTGTTCAGAGTGAGTTTTTGTTTAGACTTAAACTATCCATTAATTTACATTTAACCACTAAAGTGTGAAATGAAAAAACAACAAATCATATCCTAATATCCCGAGGCATTAAAGATAATTTTCCAACAGCTCCGCAGGTCTTTGTCGGGTTAAATAATCGCCTGTGAAATAAATACAAAAACACAACACTTTCAGGCATAAATAATACATCGGTGCATCAATGCTGCATTAATTATTCACATCTCTAACTAAACAGTTAGACAATTATTATAATTATGAATAATTTAATGGTCAGCGCCTCTTTTGTTTGGGTTTTTTTACAGTTGCAGAATGTCCGAAGCATCGATTTGTGGGGTTTATTAAGTCTTTAGTTTTATCAGAGTTTGAGACTTAAAATAAATAAATAAATGATAGAAATTAAAACTTTTAGGCACCTACTGCACCATATGCCGAGACAGCATCGACCTGCCAAGTTCAAGCTCAATCTCCATTCAAATGGTAAAATCTCTTCTTTTATTGTCCCCTAATATTATTTTACCCATAAACGTTTGCGAAGAAACATTTAAGGACATATTTTCTCTGCATTCAAATTGACATTTTTCAACATAAAACAGCACACACGCCGTGAAAACAAAACAAAACAAAACAAAACAAAACAAAACAAAACAAAACAAAACAAAACAAAACAAAACAAAACAAAACAAAAATAATGAATAAAAACTTTGAACTCCAGTTAAGATAATGTATTAAATATCAGTTTGTTGAAGCTTCGGCATGACAAAGAAAAATGGATACAAAGAAAAATTACACCGGATATTACAGTCATCCCCTAATTCTCTTCTTTTTTAGATCTCATACTACAAGTGTGCTGATTGGTCTTACTGGTGAAATAATGTATAAAATCGGGGATAAAGATCTAACAGTGCTTGTATAAACTTTCTTTTGTTTTCCCTTGCATAATTTAACTCTGCTGTTTGATAAAAAAAAAAACATCAGCTTGAAAAAGAAAAAAACTGAATTGTTTTTACTCATAAAACTTAATGTTTTTTTTAGATTTATGAAGTGCTAAATTCCTTCGGGTTGTTTGAAAAAAATCTTATTTGATTATGTATTTGAAACTATTCTTTCTTCAGGTATATACTCGGGGCTAATGGGTTAAACTAAGTGAGGGTCTGGTTCAAGAACATGTTGATATCAATTTCTTGGGGGAAATGTATTCTAATGTTTACCTCTGCCACCCCCTTCCCCCCACCCACCCCACCTTGTTCTGAAAGGACGAAGTGGAAGAGGCAGACCGCGGTGGGACTGGAACTGCTGGCGGAAGCTGGGAATTATTCTGCCCTGCAGAGGATGTTCCCCTCGCCCTACTTCTACCCTCAGAGCCTGGTGTCCAACCTTGACCCCGGAGCAGCTCTCTACCTGTACAGAGGAGCCTCGGCCCCGCCCCCGACCCTGCAGCGCCCCCTTGTCCCGCGCATCCTCCTGCACGGTCTACAGGGCGGCGCTAGTGAGCCCCCGCCGCCTCCACCACCTCCTCCTCTGCCCCCCCTGTCCGGAGTTCTGCCCAGACCCACTCCACCACGATGAACTGCATGCGTGGAACTTTCTTATAAAAGGAAAAAACTGAAATAAACTAAGCAAAGAAACAAACAAACGTCAAAAAAGACTCGAACAATGGCAGCTTTGGACTCTACTATCAATGAAAGAGAGAGAAAGAGAGAGAGAAAACTACGGAGATATACCCTAAATGCCACTATATTAACTCAATGTCAAGGACCCTGCCTGGTGAAATTATTACCACTGTCGGTCCTAATTTATTTAATTATTTAATTATTTATTTCCCCTCTGTATTTAATTGATATATTTATATAGCTAGACCTACAAAAGAAAAATGATGTGTTTCTAAAGGACGCACTAAGGAGAACATATTGGGGCTTGTTATTATTATTATTATTATTGTTCTGATTATTATTATTATTATTAAGAAGCGCTGGAAGAAGTACTAATGACTCATGCTGAGAGCTCCTGTATATAAAATGTTCCATATTATTGAAGTGCGCGCACCTGTCAGATGTACAAACGAGAAAACCAGGACACGTGTACATAGGACTGCTCGGTTCAAATCCAAGTCTCGGTTTCTCACATTCAGGCTTCTGTTTTATTTTTGAATTTCCCTCAGTTTCTGTTCCACAGGTGTGTAGGTGGATGAATGATGTCTAAATTCCCAGCGCGTCCGAAAAAGTCAATATTTTTTCCCACGGATGATACAAACGCTTTCACTTCTAATGTCAGTGTGGGGGGGTGAGGGTGGGGGTGGGGTGTGTGTGTGTGTGGGGGGGGGGGTGCGTCCTTTTGGCGTCTCCAATGGCTTTTCTCGCGACAACGAAAACGCACTGAAGTGAGAAAGGACCTTTTCTGCTAAGAGTATAGAAGGTCCGTACTGCAAAACCTTGGCTGAAACGTAGTAACAGTTACTGTGTAACAACTGGCTCGCGGTGAGGGGACCCATGGCACGCGTAACGGGTGCGTAAAGTGCGCATCAAGGACGCGCAATTGGAGCGTTTAAATTGTTAAGCTGCCCAGAACAGATGTAAACGCCCGCAAAATATTCGAAAGACAAGTTTAGGGTCGCATATGCAACACACAAAAGTATCCAGGACATAAAGGGTGCGTAAAATGCGCGTAATAAGCACTTGGAGGACACTAAACAAAACATAACACGAATGAAATATTATTTTGGTGTCAGCCCTTGAAAAAACACTTGTTTACATCATCTTAACGGGGTCTTTTGCCCCCCAACCTGGTATGTTAACAGCAGACATCTGTGCATTATTCTGTATAAAGCCGTTGAGAAAAAAATGAATATCTTGTCCATTTTTTGGTGAAGGTGTATATTGAGAATATTGATCTGTGAAGTGATTCTCGTATTTCCAGATGAGTTTTGTCTTTAGATTCCCTTTGTGCTTTTAGCAGGATGGACTTTGTAAAAATGACTCTTCCAGCTGCTGAGTACGCACGGGGGTTGGTGGGGGGTGGAGGGGAGGGAGACGGAGGTATGTCTGGAGTATAAGGAGAATTACTTTTATAAATGTGCTAATAAAGATCTTTCTCTAAACGGCGTGGCGTGATGGTGGTGTGCAGAGTGAACCAATCTGACGTGTCCCTTTCATATTTCATAATTATTCATTTGAACCCCCAGTTAACATAACATTTTAGTTCAAACAGAGCTGTTGAATCTTGAATCTTTCGAGAAAGAATCCATTCCACTTAATCGATAGAATACACACACCACTGGAAATCATCTCCGAGTTTGAGAAGCTTGTCTACGCACTGACATTCACTTCACTTTCATGCGGTGAGTTGGAGGCAAACCCGGAGCGGATTTCCAGTGGTGTGTGTATTCTCCTATCTATTAAGTGGATTTGAATCTTTCCTGAAAGATTCAAGATTCAACAGCGGTTTCCAAACACCCCTACCCCATGCGAGACTTCACACTCACAGACCCAAACCCCGCCCCCCACACCCAAACCCCGCCCCCACGAGTAGACCGATGCTTCCCCCTCAAGTTAAAAATGCTTCTGATGCCCCTGGAGTGAACAAAAGCAAAGTGTTTTCACAGATAGAAATATCTAATCAGACCTGACTGACCGCGCGTAATGACTCCACAGTTCAAGACATTTAATTTAAGGGATCAGCTACCAGCACACTTGATAGGCAGAATCTCCTTCTCTCACATTTGCTCACTTTATTTTTTTTTCCTTCCTGAAGCCCCACGGCTGCTTAAAATTGAGGAAAAACAAGCCCGGCTGCGCTCTCATTGCTCTGGACCGTAAATGAATTCAAGCCGAAGGATAAACGCGCAGTTTGTAGCATTCAAATCAGCGCAACACGACAGTAAACCTGAATTAATTGACTGATCACTCAGGCAGACAGTCTCCCGGTCACTCAGGCTGCGCTCCTGATGAATGGGACCGTGGGCGTCAGCTGCTAGAGGGTGAGGCTACTTCTGCTCTGGACCTCCTCTCAGGAGAGGCTCAGCTTAAATGGGGAGCAACTGAGCATCTCCTTAAATCTCCTTAAAATACCGTGACAACCAGGACAGTCCTGGAACTCCTCTCATTACTGTTGCACTGCAAAGAAATTTTGAACGATTAAAATGGCATCTCAGTGAGAAAAAGTATATATTTCCACTTCTCTATGACTTGTGGTGTTCTTATAGGGCTTATGTATTGTTGGGTTAGGTGTTGGCTAGGTATTCTGTGACAGTTGTTGTATAGATGCTCTGACTGCAATATCTTAGT
>JBBPDE010000021.1:10563731-10574909 GCA_037974605.1 Nannopetersius ansorgii | reverse complement strand
TATATACTGTAATAATACTAGTATTGTGATTATACCAATGAGCCACTTCGTTAGGTATCAATTTTATCAGCTCCACTTATCATCACTTATCATATCAAGTATTATTACAGTAGACCATCTATTGGGGATACACATAAAGAAGAATTAAGGCTTAGGTCATTTTTCACTTCTGCCCACTTTCCAGCAGTTTCCAGACACTTAATCTCTTCTCTAAAGTCTGACTCGTTAAATTTAGCCACAAAGTATACCGGAGAGGCAAAATTCCATTTCATACAGAGATTTTTATTTATTTATTTTCTGTGATGGAGGAGAAACTTATTGTTTTTATATGAATTCTACTCTCCCAGCGTTCCGGCCAATAATGACTTGATAAAGTGAGTGCGGTGCTATTTGCTCTGTTTTCCCTGTGTTGCTCTTGCCGGTGATTGAAGCGGGCTATTTCCACACGTAGAGAGAGATGCTTAAAACCAAGGGGGCCAACGTCTGTTTGATCAAAGTTTATGTGAAATTTCCCAGGGCCACCAGGGGAGTCAGTGTTTATGAACTGTAATAAAAAGAGTCATTTTGACGCTGCGACCTCAGTGCCATGGTGGTGGGGGTGGCGGGGGGGATTTGGTTATGGCTCTGTTTGCCAGAGAGAAGAGCAGTCAGCCAGTCAGAAAGGGGGAAGGGCTCAAAATCCACTAGCTCTTTTTTTCCACCAGCCTACATGCACCCCCTTTAATTCTCTGATAAGTGTTGCTTTAATCCTGAAATGCACCCTCTGTTCATGGCTGGTTATGCAAATAAGCATGAAGACAGAATGTAAGAGGGGAGAAATGCATTGAAAGAATTGACAATAGAATTATATTTGTTCAACTGCATAGAATGATTTGATAACAAAAATAACCTTTTGCCAAAATTCACTCACTTTTTAAAATCCTAAACGGAAGTGGACACCTAAATTACAGTTGTTTGATAATGATAACTAACTTGAGTAAGATGATCATCAGTAAAATATTTGCACTGCTAATAACACAGTTAAGCAGAGCTCAATAAACCTTACACTTTCCATTTAGTATTTTTTTATATAGGCCATCAACAAATAAACAGAATAAAATCAGTTTTTGTTCATCTTTTTTAAGACTGCAAGTTTAAACTGTATATCTGAGTTTAAGAAATGTGACACTGGATCCCAAACGAATCTTACTCTGAATGTTTCTTTTGGGACCTATAGTTGTTGGAGTGATATGAAGAACCCACAAATTGCCTAAATTATCTGGAGGTTCTTTAAATCTCTTAACACACAAATCTGTTTTCAAGCACGATCCTTTAGGGAACCAAAAAGTGTTTCTTGTATGCCACCGTTCAGAGAACCTTTTGTGGCACCACTTCTTTAAAGAGCATAGCTCAGAGACTGCAAAATGCAGAAGGAAAAGGAGATGATACTTGACGGTTAAAACATGAAGGGCTTCTCGCTTCCAATGCACGCGCTGCTATATAAGCCGGCCTAGTTCATGGAGCCTGCAGGAAATCGCAGTGCAGAAATCCACCAAGCTTTGCTGTGACAACATTCTTTATGTTCCTCCTCTAGACAAACTGAATGTGGCACAAAATCAAGGCAGTTTTTGCTGTAAGCTGGCATACATACAGATTTCCTGAGTGAGTGAGAGACAGTGCAGGTGTCTCTGTGGTGCTGGAGAGCTGACTGAGAACATAACGCTGGGCTGTATCAGTGAGCTTTTTAGTCATTAAATGTGGATCCAAATACACCTGGTCGATTACTGATGCTTCATAATGATTGTTATTAATTTACACCTGTGTACACACACACACACACACGCACACACACACACACACACAGGATGTCTGGAAAGAGCAGGCCTGTGCAGGACCAGGCACAGATAAAAATCACACTTTCACATGCACAAACAGGCACATGCGTGTGTGCGCACACAGACACACAGGCTGAAGCACACACTGGGAGAGGGATCTAGATTATTGAGGTAGTTTCATACAGGAATAATAAAGGAGCTTCTTAAGATTTTAATAAGAATAAAATGAAACAGTAACCACTGAGGGGCCAGCAAGGTTAATCCTTTCAATATTACTGAAAATAAAATGGAAAAAATGAGTGGGAGGATAGACAGAGGAAGAAAGAGTGAGCAAGAGATAGAGGATGAGAGAGAGAGAGAGAGAGAGAGAGAGAGGGAGGGAGGGAGGGAGGGAGGGATGGGGTTAGAGAAAAGGGGGTGAGACTGAGAATCCTGTGGCCTGCAAATGTAATAAAAAGCTTGCTTTGAAATCAAACCAGCACTCAAACGATTGCATGAATGAACAAAGAAAAAAAAAACAGATAAGAAAAGCTTTCATCATGAAAACGGTGGAATTATCAAATGAGGCTCGACGCATGTTCACACTGACACACACACACACTCACACTCACACAGACACACAGTCCATGACCTATCTGTTCTAAAAGATTATTCCACACAGTGGCTGCGTGCTTTAATGCTGCCCGTGTGTTTCCTCCGCAACCTGCGCTCTCTGCCTGCTCCTCCCGAATACCCCCAATGTCAAAAGCACGCGCGCAGGCAGCAGATGGCATGAAACAGTTGGCACAAGTAAGTGAGCATGAGTATCTGTTTACTAATAACCCTTTAATTACTTCAGCTGGTGGAAGGGATCAAAACGGCAGCCTCACGCAGGAATAACCCTTTAGGTGGCCAGGGGGGCTTTCGGAGAGACACGAGCAAGACTTGAAGCAGAACATGAAAGGAAATACCCGCCATATGCAAACGTTGAAAGTCTGCCGCCTTCCTATGTAATATATATGGGACGAGTTGTTGGCTGGAAGGACATGGGCTGGGGGGTTGGCTGGACTTGAGCTACAGTAATAAGCCGTGCTGGAGATTTACTGTACCTGAACTGCGAGTAAATGTCAAGAGAAATCCATTCATCTTGCCGGATAACTTTAACCTTCTCCATTTTGTTAGTCTGAACCCACCTTATGGGCAAATATGTTACAAAAATGTTCTATTTTCCCATTTCTTTTGAAGACTGAGTCCACACCTTCATTCTCCTCTCGCTTTCTCTCTCTCTCTCTCTCTCTCTCTCTCTCTCTCTCTCTCTCTCTCTCTCTCTCTCTCTCTCTCTCTCTCTCCCTCTCTCGCTCTTTCTGATTCCCTCCCTCTCTCTCTTTCCCTCATAACATGAATGGGGAACGAGCTGCGTTTGCCAGCTGCCCTTTTGCTTCAGCGTGCTGCAAAAGCATACATTTTAATGATGAGACCTTTTCTTTTAAATAACTACTCTACAGGAGGAAAATAAATTGCTGTTCAAGAGGAGATATTACTCTGGGCATTGTGGGATTGAAAGGGATTGGGAGGCGGAGGGGTGTGTGACCCATACATCACAGCCAACCTGTATAAATTAAGATATAAATAGCTTTATATGGAGCAATTTTACCTTAGGTGCGTGTGAGGATATGGAATGGAAGTGTGGGCTGGGATGGAAGTGTGTTGCACTGTGTGTGCACCTGTCCTGTGTATGTGTGTGTGATGAAGGCGAGTGTGCATCCATGTACTTGTGTGTGTGTGTGTGTGTGTGTGTGTGTGTGTGTGTGTGTGTGTGTGTATGTGTGTGTGTGTGTGTGACACAGAAAATCCCCTTGGAGTGTTGGGCAAACAGAAAGCAGGTCGTGTAAAGGCTGAGAAGGACTAGCTTGGTTATTGTATACTCTTCCTCGGGATCTGAGTAAAGACCCCCCAGCCCTACACTGTCACCCAAGCCTCAGTGCCATCACGGGCAGCCGGCATTAACCAGAGCCCTGGCGCAGGCTCCAAAAGGAAATTAAAAGGGGATTATGGCCGCCGACACACTGGTGGTTTTCATTGTGTCCGATTCTTATTTATTTCTCGGCACTGTATGCTGGCTGAGGGATGAGAGAGGGTCTCACTAAACAACATATACTGGTGTATTGGTGCTGACACCCCATTGCAATACTGTTTTCAAGCTTAAGCGGTACTGACAAATAATTTTCATCAGAGGTGGGAGTTGCAAGGGTCAAGTCATGTCTTGATTCCCAAAGTCTGTGTCCTAGACGAGTCAGTATGAACATTTCAGCAAATGTACTGTCATTTCAACACTAAACACAAACAATAAAGGTACAACCACAGTACAGTCTCTTTATTAATAGGCTTTTAGCAGTATGGCACTATGTCAAATGAACACTTAATTTAAAAACGATTTAGAATTACCTTTAAAATGTAGCCTATTATTCAATCAAAAATGTATAGATCCTTGTTGCACAGATAACCATCACACACATTTTGTGATGACTTTGTAGATTAGCCAAATAATACCTGTAATTTTTAACATATTTAAGTAAATCATTACTGTTGTCAATTGGCTTACGACCCTGACTGTTACTAGCTGGATTAAAACAGCAATATTAAAACAACTATCTATTATTTTGTATTTAATTTAGACAAAAAATATGGAAACAAAATTGAATAGTGTTTATGAAGTGAACTGACAGGTCATCGAATTTGTGACTTTGACTGTCCAAGTCATGCGATCCAACATATTTGTCGACTACTTGACTTGAGATCTGACATTTTGACAACAGTTACCAGTTTCCACTACGCTTGTTTGTTTACTTTTGAACTCTTTTGAACACCTCCTTTGTGTCTGGAATTTGCCAGAAAAAAAGACAGATGTACTGCAAGAAGGGTGGGTAATTTCACAACATTAGTTACATGGTAATAAAGTTGTTATGTACTGGTAATAATTCAAGATTGTGACAACATATCTATAGACACACCAAGAACATAAAAAAGTGAGTTCTATTCTATTTTGTGCTCTATCATACATTGGCTATTGTCACGGGGGCCGGGTCTAAGCGGCTCCCGTGATTTACCTAGGGGCAAGGACCAGGCTGGAAAGCAGGTATCCATGCTGTGGTTGACTTTATTTAAAACAAAATAAAACAGAAATTAAACCTGGCGAAGGACCGCTAGAAACATGAACTGGATAGCATGAAAACAGGATACAGGCAAGGCATAATAAGGCTAAATGAGGAGATGGACAGACAACAATGGGCTAAACAAACGGAACTTAAATACAGACAGAAATCAAAGAACAAACGCAAAACAGGTGGAAACCAGAAACAAGCAGGAAAACAGAACAAAATGTCAAAATAAAAAACATCAAAAACAACAGAAAAGCAGTGGCCCTTAACGGCCACTGGCCGAGTCGTGAGAGCTCTAGAACAGTTAGGGGTTCCACACAGCTTTGAAATAACTAACCACATGAGAATTAAATAAATAGTGACTTATAAAAGTATGCTCACTAACTTTCCCCCATGGGACAGTAACTTTTTGAAGTACAAAAATAAAACAGAACCTTGTCAAGGTATATAGAGTCAGTGCAACTTAAAAAAATACATCAACAGAACATGGCAAAATTGATGATTTGTAACTAATGGCACTGCACAAATACTGTATAAGGTGTAACTATTAGATAATGAACAGAACAATCTTAAGAGAGCACCTTTTAACCCATTCTAAAGAAGAGTTCACTATTAGTGCAAACAAAATATAATAAAAAACCATTATATATTTGGAAAATATTGTGGCACTGAACACTGCCCAGCCCTCATTTCCTTCTTTTCCCTGTTTCCAGAGACAGATTCAGATAGAAACATCTCCTCCCAGCGCCTGGCACATAGTGTCAGCTCTTCAGTGGCCATCAGCTCCACATTAGGCGTGAAAGTGAGAGCTTCATTCAGACTAGTTGATTTTAATGTCTCACAATGAGTGACAATGGCTGCGAATTTTGTGCTATAATATAACAGATAACTATGATTCAGAGGTTATGATTTTTGACAGAGTCGGATTCTATATCTGTGAGCGCTAAGGGGAAAAAAAACAATATGTGCCTACAGTCTGTCTGCATAGTACAGTCCAGGACCTTGGACAGTTCATATGAATCTGTAATTAATCAGTAGTGCTGAGGTATAAGTACGATACAGTTCTCCCTTAGGGACTAATCCTCAGTTCTGCACCCACCCACCCCCCCTGCTTTTGGGATGTTTGTGTGTGTGTGTGTGTGTGTGTGTGTGTGTGTGCAGTGGCGGTGTTATCAATTATCCAGAGCACAGTCTCACTCTGGTGCAGTGTTAAATTAAGTTGTCAGCGCTGTCTCTACGATTTCCCCCTTCACAGAGGCAGACGCTGATGGGGCCTGACGGCCGCTCGCTGGCTCTCCTCACCGGCTGCCTCAGCGCATCGCGCCTGCAATTCATCAGCACAAAAACCTAGCGCCCAGCTCCCAGAGCCCAGCGCCCGGTCCACTGGCCAAACCTGCAACGCCCGCCAGCCAGCAACAGCGCCAGCCCTGCCCACAGCACAGTGATGCTATCTGGCCTGGATGGCAGAAGAAGGGGCTGGATCACCTTCCAAAAACCCACCACAGTGAAGGGGATCTATGAGTTCAGGCCGCGGGTTCTGCACATATGCGGTCATGTGTCTATGTGTGTGTGGATTTACTGACTTTGGGTCCCATTGTAAGGATGTTACCACCAACTATGTGTATTATTACCAATTATTACACACAACATTTAGTCTGTCTGACCTTCAACACAAAACAAAATGATATTTATTCATAAAAAGTAATACAAGCAATTACAAGTGACAGATCACTATTTTCTACTTCAGAATTAACCATTCAACACCAGGGCATGTCATTGTTTCACACTAAAATTTTATAACTACTTGAAAACACTTCTGCCCTTCACTTTGTGTTAACATCTCGTGATTGTACCAATGAAAATGGTACAAAATCATCCATGGTTGTCAGAAATTAAAGGAAGCACTTGAATGGATGAATGGAGAAACATAATATGATATGATTAAACAGCTAACATCCTCCCACCCTCTGTAGTGTCTAAAACTGCCGAAGAGAGCCAGCTGACCTTGATTTTGAATCAAGATTAAAAGATCTAAACGACATTAAAAGAGAGTTCATTATTGAGACATGGATGTCAGGAGGTTCAGTCACAAAGACTGCCGGTGTTTCAAAAATGACTAAAGTGACATCCACATTGAGATCTATGGAAAAGCTTCCCAGCTGAACATCTCCAGGGATTTTAGACCAGTGTGTTGGAGAGTGCTCTGAACTACCATTGTCAAAACACAGAAGGGAAAATGGTGCTCCTATACTTTCCCAAGTAACGGTTTTGGGGATACACAGTTTATTTACAACAGCAAAATATATGGTTTGGCACTTGACTTTTCAGGGACCTAGGCAGATGTCAACTTTTTTCACTCGTGTTTTGAGAGAGAGAAAGAGAGAGAAACAGTGAGTAAAGGATAGCTAGAGAAGGTTTTGGACAGGAGCTGTGTACTACAGGGACACATCCAGTCTGTAAGATGGCTCCTGATCCCAGCAGGGGGAGGACCATATGAGGGCAGAGGAGCCACTGACAGGTGCTTCAGGGTGGACAGGCAAGTGTAGGTCACCCTCTTTTCTCTCTCCCTCTCTCTCTCTCTCTCTCTGCTAAGTGAAAGCCTGGGGAGGCAGCCAGACGAGTCGGCCACCGGAATAATGGGGAACTGTAAAACAGCAGGCCGCTAAGCTCTCCATGCTTAAGTATTTATTTGTGATGAATAGTAATGATGGCACACTTACAAAGCACTTGTTTAATATGGAATGGCCTGAGAGGTGGATATCACTCCAAGTCCTTAGCGTGGAAAGTTCCCCAAAGTGCAGCAGATTCAGTACGCCTCCCATAGCCCTCCACAACATGCTCTGTCCCTGTACAACCGTCCCTGCCCAGACGCTAAATAAAACATTACACATCATTTTCACATATTAACCCACTTAATGAAAAAAACTCAATGATTTATTTCATTTTGGCTTCCACAGTTACCCCAGCTGTCGAAGCCTGGCGCTAACCTAAATAATCGAATGATGTTCTTTTCATTCTCTGGGATTTGATTGGATCCCACATAAAAGGGGACGTTTTTATAACTTCCCTTCAAAGACACCACATGGCTTAATCAAACCAGGCCTGCAAAGTGGATGCCACTGACACGCATGGGACTGATGTGCTAAGTTGTTCTTAACAGAACAAAAAATTAAAATTATTCTACTAAAACTACAATAGAGCAACAGAAATGCATTAATCTCTCACCCAGATACGGCAAAACACCCTGGTCTCCGTCAAAGCCCTACTGCTGTGAAATCTCAGGATCAAAGGCCAAAGATTTGCTGGCTGAGGCACTGGGCCAATCAAACAGACATGATCTCCAGCTCTGAGTCTTGCTCCGACTCTTTGCTCTGTAGGGAAGCCTTCACTGGAGCAGCACTGATCTGAGGTCAGCTTTCAATTTTTTCCAATAACAGTTCAGTTTATGGTTACTTTATTTGTCCTATTTAGCAGTCAAGCACTCCTAATGAAAAGAGGCTTGATGAAAGACGAGGGGTGTTTATTCTAGCTGATAATGTACAGTTTAAATGCTCCTAGAATGGGGCACTTTGTCAGTGCCGTATATGTGCACTGTTTAGGTTTACAGTTGCTGACTGTAGCCCATCTGTTACTGTATAATTTATCAACCATCCTGTATCCTATTCATCAGTCATAAGGAATCACCACAGGACCATCACTGGATATAATTTGGTTGATGAACCACTTTTAGCACAGTAGTGGGACTGAAATTGTAGTGTATTTGGTGCTGGCGTGAGAGTATGAGGCATATCAGCATTGCCCGGATTTTTAAACACTCCAGTATTATTAGTTGAGAAGACATCAAGCCAGCAGTCATCCTGGAAGTTGGAAACTGACCACTGTACACCAGCAAGTTGTACCAACAACTGACAAAGTGAAGTAAAAAGTGACCATTCTGTCATACGTGAACACATCACATCACACTGTGTGAACGGCATGAAGTTCTTTCTTTGCATTTAAACCATTCACCAAGTGAACACAGCACCCAGGGAGAGGTGTGTGGGGACGGTACCTTGCTCAAGAGTACTTCAGTGGTGCCACTAGCAGTCTTGGCCTGAGTGCCTGAAACACGCACACCTACACTACACCTGCTCCCAAGTCAATATTGAGATGACACTGCTGTGCTCTGCCAAGGAATATCTGGCCAGTGGGGGTCCTGTGGTTGTTCCTTTCCAGTTATGGATAAGATAAATGATGACCAAAAACTTTGCAACATTAGATGAGTTAAATTCAGCCACACAAGTTTCACCTATGTCTGGGCTGTGTTCCTGATGATGGTCTATGAGTGTAGGTGGAAAGTAAGTGGGGGAACCCATGCACCCAGCATCCCTCTCACACCTCTCCAGCTCAGGACAAAAAGCCCCATGCTTAATGGGGCACTCAAACGATCCTAGGGCATGTTTTAAGAGCTGCCACCTGGCCAAGAGGAAGAGAAAACCCAGCAAATGCAGAGACACATGGAGAGGAGAGAGGAAACGGAGCACGGGGTTTAACGCTTCTGTTTGCCAGTGTTTCTTCCTTTCTCTCTCTCTCTCCCTATCTCTCATTCTCTCTCTCAGTCTCTCTCTCACTTTCTCTCTGTTTGTGTTCTGTGGGAGTGAGAGCACTATGCCATGTTGCAGCATGCATGCACTGTGCCAAGGACGACAGGGCAGAATTAACCCCTGAGTGGAGCAGAGCTAACCAAGCAGGAGCATTACTCTGAGCTACAGGCAACAGTAGAGCTTAGCCTTGGACTATCCCTGACCTGCTCCTGGAGTTTCCTTACAGGTTTATCTGGTTGGTCATTAATGTTTGTCTAATTAATTATCTGTAAAATAATTCAAATCAAAAAGACTAATAAATAATGAAAAACATAAGATTAAATGTGAAGGGCTTAGTCCAAATCCCAGATAAGCGCTAACTGTATATAAATTAGGTCAATGATTAGAGCTAGCGTTACTAAAGATCGATTAATTTACTAATGAACCCTCTATCCTCCACTTAAATATTAATATGTGCAAAAGGTTGCCTGTTTATCAGGTGTATCCACCATGCAGGTGTACCTGGTAGTTTTGCAATAATCTATTTCTGTCCAGTTATTCCCCTCTACCCCATCCATCAGTGGGGAACGGACCACCAAAGGGCCAGTGCTTAGCAGATGGACTATTCTTAGTTGTTTTAGCAGTTTGTGTTGCAGTTTTTAGTGTTTAGTTCTATGTGTGTTGCACAAATCAGACAGCACCATCTATCAGAAGTGTACCCACCATGTGCACTTCATAGGCTACAGATGATTTTTTCATGCACATCAGTTGTAGTTAATCTTCATCAGTGGCCAGTTTCTGACTATAAGACCACTGTTGGTTGGACAATTTTAGTGGTGGACTATTTTCAACCCACCAGTGATACTGAGGTGTTTAAGCAGCAGTTGCTAATAAGAGGGCTAGGCACATGACAAACTGGAAGCTTAGTGCCAGTGGTCATGGACAATTCAAGGTTTTTTCTTCCAGTGCAGCCCAGGTCACTGTGCACAATTGATTTTATATTTAATAACAAAGCAGATTTGCTGAGGTGTAACATGGAGCATAGATGAATGGGTATTTCTTTAATGAGTTGCTCATTAAGAGGAATAATTCAGTAGACAGAATGTTTACTCAAAGACACGCAGCAGTTTTCCCATCAGGAGGTGCACATTTGATGCCTGAGGCCTTAATCAAAATGAGCAAGCAAGTATGCTTAGCAGGGTGAGACAGCTAAATACACATGTAGAAACTAAACACTGCTCTTTGGCCTCCCAAGATAATAATTTGGGATACTCCTGCTCTAAGCAATATGTCACTAACTGACAGAGGTGGGCAATGTGACAATATGCCATCATAATAAATTACTCTATTATATGCATGATATATCATATTTATTACTTCTAGAGCGCTGAACAGCTGTATATATCATTGAGAAGATAGAATAAGATTGATTATAGTAAACAACAACCACTGCATAGTAACTACGTCCACATAAGGTTCATGGGATTAGTAGCAACTCTGATGAGGGGAATGGGCAGCACTTAGTGATTCATGGTGGATGGACTTGTTGGACAGGTGAGCTGGAGGCCCCAGTGATGGGGTGGAAGTGGCTCAGTGGGTAGGATACTTGCCTCCAGACCAAGAGGTCGCAGGTTCGAATCCTACCTCCAGCACACCACCACTGGG
>JBBPDE010000021.1:10529937-10546115 GCA_037974605.1 Nannopetersius ansorgii | reverse complement strand
GGACCTGAACTGTTTGAAATTCAATTAAATAAAGCTTGAAACATTGGGGTGTTCTAAAACTTTTGACTGGTAGTGTACATGAGGAGCACCAAATGCAAGAAGTTCCTCTTTTAAACCTAAAATGAAACAGCCTTCCAGGATTATCACACCTGTGTGATGTTCTAGTACTTATAATTTACTGTTGTCCTAAAATACATGATTTGTTGTCCTTGCAAGCAACAAGCAACAGAAGAGTGATACAAATTGAATGGGTTCTTGGGTTGATATCACATTTTTTATTTCAAAATTCAGTTCTATTTTGACACGGAAATTGTCCTGTTGCCCTCTACAGTGGACACGCTCGGAAAATTAAAATGAAAAATATATTCAAAGAAATGTAAATGGTAAGTTGTTTTTTCAGGCCCAAATAGACAGGAAATCACACAAAAAGACATTTTAAGACACTTTTTCTTCTGTTCTCATGATGTACACTAGATGTACAGTATTGGGACACACATCCTAATTACTGAATACAGATTCACTTATAGAGAAGGCCAATCTTAATTCAGCAGACCAAGACATTTTGGACAACACCATGTTTCTAACTTTTTCTTTTCTATCCCAGCATGACTGTGCCCCACTGCCGAAAGCAAGCTCCAGAAAGACATGCTGGAGGAGTTCAGTGTGGAAGAACTTGACTGGTCCACTCAGAGTCCTGACCCCATCCAGCACCTTTGGGATGAACTGGAACAGAGATTGTGATCCAGACCTTCTCATCCAACATGCTCTACAGAATGAATGGACACAAATTACCACAGAAACATTCTAAAGTCTTGTGGAAATCCTTCCAATGAAAGTGGAAGCCGTTATGAGGGATGAACCTCCATATTAAAATCTATGTATTTGAATGTGATTAAAGTCCCTGTTGGTGTAATGGTCCCAATACTTTTGTCCATATAGTGTACTTCTCTTATTACACTCTGGACTTTCAATAACACCTGCACTTTACTTTACCTTGGGTTTACTGCTATTACAGGCACACTTATGTTCTGTTATTTGATGTGATAAGCTTTAATTTACATTTATTCAGTGTGTAACTCATACATACCTTTCCCACATTACTGGACTGCTGTATTGTCTTCTTACTGTATTTTATTGTATTCACATCGTAATGCTAACTGCCTCAAGTGTAATAATCACAATAATAAACTTATGGTGCAATGCTAATACACACCATACTGTTAAATTGTTTGTATCATTTCTGTCCTAAATTACACTCTATTTAATGTTGTATGTTGCAATATGTTGCACTGAGGTCCATTGAAAAACGCCTCATTACACTATGTAAGTGTACACAGCTGCTGATGGCAATAAAGTAACCTTACACCTTGAACAATGACATAATGTGTCAAATAATAATGACACATTCTACAATAAAAAAAAAAATCCAACTGGCATCAAACACAACACTACATGAGAATCAGATGTAGTTTACAAGAAAAAATTTTTTCTTGGGTGTCTCACACAAATATTACTGAGAAATCCTTGCCATGTTATTGATATAATTATTGCCAGTAAAATGCAATAAGCTGCATCCAATGTGCAGAGCCACTGAAAGATTTTCACATTTAACAGAACAAAATTGACCTTAATGAATTCCTGAAGCCTTTTTCGTTTTTTTATTGCCGTAACCTCTTACAAATGTTAAGAATCCCTCCCAGACAACCCTTCATTCTTTTCTATTTAGCTAAAGGGCATATTTATTTATCAGACGCTTTTATCCAAAGCTACTTCCATTCCCTAACTACAGGGAGCTACTTAGGTTTAAGGGTCTTACTCAGTAGTGGGGCTGAAGGTGGGATTCGAACCCATGACCTCTTGGTCTGGAGGCAAGTATCCTACCCACTGAGCTACCTCCACCCCTGCCAGATAGCATATGAACTATCTGGCATTCCAGTGATTTTCTTTTAAATGCAGTCACAAAATGTATCATAATTAATTAATCCTGAAGCATTTTGCATATCTTTTCTGCTCACCTTAACATTTTTTGAAAGTCAGATTGCTGTTATGATGTGTTTTGCCTCCACTATGCTTCTTTCTCATATTTTTGGCAACCCATCTTATTATCATAATCCCAAAATTAGTCCTAATCAATTAATCTAGTGGGGTTTCTTGTGTTGATCTTTCATTTTTAGTAAACCAAACATCATTTTGCTTTGTTTTTCGTTATAGTTTTATTGTAGTAACATCTTACAAACTTCACACTTCACTCTATTTTGCCACCTGAGTATATCAAGATGTCCATAAATGACCTTATTAACTCAATCCCAAACTTAATCTTAAGCAATTAATTTATTATCTCTATTCGTTTAATGTGTCTTAGTAAGTCAGGCATCATTTTGCTTTGTTTCACGTTGTAAATTGTAAGTGACACTTTCAAAATGACTCACAGCTCTAATGCATTCCACTACCTGTTTGTTATGACTGGCAACCCATTAATCACCTTATTATCTCGATCGCAGAATTAATCTTAAGCAATTCATCTTAAGATTCATCTTTTCAATCTTTAATACTTGTTTTGTAAGTCAGATATCTTTTTTGCTTTATTATAGTTTTTATTTTATTAACATCCTACAAACTTGCCGAATCCCTCCCAGACTGCCCTTCACTCCTCTTCGACGTATCTATGTATGTAATAACTGGCAACCATTAGTTAAATAATTAAGGCGATCACTAAATCTTAAGCAGTTTACAAAGTCATTTTTTCCTGTTGATTTTTTTTTCAGCAATCAAGACATACTTTTGGTTTATTTTACATTATAGTTTTTATTGCCGTAACAGCTTTCAAACTTAAAGAATCATGCCCATGATCTGCCTGTTCTCATGTATTTCGTTAAAGGCGATAGGAAATATCTGGCAACCCGGCCCCGATGGCGTATTTAAGCGGGCCGCGGGTTTGTGTAAGCACCTCCTCCTCCGGTGTCGTCACTTCCTCGATCCACGTGTGTGAGTGTTTGTGTTCCTGTCGCGGCAGTAAAGATGTCTTCCGATGCACACTGGACCGAGTGGGACCCTGTGGTCCTGCCTCCGCTCGCCCATGTGGAAAAGAGAGAACCGATTCAGTCGATGCATAGCCCGATGGCTGAGTACGAGCCCCTGAACTGGTCTGAAGACCACCGGCTCTCCGTGTCCACCAGCCGCAGCATAACTGTCCTGGAGCTCACGTCCGAGATTCAGAGCTCCAGTGCGGACCTCGACCTGAAACGGTCCTACATCGCCCTCGACCCGTTCCCCTACGAGTTCCAGGTAACTCCACAGCGTCCTCCAGCCCGGCCACCATCCACCCGCCCCTCCGGACACACTCCAGAGTCTCCAGCCACACACACTCTCTCACACTCTCACTCACTCACTCACCTCTCTCTCTTCTCCCTCTTTCTTCCTCTCTGACTGGGACCTCCAAACACACTCACTCGCTCGCTCGCCCTCTCTCTCGCGCGCCCTCTCTCTGCCCCCAGAAACTTTCTTTCTCGCTCACCTCTTTTCTCACTGTCTTTCCTTCTCTTTCCCTGACTGGGGCCTCCAAACTCACTCACTCTAACCGCATCCCCCCCAAACATAGTATGCTGTAGGGACTGCATCTCACACTTTTATTTTAAAGAATGTCACTTCTGGAAGCTGGATCCGAGCCGTCTGAAGCGGCGTGGGCCTAGTTTTGATTAAAGCCCAGAACAGTTTACAGTTGGTGGTAGTGTAGTTAACGTTAGCTAATGCTAAAAACAATGAGGATAAGAGCATAGAATCAAATCTCGATCTGATCTAGTTGTTGAGAACTACAAGCTAAATGTTAATGCTGCCTGCTAGTGCTAGCCCTAGTTACTCTAATTGACCCCTTCTCCCTGTGCTTGATAAACGAAAATATTACTCAGTGGAAATTGGACTGGAACCACCCTGGTGTGTGTGCTTTTAGGAGCCGCACAAGGTCCACCAAGTAGCCAAATAGGACCCGAACCAAGAGTAGGCCTTAGGAGCCGCGTTACTCGACTGAGAAGAGCTCCAGCTCGAGGGGACTCTCTCAGGACCCCTCCACCTTCACACACCGTAATCGAATTCTTTGCAAACGCTATGCTGCCTCTTCTATTCAGTCACCTATTCCACGCCTCTGAACTTTATGGTAACTTTATGGTAAAGCCTCTGAACTTTATTGTAAGTGAAGATTGTCGATTTGAGCACTCAGCTGCTGGTGATTTTATAGAGGCTTGAGAATCTCTGTACACTGAAACTAGAGCTTACTGAACAAGAACTGCAGAACCATTACTTCTGAACTTCCATAGTGGAAGATTGTCATGAAGGTGGCATGGGTGATGGTGTTCTCAGCATAAGGAGCCTCCACCACATACCACAGCATCACCACACTATCTGCAGTCCAGATTGTACTGTTATGTTCAGGGTTCCAGACTGTTCTCAGCTTTGAGTTAAACTAAGCCACTTTCCAAAATTACAAAGCAGAGATAAAGTAAGCTGGACTCTGGTAAGAATGGGGGGGGGGGTTAGGTTCTCAGCATGGTGTTATCTGGCTTTAGTTTTGCTGCTTATGCAGGCAAGCTCAATTTTTCATGCTTGTTGAAGCTTCCCTAAGGAACCTGTATCAAAAATACTTTTAATGCATTTCAGCTGTTTTGTCTTGACTTTTTTCACAGTCAGTGTTGTGTTCTCAGGTGGGTCCAGAGGATGAAGTCAGGAAAGCCAAAAAGAAGCTAGAAACGCACCCTGATCCTACAGTAAGGCAGCTTTTTCTGATGGACCTCATCATGAATCCCCAAATGGACCCTGTACCTGGTGTGAAGATGGTCAGCTGGTCGCCCTCTGGCTGTGATGTGAATGGCCGCTGTGTTTTGGCCTGCCTGACAACGGACTGCCGCCTCACCCTTTACTACAGCCCCAGACATTTGCGGTGGTCAAAGCTGTTGGACTTCACAGAGTTGTATGGGAACATATTGAAGTCCAAAAACTACCCGAAAGGTCGTGACATTCCTGCCGGTGACCTGAATGACCCTGAGGAGCTGAAGAGGCGATACTACATGCAGGCAGCTTCACACATACAGTGGTCGTTTTTGTGCACCACACGCGAGGTTGATGACAATCATGAAAGTAAAGACATTCACACGGTTATGCTGGCTGTGATGATGGAGAACACAGATGTTATCATATGGCATTTTCGTGTGCCCATTCTGGGGGCTTCCTCTGTGATCAACTACAAGATTATAAGAGGCTGCCTTCCTTCAGCAAGTACTCTGGCTTGGTGGCGGTATGAACAAGGTGGACAGAAGGTGAGCGGCATAATTGTGGGCAGTGCTGTCGGCTGTGTATCAATCCTACCTTTCAACATGAAGGCTGTGACGGGCTACTTCACCATCAAGACAAATGTGGTGCTGTGGCCGATGGATGACAAGATCCCTGTAACAAGCATCAAGAGCCTTCCACTTTACCACCCACACCTTAAGTGTAACACTAGCTTGATTCTGGTGGTACGAGGTTCATATTTGTTGTGGAGCTTGATGCTGGCCACCAACGTTGGTCTGACCATTCACAATGCACATGTGACCAACCTCCACACCATGCCCATCACAGCATTGAGCATAAGCCATCATGAAGGCGCGATCTACACCTGTTCCATGGATGGGTCAGTCAAGAAGCTCACAGTGGTCTTCACAGACACTTCTGTTTCATTCAAGCAGGAGGAGGTAATCCTACCTGAAGGACTTCGTGGAGGGCAGTTCCAAGGCATCTCTGTCAGCCCAAATGGAGCCTACCTTGCACTCGGTTTCACTGAGGGCTTACAGAATGGCTTTCACCCAGTGACCCGGAGCTATCAGGTAAGGATGCACCTGTTTAGCAGGTGACTGCTAAAATATACCTTTTTGTGGAAGGTACCAATAACTGAGCTATACCTTTTTTAGCCACATTTTAAAAGTTCACAGTACTATCCATGAGGTGTGGTAAGCCTAAGACTTTTGCAATTGGTGCTAGTATGACAGAAAACCAGTCCTGAAAAATCTGTCATTGGGATTTTTTGTTATGGTGTTCATTGGTTAATGCAAACTCCCAACCTTCAGGTGCAGCTGTTGGCGCTGAGGACTCCTGACGAGGCTGCAGCACTGCTCTTGGAATCACAGGTGCTGAACCTCTACAGGAAGACAGACCTGCTGGACTTGGTGCGCTGGCAGGTGCTTCTGGACAAGAGCATCTCTCCGTTCCTCCAGGCTGAGCTGGACAGGAGAGTGCAAGCCACCAGCTCAGCGTACCTGTGGCGTTTCAAGATCTTTGTCCTCCGTGTCCTGTACAAGTCCATGCAGAGGGTGCCAGAGGAGGCTCGCTGGAGACCTGCACAGCAGGGTGGTAACATACTCCTGGCCAACAGAGAGGCTGGCGTAGCAGACAACTCCTTTGCCCTGGGGGAGCCCAGACAGAGGGAGGCCGAAAGACTGTTCACTAGTGAACAGCGACGGGAGGTCCGGCTTATGATCCAACAGGCTGAGACTCACCTGACCCGTGAGCACATGAAGAAGGTGCTTGGAGATATGTATCTCCACACAGCTGTTCCTGCGGGTATCAGTGTTCCCACCAGAGGACTCTGTGATTTCCTACTCAGTGATTTGACCATTGATGACCGAGCAGCTGAGGTGAGTACTTGGTCCTCATACTGTCGCACTGTATGTAAATGTGAGGGGGGTGTCGCAAACATTTGTGTGTATATACAAATGCAAACATGGAGACAAATGGGTGTGTGGTTTTGTCTGTGAAGTACTACCACTGAGTACATTGTTCATCTTTGAGAAGTGCTGTAACATGCAGATTTGCACTAATGCTATATAGAATATAAAGTCTGTAGAAAAATCAAAACTTGCAGATATTACACTAATGTGGAGACCATGAACTCAAACTTTTCAACACAAATGTCTGCGTGAAGTAACTAATCGCATAGTAAACATTTTGTCATTAACTTTTATGAGTTCTATTATAGAAGGCATAATCCATTCACATATTAGTTGAAAGGTTAGTCTCAAATATAGCAATGACATTAGATTTGTACTATAAAGCTTTGCAGTTATGAGAGAAAAGGGCAGATAGACTGTAAACAGAGTTTGGCTCCAAACTATTATAGTAATATGTGAGACTTATTTAAGGTTGGTGATGTGTTTCGACTGTTTGCACAAAAAGTAGTAATCTAATGCAAAAGCGCTCTGGGGAAATAAGGAGGCACAACAGAAATGTGTACTAATGGACGAGGTAGAGCACAAAACTGATCTCGGCATATATAAGGTGATGGAGTAGAAAATGGATAACCAGGGTGTCGGGAAATGTTTTTTTAAATTTTTTTTTATAGCAAACAGTTTATGGTTTATGCCCATGCTATGTCCTATCTATAGGTTGTGGTTGGTCATGTACTGAAAAAGATAAACAGGCAGAGGTTCCCAGAGTACTGCAGCCTGTGTGGGGAGGAAATGCCCTTTACTGACTACAAGAGAGCTGAGTGCAGTAATGGACACATCTGGCTCAGGTTAGTCGCACATTGTTGACATTAACATTGGTTGAGCAGTTTATGAACACTGGCCCTCAGTAGTTGAGCTTTGTGCTGCATGTAGAATCAGTCTAGTGGTTGGGGCATCTGCCCTGTAGTCAAAGTCATGGGTTTGATTCCTAAGACTCGGTTCATGTGCTGTTTGCCTGTTAAGTGTAATGCATGGCTGAAAGGTTTCCTTGAATATTTACTCATCCCTCTGCTTGTTTTTTCCCCGTTTTTTCTCATAGGTGCCTGCGGTCCTTTCAGGCTTGTCAGAATGTTCATTACCGTCGCTGTATCAATATGGACAGCATTGCTACGCTGCCAAGACCTGACGGTAAGTCCTGTTCTATCCTACCATAGCATGCATACATTAAGTTGCTCACAATACCACAGCATGCACACATTCATCTGCTAAGAATGTTTGTAATAAGTCACAGCAACACATCCTTGACTCTCCTGTGTGAAGTGTCTTAAACACCAGGAGGATTTATTCACAAACATTGCTATTTCTAATTCTATTCACATTAAAACATGTGCGCACACTTAAATATGCCTAGAATAACAGGGGAGCTCTCAAGTGAATTTAACACTGCTAAACTCGAGGATGAAAACTGCAGCCTCTGCTACTTGATTCACATAAGCACAAGATGCTGTGGTTGGAACTCCACACATTTACCCTGTCTGTTTCTTACACTAACACTTATCCTGCGCCCAGCACTTCACACTAGCTTGCCTCAGTGCCTAACAAACATTTAAACTTCACTCTAACAAATTGACCTTGATTTCAGTGCATTTAGCTAATACATTTATCCTGTCTCTTGTACCTCACAGCATCACATTCACCTTCAAAATCTTACACCTGCATATTTGCCCTGCTTCTAAATCCTCACCAACACTTATCCAGTGTATAATATTACAGGCAGGACCACACAAACACACACAACACACATTGACATCAGCGCTCATTAAACATTTATGAACTAACGAAACCCCAACTCTCTGCCTGCTTTGTGAAAGGACAGTGGGTGACGAGGTGAGCCCTAGCAATGAAACACAATCATGGAGAACAACAATTTGATTGCGGGGTTGTATTTGTTACGGATGGTTTTTACGTCACATTGTGTACCTCTCTAAGGTTTTCTCTCCCTTTGCTTCTCTTTATAGACCCAGAATGGGTGCTGAACATCATGAAGGGACCGTGCACCTACTGTGATGCGCCACTTTTGTGACATGCCAGAGGTCACAATCATACTGCCTGAAGCTGCTGACCTGAACTACATGCCTAATGGATGCGACGTCTGAGGAGAAGTGTTTGTTCTGTTTTTAAACTTTTTTTAATACTAGATAAGTCAAAGATTTTAACCTCTAACAACGTTATGTTTTTTTGGGAGGTTGGTTTAAAAAAAAAAAAAAAAAATTCTTGGTCTTAACACCTGGTCCGTACCAGTGTGCAAACTGAAGTGGTGATGCCACCTTTCCTGTAGCCATAAATATGTTCCTTGCTATTCCCTTTTAAAATGTTTGCCTGTCCCGGTGATCTTATGCGGTTATGACACTACTTTTTGCCGTGGATATGCATGCCTCCTTGAAGCCATGTTGTGGTGGTTCTTAATTGGCTTTGGAAACATTTCCATGAGCAGCAGCCTTCCTGCTTCTGATGAGAACTTTTATATAGGAGGGTTGAGGAGAGGGAGAAATGGCATACAGAAAAGGGAGAGATGGAGGTAAAAGTGCGTTTTAAGACTGATTTAGTCTTTCCCAAGGGACAAGCCTCTAATGAGATACCATAGTAATGAGGTGCGGATTCTAGCCACAGATGTGATTCTCATTTTAATTAAGAGGGGGTGGTTAGAGTGCATATTGTTAATATAGTTAACCCTCTTTTTGAGGAACCACAGGGAATTTTTACTGACCATGTATCTTGACCGACAAATCCCCAACCTCTAGTGTTACACAGGGGTCAGTGTCACAAAATAATGGTTGGATCTAAGGCCTGGTGGGGCTGGACTTCTGGATCCATGTTCCCTTTAATCCACAACTGATCTAACTGCTTACCTTGCTTCCTCTGTGGTCACTAGGGACGATCCCTTGCCTCCAGGTTTTTTTGTGGAAGGGCTGTGGTCTGTGTGATTTACAAATATTTGACTCAGTTGCTTTTTCTTTTTTTAGTTTAAGTTTCTTTCTCATGGTGTAAAAGCTACTTGCTGGTGTTTGGTCTTTCTTTGCTGTTAAATTTGCAGAGGATGCTCTCTTCATGGTGCTAGAAGTATGGGCTTGTATCTCTCCTTAAAATTGCCCTTCAAACAGGGAAAGGATAATGTGGGCTGATGCTGGTCTATTTATGTGCATGTCTGAGCACCAAAAGGCCTGCATCTAATTGGACTTGCATTGTGGAGAAATTACATGTTTGTTTGGTTAGAAATGCATGAGAGTATTGTAGCACAGTTGGGGGAAACCTTCTGCTTTTTTGGGGTAGTTTTACAGAGCTGCCTGTTCTCACACTACCGATTCTACTTTCCTACCCACTGTTTCTCATGGTTGTCCCAGATTTAATTACAAGATCATTTGCAGGTACAACTGTGAGGAGGTTTTGGGCTAAATGTGGGTAGCAATATAGACTTGCTGGGGAGGGAACAAACTGAAAGCTCAAAGTTGGATGGTGTTTGTGAAGGTGTATGTGTAAGCTCATCATTAGCTAATGCTTGCAAAGCAAGATAGCAAGGCTGGAAAGTCCTCAAAACCTCCAGTTAAGCATTCTGAATGTGTGTCTAATCTGCTGAGAACACATTACATGCCAAAAGCGTAAAACACTACTTGCAAGTTGACGATGGATTCACTAGTGTGATGTAGCCAAAGTACAAGTGATGTGGGAGGATTAGCCCAAAGAGATTGTGATGGGGGGGGGGAAAGCAGTAAAAATGGTAGTACTTGCAGTCATAATGCAGAAGCAAAATGCTAGTCTGTGATGCTAAAGACTTCGCTCCCTCGACAGCAATTTATGCTTTTTGCCAAAGGTAACATGCCCTTTTGTGTGATGTGCTTTGTTAGGTGGAGACTGAAGAGGTTAGCTGTGTTTAGGTGGAACCTCCTACCTCTTAATATGATCAGTCACATTTCTACAATATTTATCCCCCCCCCTCCTTTTCTGTGTGCACTCAGCTCTTTTAAAAGAGGTTTCCCCCTTCCATACAATATTCATGACCTTGGCGTCTGTGGCTGAATCTGGATTAACTTTTAAGGTGGCGTATTTTAACAGATGTATTTCCTCAAGATACTGCCCCGGTTTGCTGAGCCAAAACCTTATGCTAAAGTATTAATTCTTTCAATTTTCCCTGTATTTTGTTTGTGCTTTGTTTTGCTCAAATCTGTAGAACAAAACTGTATAGCGTTAAGGTGGTGCTATGGACTTCAGGTACCGGTGCTGTTACTTTCTTCTACTTTTTCTGCACCACATAGGCCATGGATTTTTTTTTTTGACATAATTTATTTTTTTATAAATATATGTTTTTTACGAAGTGTTCATACAGTGCAATGTCTTGTAAATAAAAGTGACTTATTCTAATTACTGTTGTAGTGCTTGTTTATTTCCTTGGTTCCCCTATGTTTTTTTTTTTTTTTTTTTAAATGTAGTGCTCTGAGTTTTGCACAGTGCTTCTATACTCTTAAAAAAAAAAAAAGTTCCTAAAATTATTCTTGGAGTGCTTTAAGAGAATCCCCTTTGCTTTAGCCTTTTAGTGGATGGTTGTTTAAAGAACTGTTAAGAGTGCTCTCAACACTCCTGGTTAAATAGTTTTCTACGTAAAATAAGTCCCTACATGCAACACAGATACTGAATAGATGAACTCTCATGCAGAAGTTGTTCAGCTCAGTTTAACATTGGATACCTTTTTGTTTGACCCTTTACAATATGTGGAGTTAAGGCTTTCATAGTAATTGTGCACTGAAATATGCTGAACTGTGTTCTATGTAGAGGTTGCATGCATGTAGCAAATGTGACTAGGGTGCTCAAACATTTTCCCTTGGCTATATAAAGGTATGGGGGAAAGGGTTATAAGAATATGCATCTTCCATCTTTCACTTTGCCCAAAAAACCCAACTATTTAATGAGGAATTCCCCATTATTCCTGCAGAGGGGAAGAAAGATTTGGCGTACATCAATAAGTGTATAGGAGCGGTTTTGTGGGAGAAGACTTTCTGATGTGGCTTGACTCCAGTGTGTGCTCCCCACATGAATAAGTACAAGAATCCTCTGTAGTCTATTCAGTGGAGAAGCATACCTTCAAACTTGTCATCAGTAATTAAGTCTGTCTCTGGATTGTCTACAGCCTCTTGTTTTACCATGGATTCTCAAATCAGGCTGTTAACACGGTCCTTTAACGGCTGTGCAGCCCTTCTGGGATGCTGCCAGTGACCCGTGACTGGCCACTGTGTGTATGGGGGCGTGGGTGAGATGTCAATGGGCGGCCGCACTGCTTGTTCTCCAGTGCTGAGCTGCTCGAGTGGAACTAATGTGGACCCTCACAAAGAACATGGGCAGGGCTCGTCTACTGCTATATTAATTAAACTTCTCAATATTAGACCCACAGCTGAGTGTCAGGGAGGAGAGTGTGTATGCACTATATATTACATATGCAGTATATATATATGTATGCAAAATGTGATGGCTAAGTTCTTGACAGATTTACTCTTATGGTATTTCACTTTCCCTCAAACAAATAAGATATAAGCATCAATTTCAATATTCGAGATCCAGGGTACAAGGAGAAAATGTATTTGTTAGGCGTAGATTTATTTGTTAGGTCTAATAGTGGTGTCTGAAATAAAAGTATAAATATAAACAAGTAATGTAACAGGATTTCTGGAGGAAATAAACTGCTAATTAAATGTGATTTATTAATCCACCCTTTTGGTATGCTCTTACTGTACCAAAAACATTGCCACCGGCATTCTCTCTATTTTGATGCCTTACAACTTGTAATTTAAATGGATTTTCAAATGATTTTAAGTGATGGACCTAGAAAAAAAAACCAGATTAAGTTAAAAGAGGAAAAAAATGGCTTTATATAATTCTAAAAATGTAAAACTGAAAAGTGGTGCCTGCATATGATTTCACACCCTTTGCTTTGAAGCCCCAACCACTACCTTCAAAAGCCATTTAATTAGTTAAATAAGATCCACCTGTGGGTAATCTAGTTGTCAAATGATCTCAGTATATATACACTTGTTCTGATTGCCCCCAGAAACAACACCATTGCAACACACTAAGTAAGGGCTACTATCAAGCAAGCGACAGCATGAAGACAGAGAAACTCTCCACACGGGTCTGAGACAAAGTTATGAGAAGTACAGATCAGGGTTGGGTTATAAAATATATAACAAACCCTGAACATCCCAAAGAGCTCCATTAAATCAATTATTAGATGATGTCACCATAGCAAACCTGCCAAGACAGAGTCGTCCACCAAAACTCACAAACCGGGAAAGGAGGGCATTAATCAGAGCAGCAGCCAAGAGGCCAAAGATAACCCTGAAGGAGCCGGGCGGCTCTACTGCAGGGATGGGAGTATCTGTCAAAAAAAAAAAGAAATTCTTGAGGGAAATCTTTTTGAGTCTTGCAGAGATTTGAGACTGGGTTGGAGGTACTGTTTACTCTACTGAACCTGAAAAGAGAAGCATCTGCTTTTAAACATTGTGAAGTTTGCAAAAGTCTTGGAAGTGTGATAGAGTATTCAATAAATGCACTCAAAAATATTTGAGTACATTTTTAATCTGCCAAAATAACATTTAGTCACAAAGTAGAAATACTGTAAGTTCTTAAGTGTTAAGATGATAATCCAACATTTATATTAACTGCACTGAGGAGTAAAATGGTCTCTGAGTTTTACACCAAGAAGTCATTGGTTGGAAGCATGCGCGGTTCTAGAGGGGGGCCAGCGTGGGTCAGGGCCCCTGTATATTTGCTCCTGGCCCTGGTTACGGCCCCTGCACTGAACAGCCAATGATTTAAATATTAATTATCGTGGCATGCGCTGCTCGAAGAACGGAACTAACGCTACGTCTGTTCTAGACGGACTGCTTTAAGCCACACACATGCGCTGTTATCTGGAACCTGAAGACCAGCAGCGCGACCAGTAGTGAGATGATGACGGTGTGATTTAAAAAGATTTCATGCTGTGAAAAAAAACTGTAATGAAAATAAATGTAAAAGCTACATATAAAATAAAATATATAAAATCAGATATTGACCTGTTTTGCCTTTATATATGCCCCCACTAAAAACACACTGGCCCCACCTCGGCCCCCCTGGTCATTTTGGTCTAGAATCGCCACTGTTTGGAAGTTCATTCATCACCCTAGCTTTAGAACTTTCAAAACCAACTTTGACGCTTACCAGTGTGCCCTTTTGGTATCTTCTTAGACCATATTAGTTTACTTTGAAAAGAGAAAAAGGAGAGTCAAGCTCCTCTGTGTTCCTGATGATTAAACTGGCATTTGATACTGTGTCTTTAAGACTGATTATATGTAAATAACCTTTGCTCTGATTGGTTGTGCCTTATTTGAAAAGCATGACATCGCTGTGCTGGACTAGACTGTTTGATTGATATATCATAAATGTATTCATTGTTACACCTCTAGCAGTCAGCATGGGATATTGCACCATTTGCTGTAAGGTCAAATTCTACACACTGAGTCATTTAAGGGATCTGCCACAGTGTGGCTGCAATCTGACATTTCGTCTCGTTTGCCAAGGTGTGCTTTTCGGCATCTCTCCATGAAGGTAAGTCTGGAAAGGCCGCAGAGAGGTTACTGAATTTCCATCCAGTCTGAGGACTTTCTCTTTGATGATCCTTTTGGATCCTTTCATGTTTTGATTTCACGAGAAAGCATCCATTTGATGGCCGGCTTTAATATCGCTCTTACAGAGATCTAAAAATGTTGCCGCTGGACTATACGGCACATGCGTTTCAAGAGTCAAGTTTGGTTTGAAAACATGCCATAGGGTTACAAAGGCCAGATCTTTTGACTCTATCTAACATAACAATGGAAGTGAACCGCCTTTCACAGCTGCTTAGTGGAAGCACCTGGTTTGGGAAACAGGTTAAGAGGGGCCGGGCCAAACGGCAGACGTCTTTATCTAAGAACCTGTGTGACATACTACTACAGATAGTATTACAAGACAGAGTGGCTCTTAATGCATGCAGACATTCACATGAAAGGCCACATTCACATGAGGATAATAGAAAAGATCATCAGGATCTCTCTCTCCCAGACATTCACATCCATCTGCAAAACCACCAGCACTGTGGATGACCACCCAAATAATAATGCACAAATGACACAACGATCTGTATGTAATGTATAAACACACAACAAAACTCCTCTGGATGTTTATAAAAAGCTTGTGAACGGAAGATCATAATGCAAAAAGCAGAACTGGTCTTGTATGTGTGCCAGAAAGCACTGGGGCCAAACTCTGAATTGGAGAAGTCCATTAAGTCAAGAGACTCAGTAGGGCACTGCAATTTCATTTGTATCTGTTTTCTTTTGCAACAGTGCAAATTACTTGGCGTGTGTGTGCGTGTGCACATGTTTGTGTGCATGTGTTTGTGTTTTTGGGTGTGTGATTATTTCAGACCAAGAGTATGAAGAATTTATAATGAGTATTTTTGTTTTTTAAAAAGAATACCGGTAATAACTACTGTGCAAAGCTATTAGAATGAATATTTATGAGACTTGTTATGAATTATTCATAAAGTTGGTTCAAGAAACACACACGCACGCACACACACACAAACACAAACACACACTCTCAAGGAGAGAAAATGGGGGGACTGTGAGTAAGAAGTCACAGGGAGGGTAGAGAAGTGGGGATGCGGAGGGGGGCACTGCCTTGAATTCATCGCAAGAGCATCTGACAAAAACTCTGGGATCGAATATCTGACATCTATTAACAAAAGCACCTGCAGCACCCTCCTACTGCCGTCTTTTTTTCCAGCTGTCCCTCCCTCTCTGCCCGAGGTGATATGAGTTTCTTTTCGTTCACCTGATCCTCTCTCTCTCTCTCTCTCTCTCTCTCTCTCTCTATCTCTCTCTCTCTCTCTCTCTCTCTCTGTCACTTCCCCTTCATTCCATCTACCCAAATTAAGAAATTAATGAGGGATAGTTTCTTTACCCACTGCCCCCGCAATGTTTACCACTGATGAAATTATAATGCGGCCTCTGCTGTATTATTTATAAGCCAATTAGAGGAAGTGTTACTTGATTTGATGGGGAGCAGACACACAAAGTACATTTAACTAATAGAGAGCAAGAGAGGAGCGCGAGAAAGAGATACAGAGAGGGAGAGAGAGAGGGAGAGAGAGGAGAGGACAGCCGAGGCTGACGACTTCTTGCGATGCTCTAGGATTACGTGGCTAATTGCCCTGCTTTATCTGTCTGTCACGGATAGCCATGCATATTTCAGTGATCCCAAAGACTTTGATTGTTTGCACTCGTGTTGGGGCTGTAACAAGTAGAGCAGTGGCCAAAGTGGAGTGTAGTTAAAGACTGGCAGAGAGAGAGGTGGGAGAGGGAGGAGGGCAGAGAGTGGGGGGCAGCACAGTGGGAGGGGGGCTACAATAACATGATTAGCATG
>JBBPDE010000021.1:10432661-10453665 GCA_037974605.1 Nannopetersius ansorgii | reverse complement strand
GTGTGTGTGTGTGTGTGTGTGTGTGTGTGTGTGTGTGTGTGTGTGTGTGTGTGTGTGTGTGTATATATATATATACACACACCCACTCCATCACACAGTATAGAATTACTGGAACCACGGTTACTCCCTTGTTCTTAACAGAGCACTTGGTATTCTTTATAGTTATTGGTCCATTAGTGCATTAGTCCCTTCCGTAAGCTGTGTAACACACCCTTTCTCTGCTGTGAATCTTAAAGTGTGCAGGCAAGGCCTCTAAATCTGATTTTGTCTTGATTTGACCAGGCATTCTTGGCTGCCTGCCTGGTTCTGAAAGCCCCTGGCCCTAGCTAGTGTTTGCCTGCTACGTGTCTTTCCTGAGATTTATTCGTGTCTTAATCAATGGCAAACACTCTGGCTGCCTCACGGCTGTGTGTATAGAGTTCTTCTGTCTGTTGTTCTGTATTGAAAAATGTCATTTTAAACTACACTCTAGAAAAAGTAAGAACAAGATTTAAGTATGGGATGAAAATAAATTCTTACTCTTATGATTCAAAATCATCTTTGCTGGCATGTAGCTGTAATGGAAATATTGTTTTTAACCTCATCGTTGTAAAACGACATTGTATCATTGAGAATTGTTTATGCTCACAGGGGTTCCGCGGTGACTTCGTAAACACTCAGGTGCTTAAAAAGGACGCAGATGGACTCTGCAGTCTTTCGCACGTAGCGCTCTGTCTCTTCGAAGAGGTATGTGTGTGCGGTGTGTTTGGCTATGATTAAGGCCTCCTACAGTTTCCTTATGTCGTTGCCTCATTTAGAAGACTTTGATGATCTGACATGTACATTGCTTGGATCCCTGGAATACTCTGTTTGGTCTTTCTTATACTTAGAGGTATTCTAACAATTTTATTTAAAATTCTATCTTCTAAGATAGGAACAATGTGTGCAGAACAGTAGTATTGTTTAACAATTTTAAAGCTTATTGTGCAGTAAAGAGTATGAAAGCAATGTGTAGGTGATGTAGGTACGTGACAAACTGAAGCATGATCCCACGTATGCACCTATCTGGTGCACAATAATTACAGAAAAAAAAACTGAGGTGTGAACAAAATCTCTCATTGGTTTCATGGGATTATAAAAGGAATTTCTTTGCTGCTGTTAGTAATCAGGTGCAATGCAAATCTATCCATTTTATTTAGTATCTTTCCATTTTATTTAGAACCTCCCCATGTCATCTACGTTTATTACATATAAAAGTTATAAATGTGTTCAGAAATTTTGGAGGACTCTTCTTGCCTTACAATCTCATTAATTTACCTCTTTATCCTGAATTGATTTGGAATTGGATTTTAGACCAAAAGCTTCTCCAACTGTTGTAAAACAACATGTCAGGCATTCATGACCATTTAGTTGAACAGGTTTTAATGGCATTGCACTCTTTAGACATCACTGTGCATATCTCAGGCTAAGTAATGTGCAGTACACAGATTTTACCACAATTTTTTTTATCTTAAAATGTAAATTAGATTTATTTGTTTCATTTGTTACTGTAACATATCTCTTGTGTATTTTAGATTTGCGCCCTGGCCTCTAACTGCCTGTGCTCATGCAGTGTGGGCTCATCCTCCTCTGGCTCTGAGGGTGATTCAGTAATCACCCTGAATCACCCTCAGGTGTATGTTTGGGGCAGTAACAGCAGTCACCAGCTGGCTGAAGGAACTTTGGAGAAGATTTTACAACCCAAACTGGCACAGGGTTTTAGCAATGCGCAAATGGTGTGTATACAGCTGCATGCTGATGTGTTAAACCGGTAGTTTAATCAAAAAATGATTTACGCACTCCCCCGTTCCTTGAATGTGATAAATAAACCAAGACAAGTATCTGAAGTTTTCCTCTTTAGTTGTGCATTGGGTCACTGTAGCAAAATAGTAATGGAAGTTTATAGTAGACAATTAGCACTGTACACACTATGTAGCTAAAGCGCATTGTCTCATACTTGGTTGTGCTGTGAACCCTAATTTGCTTTTGCAGTTTCTAAGACTGTGTATCTACTATAATCTCTCCTGAATTTTGTTTTTGCTGAAATCGAATTTTAGACTCACATCTCAAATGTTTTTTAGACAATATGTAATGTCTTAACTGGTCAACTGTACTTGTGGTAAAGAGAATGCTTGCTAAACTGCTTGAACCTGTAATATTATATAAGAGTGGGATGTGTTGCTCATGGTTTAGTCCTGTGCTCTTTTGTGCTGATGTGAGCCACATCCAAAACTGCAGTGTTATCTTATTTGGCCCAAAATTATGGTCCTGAAGAAGACTCTAATGTTTTGATGCTATAGCTCACAGATGCAATGAGAATTAATGTTTTTTTCATATAACAACCATTACACTTGCTCTGTCACAGTTAACAAACAACAGACCCCTTTAACCTCAGTCAGCTAAGCCGTTTCCCTCAGGATAATGAAAATAATGAATCTGTTTATTAGTAATTCAACATTATAACGAATATCCTGGATAAACATCAGGCATAGTGATAACCTTACTTAACAGCTTGGATATTAATGATCCTACATATTTTATGTTGATTCTTAATAATGGATTTATGGTAGTTCTCAAATGGACAGTGTAGCTTTATAAAACTTTTGGAACATCATTTTAAAGGCTAAGACTTGATAAGAATTTTAGTAAATGACCATCTTCCCTATCAAAGCACTAATAGTGGATCTCTACTCTATAAGGGGCCAATATTTTGAATTTGGGGATCTGAATTTTTGTCTGTGGATAAAAAAAATAGTTTTGCTGAATCCCTAATATTTATTTGTCTGTTTGCAGATTGAGGCAGGTCAGTACTGCACCTTCTCTGTATCGGCTGATGGCTCAGTGAGAGCTTGTGGGAAAGGTAGCTATGGACGTCTGGGACTGGGAGACTCCAACAATCAGTCTGTTCCCAAGAAACTGATGCTGGATCCTCCACGTACCATGAGGAAGGTTTCCTCTTCCAAAGGCTCGGATGGTCACACACTGGCCGTCACTATGGAGGGTGAGGTGTTCAGCTGGGGAGATGGAGACTATGGCAAGCTGGGACATGGAAACAGTGCCACACAGAAATACCCCAAAATCATTCAGGGACCCCTACTTGGCAAGGTGACGAGAAACTGTATTAGGACCTTTTGTTATATTTTGCCACGGTTTAGCCAACTCCAGTTCTTTATTGGGGTCTCCTATTTGTTAGTGTTATGTTATTAGGGGACTCGTTATTGGTGTATTTTAATCACATAACTCTTAACAAAGTGGTGAAGGCTAGCACATACTTCCATCATATATTTATACTTTAATTTTGTCTTAATATATATTGTGTTGATGTATAATGGAAAAAAAAAACACTGGACCAGTTATGGGGCCCTTTGGACCTCGATTAGCTGAAAACATATTGAGTTCTGTATACAAGATAATTTTGAAATCAGTTAATTTCCTCCTTATAAAAACCAAAAGAAAGTAGCTTTGTAATGAGAAAATCAAGTATATTAAAAAGAAATCACTTTTCCTAAAGAGCATTTTCAGTGTCCGCAGTAGTATTTTGGCCTAAGTCAGCCATTAAGACCTTTCATGTGTTTAATCCTCAGTTTCTGTGTGTCTTTTAGCAGTAGTTAAAGAAAAGAAAACTTTTCCCTATAGCCAGCCCTCATTTGCATGTGTCACAAACAGTGTTATGTGAGCAGAAGGATGTGAGGGAGTGTGAAACAGAGCCAAGCTGTAGGCTGGCACTCTCTGATCATTGTTATTAAAATAATATTTTCCGCTAAATAATGTTAACCCGGCTCACAAGTAACTGGGTATCATTTAATCTGCACTCCCTTGCATAATACTCATCAACCCACAGTTGTCTTCATTAATTCTTTGTAATAATTTTTAGGAGAACTTCCATCCTGATGAATACTTAGATTGTGTCCTATATAGTGGTCCTAAAGTAGCCAGTTCATGGAATATGTGGTGTTGTCTGACTGTGTCCCAATTTGTTCTAGGTTGTGGTGTGTGTGTCTGCTGGTTACAGACACAGTGCGGCAGTAACGAATGATGGAGAACTCTACACCTGGGGCGAGGGTGATTTTGGTCGCCTCGGTAAGTCTTTCCCTACTACTTGCACGTTCTCTCTCGCTCACGTCCTTCTTCTCCTTTCCAGATGTGTGCCTGTGTTGCTGGGAAAAGAAAATCCAAATGGTAGTAGTGACAAAGTTAATGCGGTAATAATGTGCTGATTTGATAAGTAATCAAATAATCCGTATTTCCTGTGTGAAGCAAAGCACATTACAACACTGTTCCAATGATTCTACAGACATAGCTTTCTCTGTCAGCTTTTAAATGATCAGATCCTCATATGTCTTGATAAGATTGAAGCTGTGTTTGCTGTATTTTCGTTTCATCATACATTCATGTGATTTCTATATTGCAATATTAAAAGTATTTAATGCATTCTGATTAAGCTTACATGTTCCTGTCATACTGCTGTACCACATGCTGTACATTTTAAATGGAACTACAAGAAGCTCCTCATTTAAGGTCTAGTAAGACAAATGTGATTCGTTTCAATTCATTATTTTAATTGTGGCTCTGTGCTGTAATTAATCTCACTCATATCTTACTTACTGATTTTGTAACATTTGCTAAAATAAATAAGTCTCAAGATAAATCCTTAGTTATTTTCAGAGTTTAGTTTCTTTCGGGGGTTATTTTCCAAGAGCTTCCGCGTATAGTGAAACACCGAGCTGTCTATTTGCAGTGCCTATTTATAATGTTAACCCTAAATATGCACCCATAACCCTTTTAATGTCATTGTAAACTCAGTTTAATGCATTACCCTTCAAGACAATGTAAAGGTAAACTCATATTTGCGTCTTTAAATTGAAATTCCTCACTGAGATGTGCAACTCAGATATCTAGTCGTGCTAAAAATACAAATGAGGGCTCTTTGGAAAGATCTCCTGGAGATCAATCGAACTGTGGAGTTTTAAGTATCTGAGAGCTTTCCCCGGTGAGATATGCAACTCAGAAGGTCATGGGATAAAGTTATTGGGACACTGTGGCGAGGTGAACGGTTTTCGGGGTATAACCCCTGATCAACTCGGGCTAAAAATGTAAAGGAGGGCTCGCTGGAAAGGTCTCCTAGCGTGCACCGTAGAAAAAAAACATGCTGGGAGCACGGGGACTCAACCCTGGTGTAGAATTCAAAAAAAGTGCTTCCAAGTCGACTACAGCCTGCCCTGAGTCCCCTTGTGTGAAAACATCCAGAACAATTATATTTATTGCGACAAAAAAGCAAAAAAAGGCAGAGGATGTTTGTAGTTTCTGCGTTATTGCGGGGATTTCCGAGTTTGGTTCTCAAAAAAAATGTCCTAATCTGCATAATACTGGGGATTTATTGTGTACAGTAATCCCCCGAGTTTTACGTGGATTACGTCCCAAGAGCATCAAGATATGCAACTCGGAAGGTTGCGGGACAAAGTCTACACCTGAATCACATTTAAAGACGAACGCGCATCTACTCTAAAAATACAAATGAGGGCTCGTTGGAAAGTTCTCCTGGAGATCTGTGGAGTTTGAAGTGTCTGAGTGCTTTCACTGCAGAGATATACAACTCGGAAGGTCACAGGATAAATGTACTGTGGAGAGTTGAAAAAAATCTGCGTGTGACTGAATCTGTGACTCCTGATCTGTGTAAAACTGGGGAATGACTGTACTGTTTTTGCTTTTTTTTTTTTTACTGTAAAATAGCATAATGTGCAAGAATATAGTATACTTTATACTTTATATAAATTTGCATGATATAATATTTACTATATGGACAAAAGTATTGGTGCAGCTGTTCTCAGGGATTGTGCTAGGCCTTTTACTTCCAATCTTAATGCTTCTGCATACTGAGAACATTTTGGACGCCATGCTTCTAACTTTGTGGACACAGTTTGGGGAAGAACCTTTTCTATTCCAGCATGTCTTTGTCCCAGAGTACAAAGCGAGCTCCCTAAAGAAATGACTGGATGAGTTCAATGTGGAAGAACTTGACTGGCCACGCAGAACCTGGATCTCAACCCCATGGGCACGAATTCCCACAGAATTCATTTGTAAAAGCCTTCCAAAAAGAGTGGAATCTCTTTTTGACTGCAAAGTGGGACCAACACCATATTAAAGTCTTTGTGTTTGAATGCTATGTCATTAAGTCCCTGTTGGTGTAATGGTCTGGTGTCCAAATAGTGTATGTGGGATTGATGAACGCATTTGAATCTTGCAAATTATATTTTTCAGTGTATGAAACATGTATATAAGTGTTTTTTCTCACACACTTTTTTTAGGCCACAGTGACAGTCACAGCAGGAACGTTCCGACACTAGTGAAGGACATCAGCGGGGTGGGCCAGGCAGCATGTGGCAGCTCACACACCATCGCTGTGGCTCAGGATGGACGCATCGTCTGGTCATTCGGAGGAGGAGATAACGGTCAGCTTTTTCATTGCTGAAACTCAGCCAATTCATACATCACTGAGCATAACTGAATCATCTTTTTGTGCACGTTCTGTACAGTGTGTGTTTAAACACTGGCAAAAGACATCATTCCAAATTCATTGTAAAGACAAATAGTAACACTTAATATTCAATTAAAATTTTATAGTAAAATTAAATGTGCAATTGCTAAGCCATTCATAACTTGCATGTATATTTAAGGAAAGTTTAAAAATAAAATTATCCATGTAAAGGTGAACTTAACTAGATTTGCAAAAAATAATTAGAATTCATTAATTTAAATTGAACATGTAATTTACAGGTAAATTGGGTCATGGGGACACAAACCGTGTGTATAGACCCAAAGTTGTAGAAGCTCTGCATGGTTACATCATCCGGAAAGTGTGTGCTGGAAGTCAGTGCTCCCTAGCTCTCACTTCTGCTGGACAGGTATCTATCTACACAGATAAACACACAGACACACACACGCAGCACACATTTCAGTGATTCACACGTCATTACTGTCTTATAAGAACATTCAGTTTTGTAACAGTATGTAAATACCTGCTGCCTTTTACGTTTTGTTAACATTTTGCTATGACTGACACATGGATCAATAAAAATGAATTTATATCACATTAATCTACAAAACAATGGAGGTGTTTCCTTCTCATCTGAAAGTTACCAGTTAGGGATTCAAGGCTTGTTAAGACAATACTTTAATACTTTATATTTTTTTTAAAACTGTGTTCATATGTTCTGTTGTTCATAATCAGACACAGAATTGGATGTGTCTCATTAAGATTTAGCGTTGACTGTTAGAATGCACTTCTATGTTTAATTTATTCTGCTGTATTTAATTTTAAGGATCTGTGTTTGTATTTGTCTTGTAGGTGTTTGCTTGGGGCTGTGGCTCTTGTCTGGGCTGCGGCTCATCTGAAACCACGTCTCTCAGACCTCGTTTCATAGAGGAATTGAGCGTTACTAAAATCATAGACATCTCCTGTGGAGACAGCCACTGCCTCGCACTGTCTCATGGTGAGAGTGCTGCAGCGATGACACAGAGCTGCTACAATTTTGCATTGCCACACTGTATTACTGTGACACTAGTGTGTAGTTTAGTCTTATAGTTATAAGTATAGTTCTATTTTAATCTGGAATGAATTACAAGTCTGTCATATTTGCAGTCAGACTGGTTTGGCAATTGTTCCACAAAAATTACAATTACCCAGTCTGGTCCCACACATTCCATAACAAAACCTCATCTGGTACAACTAAACCAGCTGGAATAGAGCATGAATACTATAAAGATATACTTTCAGTATAAACTTTCAGTAAGTCTTGGAAACCAAAGCGCTGTTGTATTTAGTAGGTTTTCTTCTTTTACTATCTGACTGTTCAAGTAATTGGGGAGCTGTTTGTTACACTTTGTTACAGAAAATGAGGTGTATGCATGGGGTAATAATGCCATGGGCCAGTGTGGACAGGGCCACACTTCAACCCCAATCACCAAACCAAAGAAGGTGATCGGTCTTGAAGGGTTGTCAATCCAGCAGATCACTGCTGGCACCTCCCACAGCTTGGCTTGGACTGCTGTACCTACTGACAGGTAACATCAACTGAGTAAATATAATTATTAAATCCCTTTTTATGTAATTTGCCAATCTGATTTTCAGACCAGTACAAAGTAAACAATAAAATAATGACTAGTATTACTACTACTACTACTACTACTACTACTACTACTACTACTACTACTACTACTACTACTAGTTATAATGATTTGACCAAGCCAAATCTGTCTGGCCTGTATAAGGTAGTGAATTTAGCTCTGGCTGAGTTCCATTCTGCTTCATCTAGCCAAATTTCCTGCTCTACTGCATTAGTGTAATGGATACAGTGTCCAAGATTATGAATGGCTGTTCGTTGAGATCAAAATGCAGTGTGAATTATTCATACCACATGCACTTTTCTGTGTGTGTTCGTGTGCATGCATCTCTCAATAGGCAGCTGGTGGCGTGGCACAGGCCGTTCTGTGTGGACCTGGAGGAGAGCACATTCACGTATCTGCGCCGCTTTTTGGAGCGGTACTGTGACAGCATCAGTGGAGACACGCCCTCAGCACCTTTCTCCTCAAAGAGGTAACACACAAACAGACCCATACATCCTGAGCACCGCACCATTCAACTGAAAGTGGCAGCATATATACACACTTTGGAGGTACCACAAAGCCAAAACACGCCCTCCTGTTACTTGCTGTTGGGGCTTGATTGAGATTATAGCCTAAAACCCTTTTTAAAACAGTGTCCATTTGTCATATGTCAACACGCCCTAGCATATTTAACCCATTCACCCAAGTGAAGCAGTGTGATGGGGAGCTGTATTGGGATGGTGTCTTGGTCAAGGGTACTTCAGTGGAGCCACTAACAGTCCTGGAAGTCCTTGCCTTTTTTTTTTTTTTTTTAATTTCAGGCTGGAAATAAAAACCCTTGACCTTCTAATCACACGGCCAGCTCCCTAACTAGCAGGCCACCAAGTTCCCCTAAAATCAGTCAATATTAAGGTTCTGTTTAATTTTTTGGTATCTGTGAAAGCTTTTTATTCTATGCTGTAATTAACTTGCAACTCAGATTTGGGGAAAATGGCTTATTTCTCAAGTTATTACACACATTTTTGGAAATAAAAATTATGGCAACAGCCAAATAAAAAGTATTACAACAAAACAGATGCAACTTAAACCCAAAGCACCATCATGATTAAAATAACACAGAAGTGTTAAAAAATGTGTTAAAATATGGTAAAACAAAAAAGGAATTCCTGGATTAGCACTATGGAAAATCATTATGGAAAAATTATAGCATCAATATAAAATATAAGCATCTATCTAATAGAAATTATATTTTTAAGACAGTAGGGATACTGTGAATATTATCAAAAGTTCTACTGTGGCAGAGATTTGAAAAAAGAAAAATCTCTCACCTGTATATTACTCGGTAGTCAAGCTTCTCTTGTGGACCTTTTCTGGTAGAATACACATCATTCACCACCTAGCCTGGATATTTGTGTAAAAGCTCTATAATGCTTTGCCTGCTTTCATCTGTTTGCTAAGTGCCCTTTCTGTGAAAGACAATCGTCTTCAGTTGAAACATAAACAGCACTGTCCCTGAAAACTATAGATGATGGATTCTATACATAAATCGTGAGGTGACGATATATCATCTTCTGTTGAGTGGCAATATTGTAGAATGACAGCTGAAGCTCAGGCTTTGGATTGCGTGTCCCCACAATTCACTGCAGCATTGGATTGCTTGTCAGTGTGTGTGGTCTCTTACCTGATATACAGTGGCTTGTGTTGTTACTCTGGTGCAGAATGCAGACCCGCTGACTGCCTGCTTTGGCATGTGCGGTATGAATAGACTACAGTGGCATGCTCTACAATCTCTCTAAAAAAAAAAAAAAACTGACTCAAGAAAACAATATGAAACAAAAAATGTGTACAAAATTCCTGTGCTGAATGTAGGATACGGGTCAAATACTTGGTGATAGTGGCAATCACAGGACATTTTTCCCCTTTTAAATGGGTTCCTTTTAATCACTGTTACAAACCACCAGCTGTCTACCAATACCAAGCATACAGCCTGGGGATGTTTATAGGTTGGCTTGCTAGAGGCACGTTCAGACCAAATAATTCTAGGGTCTTGGTCATAATAGCAATCCAATCGGGAGAGTTTCTGAGAACCTCATCCTTTCAGTGACTTTTTTCTGTTCGCATTCACACCACCAGTCGGAGCACTGAAGTTATGCAAGCCAAGCAGTTGATATAGTGACGAGATATGACAAGAAGAAGAAGACAGAGCATACTGTGATTGGAGCTGTGTGCTTGTTATGTGTTATGCCTGTGGTGTGTCGAGCCTGACTGCTGAATCCTTACCAGCATATGCATCATCCAGTATGCCATTCTACTTGCGTGTTTTCTAGCCAAACAAGTTGTTGTCTGCTTTAGTAGTTTTTTTGTTTTGTTTTTTTACTTCCTTTCAGCTTTTTGACTTTCTCTCGGCTTTGCTTTGCTGTCTGATGGTTGAACATGTTGAGAAGAAGTGTTAGAAAATATTTAACTGATTTTTTTTTGCCCTGATGGTTCTTCCTGTGCTAAGACAGAACTGATTTAGGGGCTCAGTGGGTATTTTGGACTGTATAAGGCAGGTGGTTTTAAAGTTGTGATTGATTAGTATGTGTCCTCTGATATTTTAATTTTGATGGCAAAGTATATCGTCTAGATCCGTCTAAGTCCAAACAGTTGTTACAGAAGGAAGCTGGTAGACCTGGGCCTTAAAAACCCGTTTTACACTGGATGCGTGTCCACTGCGGTGCGATTGCGATTACACTGCATTTCCATTCCGTTCGAGGCCATGTGCCAATTCGCATTGGACGCGTTTGTGGTCTGTATCTGATCTGGCGCACCGCTGGTTTGCGAGATCACATGATCACGGGAGAATTGTAAGATCGCGCAGGGTAACGCGATAACAACCGTGAGGGTAAACCAACGGCGTTTGTTTAGCTGTTTTTTTGCTGATTTCTGTGCACTACAAACATTATTTGTAGCTTCCTAGTTAATTTTGTCCTTGTTGTTGCTCAGCTTTAATTGTGCTTGTGTTTCGCATTGTGTTGCATTGCTGTGTTTAATGTTTGTCATACTTTATTGTGTTGTAATAAAGAAAAAAATTAATGCTTTTAAAGTCCACTTTTGAATGACTTTGATTCATTTTATGGTGTTTTTTGTTTAAATACACTGGTCAACAATATGTGGGTCATATATATGATTTTATAATCATAAAATTATGGTGGTGTGGAGTTGGCGCATGCGCTCCGTGTTACACTCTTGATCTGTATCCGTCAAAAATAGACTTGATGCGCATCTCGAAGGACTACCGGAGATGTGATGGAACAGAGACGTAGCGGAGACGCAGCGCATCGGATCTAGTGTAAACTGATGCATTGACTTTATTGGCGGCGATTAGCTGCGGCTGCCGTGTCGGATATGCACAGCAACGCAGACCCATACGGTGTAAAACAGGGGTTAAACTCGTCCGTGGCAAAGACAGCAAGAAGACTAGCAACCTACTGAGGAAGACACAAATAAGAAGAAACAAAATGAGAGTTAGATAAGACAGAAAACTACATCAATGAGGCACTACAAGGGACACAACAACCATAGAGGAAACAGTGGAGCTAGAGTAGGCTTATAGATGTCCTGAAGGAGGTAAAAGACAAGGGGGTGTGAGCAAATAATTGAGAATGAAAGGTGGGAAATAGAATGGCAAATGGCTTGCTCAGGTGGCCACCTGAGGTACTACAACCTGAGATTTGATAACCATGTCTCAGACAAGAGTTAACCATTTAGTCTGAAATCTTTCAAGGGGCAACTAGCATTAAATGCTTAAAAAGGCTATAAAAATGGACAAAGGCCACATTTACACAAGTCAGCTAAACTTTTTTTTCTTCATGTCTGTCTTTTAGGGAGCATCATCAGTTTGTGCTGCTGTGTATGAAGCTCTTGTCTATCCACCTATCCTTGGCTCATGCGGGAGGCACAGGGGCTACTGTTCTTGGAGATCAGGGGAGACCCCTTAGGAACCTCCTGTTCAGACTCATTGACTCCAATGTGCCAGATTTATTACAGCAGGTCTGTTTGAGATTATTTATAAAAGGGTTTTAGCCTACAGGTTTTCACTGCTTATCACCTACATTAGCCTCAGTTTTAGTATTGTTCTTTGCAAATCTGTGCTTATTTTTTCCTTCTCTGCTCATTAGTCAGTTATTTTTTTAGACTTATTACTTAGTTGCTCACACTAATGTGAAATTACTATGCAACGTATGCTTACAACAGTGAAGTTTTATATGTAAGGAGTAATGCATCATTCTCTTGAAAGAAATGCATGGCTATTTTTTAGATTATCTGGAAGATTACCAAGTTCAACACTACCATTATATTAATACTAAGGACAATCTTAAGTGTTATGCTGCTTTTTGCTTTTGTGGTATTACAATGGATGTTTATACAACACTGACCTTTCACACTATAAAAGTAAGCGTCTGTGTGTGTTTGTGTGTGTGGGTGTATAGGCCGTGATGAACACATTATCCATAGGAGCATCTCTCTTGCTGCCTCCTCTCAGGGAGAGAACAGAACTGCTGCATTCACTGCTACCTCAGGGTCCAGAGAGCTGGGAGAGTCTCTCTAAAGGACAGGTACATATATCTGCACAGTGTATGGATGTGTAATCATTCTTATGAGCCAAATTAAATATAAACCCCCTCATTCTGTATCTGTTCAGTGCTGTGCAAAACTCTGAAACAGTATTTACAATCACCTTCATATACCTTATTTATCTAATAACTCCATTACATTGATAACAATTCTGAGAAGTCCGTACCAAACCTGTTTTTTTTGTGGTCTTCTGAACATGAATGTCATACTGTGACATTCAATAATTTTTACATTTAGTTGAAAACCAAAAAAAAATCTATTTTACCATCTTTTGCTTTTATAATGTTTTGATTTTACAGATAAAACACTATTATAGTACAATTTTAATGGCTGCTGTAGAAGTATCATTGCTTTCATGTAATAATTAAACAGTCTAATCTTATACCTAACTCTGACCTTAACCTTAATATAACTGTAATGGGATTAATTATGTTTATTCATAGTGCTTTTTCACAGTGTTTCGTTGCTGTAAATCCTGAGAAAAAAAAAAAAACGTCATTCGCCTACCCTGCTGACCTAGTCTGTCTGTCCCCTCTCCCAGCGTCTGCAGTTGGATATGGTGCTTAACAGTCTTCAGGAGCAGAGCCATGTAGCTTCCTTGTTGGGCTACAGCTCTCCCAGTGACCTGGGAGCTGGCCTTTTGCCGCCCACACCAGATCGGTCTGCAAGCTCCTCTACCTCCAGCACTGAGGCCCCAGACAACCTTCACCTGGCTGAAGTCCTGCTTAAGACCCTCCTGCTGAGTATCGGATTCTATACGGTCAGTCTGCAACCTCTGTACAGGCTGACATAGGGTTCATGTTTAAAGAGACTTAATTGAGAGGATTAAGTGTGTCTGAAAACTCCTGTACCAATAAACTCCTGTGTTTACTCTTTATTTTATTGGTAAATGCTACATGTAGGAGCGTGCCTTTGGTGAGCTAGAGAAGAACAGCGACAAGCAGCAGTCCATTTCTTCTCAGAAACAGACTGAAGTTCCATCTCACTTCCACCACCTGCTGTCCGCCCTACACAAACATCTGCTGGCCCACTGCTACATCTGCACCAGTGCTGAGGTACCGTCATGTTGCTAAAGCTCCAGTTTCATCTTTACAATGACATTGGTGGTATTTGATTGACAGTTTTTGACTTTAAAACAGCAAAATTACCTTTCCTAGACTATTTAAAGGCTGCTTTTGAAAGATGCTTTTAACATATCTTTTTGTTTTCAGTGTGGTAAATAAATGTTCATTAGTGTTTGTCTGCTTGTGTGTAGGATGACAGCAGTGTGACGTTGCTCCATAAGCACCTGTGCCTGCTGCTGCCCTATGCTGCTGAAACCTTCAGAAGATCTACAATTCTACTGGAGGAGAGCTCACTAGATACACATGTCATTGATAAGTTACATAGTAAGAAGAAATACACTGCTATACAAAGTTTGGAAGCAGCAGTTAGTAAACAGTTTTATTTCAGATACACATGTATGTACGTATATACTCTGATAAGCCACTTGTGCTCATTGTCCGTTTTGTCAACCTCTATAACTGTACAGTAACACATTGTAGTTTAGTTGATTACAGATTGCAGTCCATCTGTTTCTCAACATCACTCATGGTCCCTTTTTAGCCTGTTCATCAATGAACAGGACACCCAAATGACCATTCTCAGCATAGCAGCAACACTGAATGTTAATTTTTTGTATGATCAACTGAGTGAATCGGGCACAAAAGTGCAGTCTAGAGACACAGGGTCCACTTACTGTTCATGTATTATGCACGTATACTGTTGGTCGTCATCGATATTCCTGATATTAATGATAGTTCACCTGATGCTTCACAGGTGGTCTCTTTATTTATCCCTTGTTCTTTCATAAGCAGTCTGTTTATGGCAACAGGACACTGTTAGTTGGGTATTTTCGGTTTGGCAGAACCACACACAATGAGGCGTTTAAATATCCTCAGCACTGCTGTGTGCGTGAACCGCTCTGCACAATAAAACACATGTCTAACATGCCACAGTCATGTCAGTGTGATAGATCTGAGAATTATCTGTTTCTCCAATAATACCTACTCACTGGGGTGATTTTGTCATCTGCCCTGTAGTTTAGTTAGTGACTAGGTATACTAATGTGTGGGAAACCAGCTTATAGTGTATTTCTCAGTTCTTGTTAACCACCATAACATGTATCAAAACCTTGTGTGTACACCTAAGAATCATCACAGTCCCCATCATAATGCAGATCTCTTAATGCCTGACGTTTCAGACTGGTTTACCCTTTTACTGCTGTTAGACTAGACAAGTTGTGACAAATGATTGCAAATACACACATTGGTTTACTTTTGCTACAGTGGTTAAAAGTGTATTTGTGTGTGTGTGTACATGTGCGCAGGTGTGTTGTTTGGATCAGCAGCAGGCAGTCTTCTTTGTCAGGTGATGTACTCTCTGTTGCTGTTGCCGCTGGCTGTGGTGAAGCCACTCCTGCCACACTTGCTGTTTCTCCTGGAGCACCTAAATGAGCTGAACTGCTATCTGCCCAACACCAGCCTGCTGGAGGCACTGGAGCAAGGGGAAACGCCTCAAAGTAAATCCACACACACACACACACGCACACACGCACACACACACGAACACATTACAACAGTACAGACCATTCTATAAATATTTATGGAGTTCGTTTTATGGTTTATGATTAATTTTTTCGATTATTTGATTATTAATGTAGTCACAGATAGCGTACAAATCTTTAAGTAAAACACAAATAAAAATGGCTACAGTGGCATCCAAATTATGAGCCAACATTCATACTGATGCAGTACTCTACTGTATTTTTTGTATCTGATTCTGATTAGGGCTGATTGAAAACTCTCTTCCAAATTAGTAGTGAAAATGAAATGCAACTGGAAATTTAGAATGAATAGGTTACTTTTAATGTGGAGAAATTAGTGCCTTTTAAACTAATTGCTGTCAGCAGTGAGATGATTGACGGATTCTCTTAAACCCCCGTACCCAGAGGCGTTCGAGGTGGCCGATGATGCTCTTGAAGTGGAGTCGCCTGACTGGGCTTGGCTGCTGGACCTAGAGAGATCTGTCGCCCTGGCGATTGGTCGGTGTTTGGGAGGGATGCTTCAAGGTCTTCCACCTTCTTTGCAGGAGAAAACAGCAGAGCATTGGCTCTGTAACCCACTCCTAAGGAACGGACTAGAGATGGACTTCAAACAGCTGGGTAACAAAATACAGTAGTTGGTCGTTGTCTCAGCTTAATGAGTTTATGTGAATAATACGCATGATTATTTCAAATTAGTGACGGAAAAGTTAACGTAACCCCATTCCTCATATATGTAACCTACAAAATAGTTATAAAATACAGTAAGAATTAAGTTTTGTAGTATCTTAACTACTGTTTAAAATGATTTTTTTTAACCTGCCTACTTTACTTATGTATACTGTTTTTTCCTTTTTGGCCTGCAGTGTATTGTAGACATTGCATGCCTACAAAGCTAAATGTTTGGGCACTCTTGTTGTAGTATATTGTGATTATATACCTACATGTACTGATCACACTATGACTTTGAATGTATTGTGCAGTATGTTACAAAGACATTTGATGTCAATCACATTCATACACATGCTCATCTGGAGTTGTGATTGGTCAGGCTGCTCACAGCACACAGTAATAAATTGCCTGTTTGATATTGGACTTTCGTCAGCATTCAGGCCACAATTATAGTAATGATTTATGAGCAGTATGTTATGCAGCCCTGTGCAAAACCATAGTCTAATGTTGTGGGTTGATGGAGTGTTTTTCTTTGCTGTAGATATGGCCATGGGTTGGCTGACAGAGGCGGTGTTACTAGGCGGTGGAGATGCTAGGTTGGCTGACCTTCATCTGTCTGAAGAAAACATCACACTAGTTGAGCTGGCCCTTGGTTCCCAACAAGAGCCAGCTAGTGGCCTGTGGAGGAAGATGAAAGAGTATGCTGCCCACAGAGGTGAAGCAAATAATGGTCTTAGTGATCACATCAGTCCACAGAAAATTGCAAATCTCGTAAGGGCTGGTTGACCAGATCCGGGTTAAGGCTGCTCTTAGACTAAAGAATTGATACTTTAGTGCAGGACTAGGTGTAACTGATATCTAAGAAACTAGCCCTAAAACAATATAAACAAGAAGTCTTTCTGAATTAGACATTTAACAGGATATTTTTAGATTATTTAAAATATTTAATGCAGTATTTTTTATTTTTCCTGAGGTACACAAGGACGAAATATTTAATTATAAGACTTGGTTTAAAGTTAATTCTTCAGTTTTGCACTGGAGCTGTAACCAGTAATGGAAGTTTATACCTCACCAATTAACAAACAATTTTGCTACTTTCAATTCAAGTACATTGTGAAGCCTGATTTTTTTGTTTTTCAATAAATCAAAGTTTATCTGGACACCGAATATCCTTAGGCACTTAAAGATTTGTTGCCATTTTTTTGTTCAGTCTACTCTATATGCTGAGCATTAAGATAAGATAAGATAAACCTTTATTATTCCAACAAGTAGGAAATTTGCATTGCCACTACAGAAAGTGGACAATACAAAAGTAAAAGGAACAAAAACATTAGAATAAAAGCTATACAGCATTGTAATGTAAAAATTATATTACAAATAATATAATCAAGTAATATAACAATCTAAATAGACGTGTATGTAAATGTATATATATAAACCTGCAGATATTTTTTATAGCAGTTTAAGTACAATTGAATAATCAGGGAAGGTTTAATGGTAAGTAATTGTGCTCTGTTGTATTTGTATATCTGTAAATTACACAACTACTCTTAAATGCAGTGGAGTGAAAAGTGGGATATTCTTTCTGTAAAATATAAAGTCAAAGTAAAGATCTCTGTTCATATAAGTACTTTAATAAAGATTTAAAAAGTACTTTGTTCACTTCCTTGTTACTAAATAAGTCTGTCTACAGTAGAACCTAATAACAAACTTGTTAATGTGTGTAATATGTTCTGCATGTTTCAGAGTGGGATGGAGGAGCTGCTGTGGGGGATTCTTTGTTGGAGTCAGCATGTCGCTGTAGTTTTGCTGCTCTGTTGAAACACACAGGGCTGCAGGATGAAGCCTACTGGCAGGACAGGTCTCTCAGTCTCCCTTTACACCGTTTCTTGACTGTTCTCCATTCTCACTTAGCAAAACTGATTTCACCGACTGCTGCAATGAAAGAAAACCAGTTTGCTTTCAGCATCACCAAGCAACCAGAGTTCCACATTTGTGTTTCAGTTGATGTTTTGATGGAATTAGAAATATATCTGTTTTAATAAAAAATATACAGTTGGACTATAGAGATATATTCATAGCATAGCATATTCATAGCATATCACATTCCATGTTTAGGCATCACCTATTCACAGTGAATGTTTCAACCGTAGCTTTTTTTGCAGACACATTGCAACCTGCCAGTCAGAACAAAGCTTTATATATAAAGATAGAGAACAGCAAAAGGCTTGTTTAATTATAAGGATTTAAAGAGAGGTTCTCATGTTTAAAATAAATTATGATCGTTTGATACATTAATTCATACAAATAGAACTCGGGGGGGAAACATACAATAAAGCAGTGCATAGGACATGGGCTGTGTAAAACATAGACAAGACGTACTGCAATTTGCAGCAATGCCTTAGTAGACATTTGTATTAGAAATGTATTTCTAAAGTTTTTATGTTGCTTTGTAAGTAACAATCAAATGCAGATGAATTGAAAAGAGTGGACAGAACAACTGGTTTTGACTGGTGCTTAATATTTAGTTTAAGATGTCTGATTAATTAAAAGTAGTTGTTGAAACCCTTACTCTGTCTGTGTGTCTGTTTGTCTGACTGACTTTATGCTTTGTCTGTGTATTTGACTACAGGTATGAACCGTGTGAGATGTTGATAGAGATCTATGAGGTGGTGTATAAAGTCCGCACCGCTCTTCTGTCTCTTAAAGAGAACATGGCAAACGCAGCAGGCACGCAACCCGCAACTGTCACTAAACAGGTAAGCACTTGACTCCACAGAAAATCCCCTTTAGTTCTGACTTCTTCATTTGAAAGACTGCTGAGCCAGTTATATCTGTGTAATTAGCTATTTAGTAAATATGTTGCCAACATTGATTGGTAATGGTCAATCTGTTATGTTTGTTTTTCATGATTTTGTTGTTTGGATAGTTTTTGTGGATGAAGAATTTGGGTTTTCTTTTAGCCTACCAATGGGACAGAAATATGAAATGGGTTGTTTTTGGCAATGGTTTGGATTATTTTGATCGATTTCATGTGCAGTGGAGGCTGCAGTGCAGTAGAGATGTTTTTCAAGGGCACCACTTTAAAACTGTACTGCCCTAGACTATACTGTGTCTGTGACCCTCAAGGGTTCAACAGGCTCTCAGAGCCCCGGCGAGGAGAAACTGGAGGCTAGTGGCTCTTCAGATCAAACAGGGAGAGAGCCTGAACCCAGTGGCCAGAACACACACCTTTCTGAACACAACCAGGATGACCCTGCTGAAGATGACTCCAGCTTCAGTATGTACATGCCGGGTAAACACACCGCTTTTTGTGTTTTCACACTCACCAATGCATATTTAGTGCCTCGCGTTTAGTGCTTTGCCGAAGAACCCTGACACTTTAAATGGGACTCAAATAGGAGTCATATATGATGTCAGCAATAATGTATTCAAATGAAATAATTCAAAGGGATTTGTTTTATATAAAGAACATGTTTGCTGACTATTTACTAAATTAAAAAATTACAAGTATCCAGTCCCTGTTCTGCAGTACACACAAGACAATTGGTCTCTACCTGTGTATCCAAAATATGTAAATGTTTTAATTGATTGAGACCCCATTATTTCAAAATGGGTCAAAAGGTCAGTCTAAAGTAAAGCTATGATGGTGAAGACCAAGAGCATTCGGGGTATTATAGGTAAAGTTAAAGATATGCACATGAAAAGAGTTTTCTAGAAAACATCAGAGTGTGTTAGATTCTTCAAGAAACATCATCACAACAAGTACAGGGGTGGCAGCATCATGCTGTGGAGATGCTTTTCTTCAGCAGTGACTGAGCACCATGTTTAAATAGTGGATGGATGACTCCTCATGTAGACTGCAATACAGCATCCTCAAAGTTTGAGAGAAACTTCACTATGCAGAAGGCCAATGATTCCAAGCACACTTTCAAGACAGTTACTGGTTTGTAATAAAATACTGGCTGGAACAATCAGTGTCAGTGTTATTTGTAATATAGAAAAATCTGATAACTTGGAAGCCAAGTACCTTGACAAAGCAATGTATGTATGTAAATACTAATGATTTTCTAACAAAAAAACATAAACCTAATCTTAACCTTAGGAGCAATGGATAAACTTTTTCTTTTTATTTACAAATTAAGTAAACAGATTTCTGAAAATAATCAGATACAAAAAATCATGTAATTAATGTCCACACACAATAAATTAAAGAATTAAACACAAAACAAAAAACACATCACAAACCGAGACATTTGCTATGCAGTTGTCATGCAGTTATAAATGACTTCCATTTTTGCTACTTTTTGTGGAAAAGAACATTTCTGACAGTTCCCACAAAAACACAGTAGTTTTTCTTCAAACTTTTGGTTTGGCAATGATGGACCTGCATGTTCAAGCATGACCAATTTAAGGCTCTCGTGTGTGTGTGTGCGCACTTTCCACTCATCACTAACTTCTGTGTGCTCAATTTTTGTTACATAATTTGTCAATATATGAAGTGGAGATGCAGAAAAAAATGTACACATGTCTTTTTGTCAGTCCTGACATATCTGGTGTCCAAACTTTGCTTTAGTTTTGCACTGGTATCCGTCTAAGGTGGACCCAATTAGGCTGGTGCAACCTGTATGCATAAATAATACTGAATAACCATGCTTTGTTGAGTTCAAAAGTGATTTCAAATATGCTTGTTTTTTTTTTTATTTATGAGGCACAATATTATCTTTAATCATGACAAAAGTGACCTAACTGAAACAATAATCCTAGCTGTTACTAGTATGTCATTATTAGTATGTCACCTTAGCCTCTTAATTCCAGTGTTAAACAGATTAAGCAAATTTCAGATACCAAATACAAATCACTTGTGGTGCATTACATTGTATGTTACAATTAGAGTATTTTGTTAATGTGTGTGTGTGTGTATGTGTGTGTGTGTGTGTGTGTGTGTGTGTGTGTGTGTGTGTGTGTGTGTGCAGGCGTGCTACAGTTTTTCCTGTCTACTCGGGAAGACAT
>JBBPDE010000021.1:10325848-10344275 GCA_037974605.1 Nannopetersius ansorgii | reverse complement strand
GATTCTTTCAGGTTTGAAGATGTTATGCATTTTCTATTCAAAAATAAGTTTTGTTTTTATCTCACAGCTTTTAAAAGCGTGATCGAGTTGGGAAAAAACAAATAAACAAAGCCTTCTTTGTAAAATTGATGACTTGATGATTATATTGGGTTGACATAGAATTGCGATTAATTGCGATTAATTTTTTCCAGATTTGCAATTAACTAGTTAATTTTAATTAATTGCTTTACAGCCCTAGTTTTGTCTTCAGACGTAGTTTCTTCCCACCCTCGTGAGACAATATTCTATTCACATTTAGCAAAATCTGTCTCCATGAGAAAAGTGGAGGAATTTGTCTTACCGTCTTATCTCATATCTGTTTCACAAGACATGAACTGCATATGTGTGACCTTGGCTTTAATGAGCATTAATTCCGCTTCCTTCTGATAACATGGACCATCAGGACTAAATGAGCACCAAGACTTTTTAAGTTCCAATACATATCAGCAGGAAGCTTTAAGGAGGTGATTGTTGGATTAAATGTTGAAAAGTGGTGTAAAACTGTAAAAACCCATTTAAAAACGACTGTTATGACAGACCCCATCTATCAGAGTCTCAAGCCCAGAAGAGGACAAATTCACACACATATGCATACATACATACATACATACATACATACATACATACATAAGCATACATATAAGAGAGAAACCTTAATGCAAAAAGCTTTAGATTTTGCCTCTTTGATATCTAATCTGGAAAATAATTTTCTGATCAATATTTCATCCAACAGACTTTATGTTGTGTGACTCAAATGTGACTTGTAGAGCCTTATTGTCAAAAACAACAACAACGACAACAACAACAACAACAACAATAACAACAACAGATCCATATACAGTGCAAGTAACACCAGTTTGGACATTTCATTCTGTGTTCACAGTGCCAGCAATGTGGCTGAGATGGATTCATTTATCCTTTCACCCTACACAAGGAAAAGGTGTGATCTTGTGAAAATGCTGAAATGGTTGATGCTGGTTCTTGTAAACTGTACATAGGTGACATAGATGAGTAAAATGATATAAAACTGATAAATAATAAGGGTTACAAAGGCCAAGTGGGGGCAGATCATGGCTGAAAAATGTTGAGTGAGCTCTTAACCTATACATTTCAATGAGAAACAGTTAATAAAACATAAATGTGACGATGTTAGGGCATTACTGCATAGCAATATGTGTCATCTGCTCAAGCATAATACTGATTTTAACAGAAAACAGAAAAATGCACAAAAAGGTTTTTTACTGAGTCTGTGCACATTTCACCTGTGCGTTTTACAGTAATGATAAGTTCTTATTGTACATGTACACTGATGAAAATCCTTTGGGGTTTTTCTTTATATATATGTATTTGGGGACAATTTGGGGACATTTTTAAATTAATGTGTATTTCCAAATGCATCCCATCTATACAAAATCTTTCTCATCACTATTCTAATTGTCTAATTGCAGTGACTTCTCTTTATCCAGATAACCATAATAATAATTATTCTAATTATTTTACCCATCAGCTTCGACAGCTTACTCCGTTACTCCAGGGTCATGACAATTATTCTACGTACTACAGTATTATGCCTTATTTGCATTAAGATTTGCTTATCTCTAATGATGATCATTTGTGACTTAGTCAGAAATTGTATATATTTATATATATATATATATATATGTATATGTGTGTGTACTTGTGTGTGTGTGTGTGTCTGTGTGTGTGTGTGTGTGTGTGTGTGTGTGTGTGTGTGTGTGTGTGTGTGTAGGTGATATCCAGGCTTCAGACAGAAGTAAGACATTTCCATGATTGAGAATGCACCACACATTTTTGCAAGTACTAGATCTACAAAACTATATACAACACACATATAGTTTGTCTTTATATCACAGTCTATTGCATAATGGTGATAATCTTTAGTTTGTAAATATAATAAATGTACACATAGTCATTAAGCAACATTTCTTTGTGTCCATCTCAGTCAGAACTTAGGAGTAGAAAATAACATTAACCAATAATATCCAACTGCAACCACACTCGCTCTTTGAAAACCAAAATAATAAATAAATAAAGAGGAAAAAGAAAGGAAAAAAAAGCAGCAAATGCAAGATTTATTCCCTTTGGACCCATAACACTGCCTCGGCCTTAACACTACACCAGTTACTGGACTTCGGAAAGTATTGCAGAGGGTAATTCCGCCTACATTTTTACCTGCATTATTGCCCATATTTTGGCCCTCCAAACACTCCCCAAGTTCCACTTTGTTTTCCACTGGTAATGTGTATATGAACGTGCTTTTTTTCTTTTTCTGTTTTTTTATAGTTTCAGTGGTTTCCAGTGTTGTTTACGTGTAGGTTTTCCACAGTGATGCCAAAAGCTGCTGAATGCTGGACTCAATTTGTCATCTTCTCCAAGTAAAAAATAAATAAATAATTTTCAAAAAGTCACTGTCAGGTTTCACGTTGCATTCCAGTTACAATACAAAAAAAAGGAAAACAAAAACGGAAATCAACAGAGAGAAAAAAAGGAAAATCTTCTTCGACATGTTAGTGATATATATGAGAAAGGAAGACTTGCATTTATTCTACTTTTTCTTTTTCACATAGTCAATGCCAAGTATTCTAGCCTGATTTACACATATATATTTGTATAATATACATTCGTAAGTTGAAGGGGAAATGTCTAATAGATATTATAATACAAGGGCAGTCTGTACAGGATAATCTATGAGGTTATCTTTTTAGACTCAGAGAAAAAACAAAAATACTTCAGTCTCTTTTTCCCATTTTCTCCATAAAAATGAAGCAAAAATCATTTTTTAAAAAAATAAACAAGAAAAAAAAAAGAAAATGTGATCATAAATTCGATGCAAATCGCATCTTGTCTTGTTCGGTCTCTGTACTGCTCGAGACCGCCGATTCTCTTCTAGATCCCGTCGGATCCCTGTGCTGGACACTAGCGGGCGCAGCACGCACCGGTGGTAAAGCTCCCGACGACATTTGGCGGAAGAGGGCCACCCTTTGGGGGACGGTGGTGCGGATGCCACTTTGCTGGGTGGCCTGGGGAGCCTGGACTTGGGCCTGGGCTTGAGCTGGAGGTGCAGGGGGCTGGATGGAGGCCAGGGACTCGCCAGAGGATGGGTGTGGCCGGACAGCTAGCGAGGTTTCGTGGGGCAAAGAGGGCTGGGAAGCTGACAGGTGGCGAATGTCCCGGCTGAGACTTCCAGACTGGAGTGCCTGTGTGCTCTTGTGGACTTCACTCCTTTGGGGAGAAGCCTGTTGAGGCTGAGGCTGCTGGGACGGCTGCTGCTGCTGTTGTTGCTGTGTTGCTAAGGGCTGCTGGGGGATAGGCGGCTGCACCAAGGAAAGCTGAGAGGCAGTTGGTGAGCCATACTGGAATGTTCGGCCGGCCAAAGGCGTCTGAACAGGAGGGCTGCAAACAGCCGCCGTGAACGAACAAGGTGACATGATGCCGCTTGGTTGCTGCTGCAAAGGTGTAGGCGGATTTGAAGCAGCCAGATTTCCAGGTGGAATGCCAGAACCAGAGAAAGCAACGCCCTGAGCTATGCGGGCAGCTGGGGTAATGGATGCAGCGGTACTGTAGGTCATAGGAGCGGACTGCTGAAGCTGGCTGTTGGCGATGTTAACAAAAGGCGGCTGAGCAGGAGAGTTAATGATGGAGTTTCCAGACATCGGTGTCGAGTTGGCCCCCGTTACTGATTGCTTCCTGTCCACCATCATCACCATCTCTCGGTCTTGCCGGATGATCTGCTTCAGAAGCTCGTTCTCCTGTGTGTTGAAAACGCCCGCGTTCAAATCCTTCTGGAACTTCTGCAGTAAGAGCGAGTTCTTCTTCCCTGGAAAGGAGTGAATCCCAAAAAAGAATAAAACTTCAGCTGGAGTCACAGTAAACACCATCAAAAAGGCTTCTGAAACATCACAGATTATGAACGGTGGGAAGACAATGTAGACAGAATGGAGACATAAAGACAATGTGAAAGGAACGCTAGTAGCTAAAGCAGGACCTACAAATACACAAATCACACTTTTGAAAGATACTACACAATGTCACAATGAAAGTGAATCACGTGTTGAACTTGTCTACAAAGGACTTATAACTAGTACATTATAAAAAACACAACCACAACATGTATCTACAAACTGAGCCAACAACTACAACTATAGGATAATGCTGCACTTATCTGATTACACGTTTTCAGTCATTTGATATTTTATTTTTGCCCTGCAAAATTTCTCCCTTAATTGATTAACTGACTTGAATGGCAGTGAAGGTGCTGATCACCAGTTGAACATTCTGTGCAGATTTAAGAGCACTCAAGGAGAAAGATGGACAAGGAGTCATTAAGCAAAGATTTTGGTCTTAAAATGTTGCAAAAAAATTTTTTTTGAAGAAAAAAAAACAATGAGTGTCCAAATGACAAAATAAAATGTCTTTATCCAAGTCAGGAGACACTGACCTTTCCTCAGGCCAAGGGCTCTAGAGGAGGTATATTGTGATCTCATTCTGTTAGTTGCAGTTGGGACAAACCACTAGGGAAATCAATTTGGTGACGAGCATCGATCAACTAATTCTTGTAAGGAGAAGCACAGGGTGCAGTTGCTGCTGTGCAGTTATTTGACAGCCTTACAAAATGTGTGATTCGACTGCTGTGTAATACACTGCCATACTTCTGATTTAGTTGGAGGACTTCTATGAGGTGTTACCTTGGAAACTAAACGGCTGAATTCCATCTTACTTGCTTCGATAACAAATTTAACTCTGAGTAAGTGTCAGAATGAATTTTTAGGGTTTGTATTAATGTAGTGAGTATTTATGTCATTTAGCTTGCTCTAAACTCTCAAAAACAAGTGGCACCACAGAAGAACCACTTTAGAGACAGAGACAGGTTAGATAACCTTCTCACAGTGAGTATGTTCTTTACAAATGTGAGGGTTCTAATTTATCTGAAACTATGATATTGCATTATGTAGAGCAAGGGAGAACCATTTAAGCTCATTTACATTCTCCTAAAAGTGTTTCCCTTTTGACACCTTTCATTTTAAGAGTGTAATATTCATGTTATCCTAAAGTCCTTGGTTATCTGTATCAGGTGTATTATATAAGGGCTGGAACACAACTCTTCTAACTATTCAGTAAATCTCCAGTAAAATGTTTCTATTGGCTTAAGAAAGCATGGAAAAATGGAAGGAGCTTCAAAGCCCACAAAAACTGCTTGAGTGAAAGATGTCAGTCAGAGACAGTGTTGTCATCATAGGTTTTTTAAACATAATTCTAACCTCTGTGCCATTTACCCACTGGGATCCACTCTGTTTATTGAGAAATTATCTCTTACTTGGGCTGTGGAACTTTTGTTTGCACCAGCAGAACAGAATACCTTAGTCAGTAAAAATAAAAGAGTTACATTTTGGGGCACCGAAGGCAGGAAGAAATGACCTATCAATCTCTGAGCGCCAGCCGAGAAAGAGAACAGGAAAGGTGTTTCTCCCTCATTTCTTTGTTGTTTATGGCTCTGTACTCTGCAGTCTTTACTATTCAGCTCAGCAGGATGTTAAATATGCAGAAAAGGGCTTTACGCTGCAATGCAAATATATCCAGCAAAGACATCCTGGCCAGCTTAAATGTAGGCAATACATCTAATCACTTCTCCATACAGGATATTTTTTTTAATCAGTATAAGTTTATCCATTGTAAGATTATTTTGCTTACTACATATTTCAAAGTAGCTTGTTCCAATAATGCTGGATGGTAAAAAGATTAGCCAGTCCAGTAAGATTTTTTTTTACTTAACACACACTATATACATAAAACTGTCAAACAAGAGAGTGAGAAACATTTTGTCATGTTTAAGAGGTTTCACTATATTATTTGTTATGTTATGAAAAGGAGTTTATATAGTTTTTGTATTAATCTTTTTTTTAAATTACCAAAACATCAAAAAACTTTGCATTTGTGTTTGAGTTTTTTTTTAAAGATAAGTGAACATATTGAAAATGTCTACAATGTAGTTGCAAATGCTATCACTGTCCAATGTCAAAACCTGCAGACATTTTCAGAATAAGATGTCAGATCTCTCTAAGTTGTCAAATATCCTGTTTCAAAAATTGCAATCGCAATTGTAAACGTTATCAAAATGTACAAATGACAAAATTATGTTTCTAAAGTTATCAATATTGTGTAACCCTGAAATAGCATCCTGCATTATGTCAGCTGTTTGTCTGAAAAGAAGCAGAGGGACGTATGCTGTGTCAATAGAGAAAGTGCCTCAGGCGCCAAACAGCAGCAGGCTGACAGAAACGTTTATCCAGCGGGACACAAATTACCGTGAACAGCTTCTCAAGGAGGACATGACCGTCCCTGGGGACACAAGGAGTTCTTGGAAGCCAGACGTGTCCTTGCATACCGAAACACGCACAAACACACACACGCTCCTTGTTGAGTCTTTGTATTGATCAGTGTGGCGCAATGAACACGGCTGGCTGAACTTTGTTAGGTGGCAGTCGGGGGTGATATCCGCTGTGGCAGGTGAGAGAATGGCAATTGATTACACCCTGACTTTTTTCACTACAGCCTTTTACTCATTCATTCTGGACTGGCAACAGCCATGATGCGTGATTTATTACTGTTATACTGCAGGGTGGACTTGGTCAAAATATTGACAACATCTAGGTACTTCTCCAAAACACACTTCCTACTTACTACTGCTACAAGAATGTCTACAGTATTGTGCGAAAACTTACATGATGTTTAAAAAAATGTTTGGAGGGATGTGCTCTGTGGATAAGGAAACATGTTATTGAGGTGGTTAGTGCATTCAGGGAACATGACGGGTTTAGGGGCGTGTGTGTAAAAGCTGGAAGTTCCAAGGTCCTTGTAAATTAACAGCTGTCCAGTCTGTTAATGTACTATATCTGGTTTTATAAACCACTTTTAGCTTGATGCTGAATGGGCTGTTCAGGACAGTAACATCCATAAGTAGCATGTCTACCTTCCATTGAATCTAGACAGACTGGGTAAAAAAATAAATAAATCAAGTACACAGACATACTAAAACACTGAGCATTCACAACATTGCTGTACAGCACATAGTAATCCAAGAACAAATTCAAATCTTTAGATTAGGACAGAGGTGCCCTATCCTGGTCCTGGGAATCCACCACTCTGCAGAGTTTAACTCCAAAAGTAACACACCTGGTTTAGAAAGTAAAGGCTTTCAGGGGAGTTACATTTAACATTACATTACATAACATTCATTTGAGAGATACTTTTATCCAAAGCGACATCCAATTTGAGGAAACGGTCAAGGAGCTAATCTGAATATTAGTGCCAGGTGTGTTGGATCTGAACTATCCGGGGTGGTGTGTCTGCAGGATGAGTATTGAGAACCCCTGGATTACGGCACAATTTTTAATGTGCATTGGAACACTGACACAATAGTCTCCAACAAAAACAAATGTTGGGGTGGTTCTCAAATGTTGTATTCCACTCCTATCATTCTAGACCCCTGCTGGGGATCTCATTGTTCTAGAAGAACCTTCTCCGTTCACACTGATCTACAATGCTATCTCCTATTCGGGCTGTTCCCTCCCACTCACACTAGTTAATTTGGTCAATTGGTTCTTTCAAACTGATAAGACTAAGCAGCAACTACAGAATGCTAGTGTTTGTTGGGGAAAGTTGAGTCAGTGTGCCACGGCCTTTAGATAAAAAGTGAAGATTAATACAAACAGAACACATAGCCTTTTAGTTATATTTTTAGAACTTTCTTTGCATAATGTGGAAAACCATCCTGTGATACTCCATTACAACAGACCATTTACGCCGTATTCCTTACTGCTTCCATTGCTCTCTACTTCATATTCTCCTAGGGCTCATTGGGGGCATTTGGTTTTATGGCTCTACGCTTACCTTATTCTTCATATGGCTCAATAGTAGAAGTGTCTGCCTTCCCTTTATAAATTAACGTACAGGACACAGTGAGGCGTGGTGTGGCGCATCATTGAGCTAAAGCATCTAGCCAGGTGGCTGCCACTTTGCTCTTCCAGGCTTTATAAATATACCTCGAAAGGAGGCAAAATATAGCAGAGTCAGAAACACCTGCCACATATCAGGGCAATAAAACTATTAACTATCAATGCTGTGTCAATATCACTGCTATGCTAAGACAAATCTTCCACCCAAATAATATTTTATCACTGGTGATATTTTGGTAGCTGCTGTTGATGGATGGGTTAGAGGGCAGCTCATAAATTGTGAGGCAACAGATAAAGGTACAGTCAGTAATTATAGACCTATGCAGTGCATCTGTATAGTAGAAGCTTTTGATAAAAAGACCAATGAGGTGTATGGCAAATGAACTTAATCCATATACAATCCCATGTATTCCTGATGTTGGTTTAGTTTTAATATCTTCACATTATAGTCAAAGGCAACATGCAGTAAGAGTCCCAAAAACTACTATAAACAATATATCGTCCTCCCTTTGGCATACCTACGATATGGTACAATATTAGCCTTATGACAGCTGAATATAGCAGAAACTGTTCCTGTTTAAAGCTTTTAAACATTCATTGACAAAAGGTTGATAAAATAGCAAGCATGCATTGACAATGTACAGGTTCTGTGCTCCCCATAAGTAAGTGTGCAGGGAAGTTAAATATGTCATTTATACTGCATAAATATTCTGATTGGTTGCATATAGGGGATGAATATGAGGCAATGAATAAATCTAAGGTGATTTCCCTGCTTAAACGCATCATACTGGATTTGAGAAGAAAAACAGGCAAACTGTGCTGGACACTGACCTTCAGAACTAAAGAGTAATGCCAAACAATACAAGATTTTTATTAATATTTTGGCTCATATTCATCTTTAAATTAAAGAGCTCTTTACTGTCCCAAAAACTTATGGAAAGCACAATATACAAACCATGACCAAAAATGAAAAGGATCAACTATACAATTATTTGCACTCTTTACTGGCATGCATCTCCCTACACTGAAAAACGTGAAATGTTGAATTTACTCAATTCAATTGTGCAAATCACTTCCACATGAACAAAACACAGTACATTACAACAATTGCAGGAATGTGGATAACAATATTGTGTTGTGCTATGTTTTATTCACGAGAAAATCCATGTGCACATTTGAATGAAGCAAACTCGTCACTTTTTCTCAGTGTAGATTAATTAACAATTCAATAGAAATGGTGCACTGCCTTCTCACTCTAAGACCCATCACAATGGCAGCTATTCAGCAGCTTGCCCATGGTACCTTTAGCCTGTGGAGCTTTACAGATGTGGGGAAAAAGCTGGGATTGTAACGAGGAATTTACCTGCTGCCTATTCGTCGGCCAGGACACTCTTGAAAACGAGATGAGCTCATCTCAAGAGGAACTCCTGGTTGAATAATTTTTAGATAAAGATAGATACATAAATTGTGAAACATGTCATTCTGGTCAATGCATGACAACTTTTGGCTTTTGTCAAATTCTTTTGCTTAGGACGAAACAAGCATTCGCAGTCCAAAAGAACAGTACGAGCACCGATCATGACACGGTCTGTATTTCTCCCTCGTATGAGACAAAACCCCTCTGTTTTATTACACTCATCCAAATCACTTCTGTTAGAGGAAGTGTTTTGCAAGAGCTGGTGATATTTTTTGTCTTTTTAGATCTGTTTTTTAGAGTTTCTGAATTGAACATCAAGGGTTTTTTTTGTAAAAAGCAAATGTGCATCTTGAGTTTAGACTGGGCATATCTTAGCTGTTGTTAAAAGGTGGCCATGACATTATCACAGATCAATGTCAGTGACCAAAACATTGGAAATTCATGTGCAACTTGTCAAACTACACCTTCTCATGGATTAGCTTGATTTGATTGTCTTAATCTCACCCGTGCTGATCAGTTATTGATTACTTGTGACTTGGATGTCACAGTGGTGCAAAGCAAGTCAATATTAACATGCCTGAATCTGGTAAATGAACATACAAAATAAAAATAATGGACAAAAAAAAACAACAACACACACACACAAAAGAAAGCATAAGGCTTAAAAGTATTCATTTGGAAATTAAAGGTTATAGCAGTCATTTCAGTTCATTGGGAAAACAGATTTTAGCACAACCTTCAAAATAACCATCTGGAGAACTTAATGGGGTAAGGAGTTGCTTATATTCAAGCAGCTTTGCATGCATTTATGCCATTGTAAAGTATGTGAATGTCGCATGCTGTTTGTAACATTCACATTCTGCTCATATGCTTAGAAGAAGAAAATTATATACTTCGCATTGACTGGTGAACACAGTGAACTGGCTTATCGTCAGCATTTGTCTTATTAGCTGTAAAATCAAAAAGTATCGTGTTAAGTTACATAAGTTACATTAACAGTGTTATGAATACAGTCTCTGTGCTGGGGTGAACAAACCTTGTGTTATAGGGGGCAAGGAATATACAAATAAGGAATGTGGTTCGATTTCAAATTAGGTTCAAAAAGTGTATTTATACTATGTTATACTATATTATACTATTTATATATAATATTGTTGCCTGAAGTGGTGTGATTAGGGTAACTTTCTGGTGAACCAAATTGAATGTTTTACTGAAATGCAGGAAAAGATTAGTTTTAAGAAAATTATATTAGTATAAAAAATATATAGAAACTTTGTGTCTAATTAAAGAGGCATAAATTCATGCAATAATGCAAAGTATCTCTGATCCACAATGATGCAGAGTTATTGGTAATTGTCTTTCTTCAACATAAATGTAAATGTAAAATGCAGAAGTAAATGATCACCTGAAAAAATCGTTGCTTAAAGATACTAAATGATGGTCATCAAGCCGATGCAACATATAGCAATGTAATAAAGTCACTGGAGTTCTGTAGTGTTTGGAACTATTGATTTTACGATGTAAATGCCCATATTTGAATTCAGTGCAATTCAAAGTCTTAACACAGAATATCTCAAAGTCTTGACACACCAGGGTTTATATTATGAAGCAGAATTTGTATTTCAGCATGTTAATTTGCTAACAGTTACAGAAAGGTAGTATTGAGCTGAGGCAAAATAAAGAAATTATTTGCTGAAGTCATATTTCATCTAAACAAGCTGATATAAACAAGCTCCTATTGAATTTAATAATCACAACTCAGCTTCATACTGTACCCATCTGGAAACGCACAGTGAATTAGCTGTAGATGTTTATATATATATATATATATATATATATATATATATACATATAATTTATTTATGTATGTATATATATAAGTATACATAATATATAAATATATAATCTTTATATATATATATATTTATATTGCATGCAAACTAAATTTTAACTGAAATGAGTAAACGAGACAATGCTTAGGAAATGATACATATAATAGAAACATTATGGATCTCATGTATCACAAATGATTCTCAAAGATATAAATACCAAGATATGGTACTCGTACACCCGTCAGTGGCAGCTGATGAGGGCAGTTGGGGCATCAGTCTATATTACCTCTTATAATTAGTCAATTCAGCTATTTTGATGTGCCCATTTCATAGGCGTTTTTCACAGCTCATATAATCACCACAAAAAAGCAGCATCGCCAGTGTAATGGGACAATCTGGAGCAGCCATGTGTAAAACTAAGGTTTCAATGCTCAACACTGGCTACAGTAGTCAACAACTCCCCAGCATTGTGCTGTGGAGGAGTAAAACTGTTTCCTCTGGAGTAATAGAGTTTCGTTTAGTACTTCTGAGTACTTGATCTCAATATTGCTCTTGTGGTTTAATCCTCACAGCAATGTTCCAGCATCTAGTATAAAGTCCTCCCAGAAAAGCAGAGGCTGTTACTGCAGTGCAGAGGTGGCAGACTCCAGCCTAATACCCTTGATATCAGAACATCTAACTCATGTGCATTTGTAGAAGCTGGAACAATTATAAAGTACAGTGCTTCTAGAGAAGTAAGCCACTCCTATAGTTTCAGGTGTGTTTTTCTTGTAGTATTTCCATTTTTTTTCGCATACACTGAAGTACAGTGTAGTTATTCCCGCAAATGTTCTATTTATATGCAAATCTGTGCAAATGTATATGCAAAACTGTGTCATGCACTCTCTACACACACCATGGTTTACTGCCATGATGATAGGGCCTCCTGTACGCTAGATCACCGGCAAAACAGACAAATATTACATGTTACTCAAGTAATCGCCTGCAATAGCAATACTTTAGTCCCCACCAAAATTTAGAATAATAACAGAATTTGAACGGCTTTCTTGTATGCAGTGCTCTATTCATTTGTTTTAGGAACAAGTAGTGGCCTAAGCTGATTTCATACAGTTTATTAACTGTCTGCAATGTCTGCTGTGGAAAACAAATCTACTAGTCAAATGTAAACTATTTAAGCAACAATTGTAAATTGTAATTAATTTGATGTTCTACTACGTAATGTCATGATCTTCACTCACTGTTATCGAATAAGCAATGGCACAGAGGAATTTTAATTTCCATTGCAAAAATATACTTCCTATTCGGATAATGTTGTCTCAGAGCCCATATTCACCAGCTGCCACTGCTACATGTACTACGTTTTCATGAGACTGGAAGAACATTCATTATGCTGTAATTTTTAAGGCAAACGTGTTCTTTAAATAAAAAAAAAAAACAAAAAACATTCTTGCCACTGACAGTATCATTAGCATTAGTAGCAAGAAACCAAAAATATAGAAGTTTTTTTTATGCAATAAAATAAAAATGTAACCCAACAAAAAACAACCTCCCAAAAAATAGATAAAATAGATCTTACATAATGAAAAATGTTAAATTCAACATTTTGCTAAACCACGAACATAAATAAATGAATAGGACAAAAACAAACAAACAAACAAACAACAAAAAAAAACATCAGTGATTTTTTTTTTCTAATTTATCTTTATACCATTTTATAGTTACTTCACCTGCTGGAGAGAGGTCTTAAAACGGAAAGGCATAGACATAGATTTAGCAAATATATTAATATCCCAAGAGCTAGCCTAAACATGAAGTTTACTCTTAGGATGTACAGGGGGCCTTTTACTTCATTTTGTTAGTGTTTCAATGAGGTTCTCGTTTTAGGGGGCATTGTAGCTGTAAGCTGAGCGTAAATTATGGCTGAAGTGAGAGAGGGTGGGGTGTGCTCATACCCAGGTGCACAGAGTTTAGGAGGGATAAGGGGAGGTTAGGGGGGTTGAGGCTCATGCAGGTGAGAATTTGCCTCAGTCCGCTTGCTGAATGTCTAGTCGGGCTGGACTAGACAAAAACCAGCATAACAACCGGACCATGACTGGAACAGCCGCATGCACTGCCTCCCACAGACAGGCTGTTAATCTGAAGTTGCTGTACATACACTGTATGGTACTTTGATGTCGGTTAACGTCTTTAATCTGTATGAGACATTAAGGAAATAAACAGGAAGAAATAGAGAGGCATCGTAGCATACACGGGTAACATGCAGTATAATGGCAGACAAGTGTGATGAAGGAATACAGACACACACACACACACACACACACACACACACACACACACACACACACGCACACACGCACACACGCACAGGACAAACACATGGCACAGGCCGGCCCGGTTGAAATATGAGAGAGAAAGGGTTAAAGTTGTGTTAAGTCTTACCGATTCGATCCAGGCGGTCTATAGCCACAGTCTCAAAAGCGCGGCGCATCATGGGGTATTCCTCCAGCACTTCGTTGAAGTGGTCAACAGACAGAGAGAAGAGGCGGCAGTACGTGTCAGCACGCACACTGGCCGTGCGTCGTCCTTTCGTTAGGAGACAGATTTCTGTGGGAAACAAAGTGGAACTGATCTTAACTGTCTACTGTGGGACAGGGTGTACCTGTAATTCTCAATGCATCCCAATAAAGATGCAGAAAAAATGAATTATTCATTATATATAAGCACAAATTTCACTAGCTTTTGAGCTGGGTTCCACATGAAGATTAAAAGATAATGTAATTTCCTCTTCATTATGACACTCAAATATTATTTTATGGTTAAAGAAGTTGTATTCAACCCAACAGATCTTCAACTGCTGTTTTTACAGATGTAAAACTATCTTAATGAATTAGAAAACAAAAACATACTTATTATAAACATTTTCTTTGTAAATTATGAACTTGAAAAGTGTTCATCACATTACTCAAATGGCACTGTAAAAACTCTTTTTGCAGAAACAACAACACTGTTGTACATGTTTTTTGTAGCAAAACTAAAGAAGCAACCTTCAGACACTAAACATTTCTAGACTTACTGACTACATTTTGAGTAGAGAAAAAGATATTTTTGGCTGAACTATTACTTGAAACAGAAAATGTGATGAACACCCGAACAAAGTCCATTCTGAAATCCATTATTATCTACAGGCAAACAAATACACAAAAGAAACCATGTGGGATCCTCAAATATTTAAGCACTAGTGTACGTCACTCTGGATAATGGGTAAATGCTGTATATGTAAATGCAAACCAAAAACAGACAATGCTCTGAAGATAAAGACTAATTATCATGGCACACCAAATTAACCAAAGAGCATAACCTTGGATATTAGCTAGATTAGAACTGAAATGAAGCATTGGTGTGTGGAGAGGTGAGAGATGTAAATAAAAACCCTCAGTATCAGAAAAGTATATCAGATCCATCCACTATTTCTTCCGTAACCGCAGTGCCATTTATCATGCTGTCCACAAGTTAATGACCCAAAGGCACTATTGTTGGTTTAACAGCTGCTGTACTGTACAGCGACCACACAGTGTAATGGGTTCTTTTTCTGTTGGTTTCCAAAGGCTCTGCTTTCTCATTCACTAGTCTGAATCCACTGAGAAGAAAAAGCTGATACATCCTTGCGTCACTGTAGGCTTGAGCCAAATAACTGAGACAGGTAGGATAACTTAAATATCGAGAAATTACTGCAAATTTAATCCTTTAAAATCTGCATTTAGTTATCATTGTTTTGTCATAATTTTTAAACATAACGATGAGCAACATACTAATGTTGCTGTAGAGGGGGCTTGTGTGTATACATCAACGCTGACTGCTGTGTGAATGCTGTGCTGGTCACAAGATACGGCAGTGGAGTTTGTGGCTGTTAAGTGTAGACCATTTTATTTACCGTGGGCTAACAGTGTGCTTGCCGAACTTTATTGTTGTCAGAAATTTGCACTGATCCCTGTCCACACTTAAGCTGAGTGTACACATGAGTGTACAAATTCATGTTAACTTCCAGGATTCTGGCAATACACAGCGCATGTGGCAGGGCAACCAGGTCATCACTAACTACAGGACACTAACATCTCCACCTGCTCATTTTGAGGCACACACAATTACAGCTGTGGCCCACAATGGAGCCCTACAGTTTGCATTTTGTCCCAATAATGCCATCACCACTACCCTTTACCTGGCCCTGATCCATCTGAACAAAAAGGTGCTGTTCCTAGACTTCAGTTCAGCATTCAACACCATCATTCCTCAGCATTTAATAAGAATGTTTGATAAGACTGCTGGGCCTGAACACCTTCCTCTGCAACTGGGTCCTAGACTGCCTGATTGGGACACCTCAGTCAGTGCTGTGCTGCATTAGACTGCAATACAGTACAGAGGATGTTAAGGAGAGCTGAGAAGATATCTCTCTTCTGTTGCAGACATTTACACCATTGGTTGCACCCACAAAGCCACCAGCATTGTTTAAGATCCCACATGCCCCTGCCACACCCTCTTTTCCTTTCCATCTGGCAGAAGATTATATAGGATCAGGGCCTTCACCGCCATGATGGGGAACAGTGTCTTGCCCCAGGCCATCAGACTCATAAATCAGCACTGAATACCTTACACACACACATACATACTCTGACCTCAACAGCTTCCTTTCTCACAATTACACTAAACCATAGTGTTCTACCATAAACAAAGAAAACTCCATTGCCACCATGAATCACCTGTATTTATTTATATACTGTAAATTTTCTGCTGCAGCCAATTGCTGTTTTTGCACAATTATTTATTGTTGTCTAACACTTGATGGAGTTACATATTTAATTTAACATTATGCAACACATTACAAAAAATGTGAAAAAAATGCATGCTGGTTTTATTATTATTATTATTATTATTATTATTATTATTATTATTATTATATTTTATTATTATTATTAGCATTATTAGCCTTATTATTATTATTATTATTTATTTATTTTATTATTATGTATGTAAAGGTTACTGTATATATGTTTGCTGTCCAATAAAATAAAATATTATTTATTTATTTATCCAAAATCATACTGTTGTTTCTTTTTTTAATTTTGCAGTCAATATCCTTTACCACACCTTTTATGCTGCTTGTCTTTGCACCAAGGCAACACAGCATCATTCTATAGCAGTGATCAAGCTGCTTCCAACCCTATCCAGTGAAAGCTGCACTGTAGCCTTTTTTACTCCGAATGCCTTCCTGTGCCACACATGAAAAATGACTCGGAAATTCATTCATATTATGTCACATCAAATAATAAATGGCTACAATAACTGTAGCCTAGGGCTGGGAATATGATCATTTTCATCAATAATAACAGGTCTGTAACTGATAAGCAGAATTAATGCTATATTATGATTTTAACAAAAATTAAAATGATTTAAACAAGGTTTGTGTTAGCAGAAACACGAGCACGCAGTAAAGTCATCCACATAAAAATAGCATGTTATTCACTCCTCATACTCTGTGGAGTAGGGAGTCTTCTGGTGTGTGTGTATTCTCATCCCTTCCTTACTTTTGTCTTAGCCAGCAGTAACTTGGTTGAATTGTGGATGTTGATATAAGTTTAGCTTTACAGGTTTAAGGAACAGATGTGGACGACTGGAGCCCTGATGTATGTCGCTCTGGATAAGAGTGTCAGCTAAATGCCGTCAATGTAAATGTAAATGGTTGCAGAGAAAAATCACCAATTGTGTTTAATCCCCCGAGCAGTTCGTTATAAACATGTTTGTGACACTGTGCATTACAAGTGTGTTTTAACATTTAATGTCATATCAACATCAAACATTTAACATGGTCAACAATGTGATTTTCACTATGTAGAAATGAGACCATACAGCCCTTTAAGTATTGGTTTAACACTGTTGATTTAATTGCGGGTGTTTATTGTTCTCCAGGTTGTAACGTGCTCAAAACATACTCAAACATGTGCAATCTTGTGATAAGATCTCTCAATACTAGGTTTCTACCCCCATTAGTTTTAAGAAGAAAAAAAAGAAATACTTCTTTTAAATTCAGAATCTATTGTCCATCCCTGAGGTCTAATATTGAGATCCAGAGGTCTAAGCCTCACTTCCATTACTGACTCTCAGACCAGTTTTAGTGTCTAGTGAAAATGGCCTTTTCTGGTGCTTGGGGACTAACACTGGGGCAATTTTAAAAAGTGCTTCTGTACGTGTGGCTAGTCAGGAGGCTCAACACAATAGTGTGAGCACGCCAGACTCCTAGGAACACTGCATGTGTGTGTGTGTGTGTGTGTGTGAATGTTTTTGCACACCTCCATATATAAGGAAACCAAAAAACATCTACACAAAATGACAAAATGATCCTGCCCTTTTTCTAAAGGTACATTTCCATTTTCAGGAGTAAAATGAAACAAAACTCTGATGAACAAGGCAGAGATTAACAAACTAACAAATAAGGCTTTTTCTCACTATACACAAATAAAAATACCATTAAAATAGTAAATAGTGATTCTATGTATGACAATATAAGTTAACCATATCCAGTCTTCTCCTTGCGGATGCCCAGTTTTATTTACATTTACAATCATACACTTGGCTTGGCTCAATCAGTACTTCTTTAGACAAAGACTTTTGTGCTGCTAATGCAATTTCATAAATCCATACAAAGTCTGGAGGCATCCAGGAGAAGTCTGGAACTAGACCTGAAAGACACTTTCTGCTGACACAGCAGCAGTCATTTTTATTAATTTAACTCTTTAGGTGTTGACTAAACACTGCTGGTCTTAGTGTGCATGCTTATTGTTCCTCAGACCAGTGGCACAGCAACTCAGTGTCTTTTATAACATGTTATAACTTTATATATATGGCCCAGACAAGAGGTGGAATTATTTCTCACATTGTTTGGCTTGTCTGAAAACATTGCCCTTGACTTTCCCTTCTGTGTGCACATACACATGCATGAACTGCTGTGTGTGTGTGTGAGTGGCCTTGAGGACACACTAACCATACTCTCTCCAGGAGAGTGCATTTACTGGTTTCTCCTGGTGACCCCATGTATGTTTGAGCGAGAGAGAGAGAGAGAGAGAGAGAGAGAGAGAGAGAGAGAGAGAGAGAGAGAGAGAGAGAGAGAGAGAGAG
>JBBPDE010000021.1:10267950-10281772 GCA_037974605.1 Nannopetersius ansorgii | reverse complement strand
ATTTATCTGCCACTCCTTAAAGGTCGGGCCGTGAACATAGTTTCTGATATTAAACCGGTCCGTGACCAAATAAAGGTCGGGGACCACTGCACTAGATTAAATGGTCTCTGATTAAAAGTTCTTCCTGGTACACCCCCACACCTTACCCTCCCAAGTCACTGAATTTAGTGGTTAATGTTTATATTGGGAGACACTGAGACCTCATATCATAGACCTGTTCAATCTGACAAAATCCACCAATAGAAAAAAGAAATGACATACATAGGCCTCATAACACTGAGGGTTAATGAACTCTGAGTGAATATCAAAGCCAAACCAGCTTCCAGACTGTTCTATCAGCATGACTTTTAGTCTTGGTTGTCCAACAGGAGACTCAGTTACAGTGCAGTTAATATTTTGCAACTTTTTTCGCTGATAAAAAATCATTGTATAATTGGCATGATCAGATGGAGGAACTGTAGTGTGTTTTTTTATGTAATTTTTTTCTTTCATGATTATTAAACATCACTGTTTTTTATGAGAGTCATGAATGATAGGGAAATTTGACTTGTTATTTCTGGACAATGTTTAGCCTCGTTTGTGTAAAAGAAAAGTATTTCATTTCGTACCATAAAAAAATATTTCTCCATTGTTTCTTATTTGTTGCTAGTTTTATTACACTTGACCTGTCTGGAAAGTTAATAGCATAAGTAAAGTTTAAAAAAAAAATGAAAAGACCGAAACTATGACCTCATATAATAAAACATTCTTTCAGAGTCTTCCAAGAGGTTCTTACAGGCATCATCTAGAATAATATACAGGAACCATTTTGATCATCTAATATCTAATACTAGTTTTTCATCTTTTATGTGCTTCAGTGATTGTTAAGCAGTCCCTTGGGGATTTTACACTGACGATGATTGATGTTCTCTGCATATGATTAGAATATCCATCTTTATAAACATCAATTAGATTAAAGGCAATGGAAGCTGTGCCAAATGTGAGAGGTTAATCAGGGAGAGAAATGACAGAAAAATGAGTTTTGACAGTAAGCCCTAATTAAATTAATGGATGTCGTCTGTTTAAGAATTAGGACTTAGTGTGGGCTCACCCAATGGATGGATTTTTGTCTATTACTCAAACTGAAGAGGGTGTATAAGGAAAATGGCTGCTATAGCAGTGACACAGCAGGAAAGCTCGTGGTACACCACAGCCTTGGCAAACGAATGCAATAAATGTCATACATATCCGCTTAGTCACATATATCACTTTGGGCCTGCACTCAGTCAGTTTCGTCCTGAACCTCAGAGTCTGCTGTAAAGGGGAAACAAATGCACACCCTTTATTTTAGCCTTGCTTTAATTCTACGCCATTTGACATCAACGTGACATTATTTAGAACCAGCTCGTGGCCCCAGCTCCATTCGGTCTGGATGTTTTATGTGGACATGGCTTTAAACAAATACGGTTGAGTATAATATTGCAGTTTTTATTGGATGTATATATTCTTTGTAACTCCAAGCTTACTGGTATATATGGATATAGGAGCTCTATTTCACCTCACCCTACAATTCTGGTCTAACGGGAAATATACATTACACTTCTTTTGAACATTTCAGTGTCAAATTGCACAATCACTTAATACCATGTGGACTCTGTTGTTTTTGTGACTCATTTCTAGCATTAAATTTCCCATATGATGGAAAACTGAACATTATAATGCATTTAAACTAATGTTTCAAAACATATAATTCACTGCACTATACAGTCTCTCTCTCTCTCTCTCTCTCTCTCTCTCTCTCTCTCTGTGTATATATATATATATATATATAAATTAAGGAGGCTCTTAATTTATTGCTTTTGTGATGTAACAAAGTCCAACAACATCTCTCCAGCCAAGTGCAGCACACTCATTGAAGCTGAAGGTACACTTAATCATGGACTGCTTTTTGAAAGTATCCCAATGCAGAGCAACAAGTAGTAAGAAAACGGCCCTTATAATCATATGTGAACACAGCAAAGCACAGCACACAGAGTGATCAGGGTGCAATTGATCACAGAGATCATTTTTATATATTTTACCAATTTTCTCCTCAGTTTCAGGGATGGAGGGATGGAGGTAGCTCAGTGGGTAGGATACTTGCTTCCAGACCAAAAGGTCATGGGTTTGAATCCTTGAATTGAAAAACTGAAGGTCAATTATTATTTATATTGTAGGATACAGTGAGGTGTTAAAACCACTAGTGAAAGTGCCTCTATTTCTCCTTGCCTTCAGTCTTAAACACAGTTTTAGAATTACAAATAACATTATCAGCATAATAATCAGTCCTCTCTCTCTCTCTCTCTATATATATATATATATATCTCTCTATATATATATATATATACTACCATTCAAAGGTTTGGGGTCACCCTGACAAGTTTTCCATGAAAAGTCACACTTTTATTTACCACGTGAGTTGGAAAATGAATAGAAAAGATAGTAAAGACATTGACAATGTTAGAAATAATGATATTTATTTGAAATAATAATTGTTTCCTTCAAACTTTGCTTTCATCAAAGAATCCTCCATTTGCAGCAATTACAGCATTGCAGACCTTTGGCATTCTAGCTGTTAATTTGTTGAGGTAATCTGGAGAAATTTCACCTCACACTTCTAGAAGCCCCTCCCACAAGTTGCTTTGGCTGGATGGGCACTTCTTGCGTACCATATGGTCAAGCTGCTCCCACAAGAGCTCAATGGGGTTTAGATCTGGTGACTGCGCTGGCCACTCCATTACAGATAGAATACCAGCTGCCTGCCTCTTCTCTAAATATTTCTTGCACAATTTGGAGGTGTGCTTTGGGTCACTGTCCTGTTCTAGGATGAATTTGGCTCCAATCAAGCGCTGTCCACAGGGTATGGCATGGCGTTGCAAAATGGAGTGATAGCCTTCTTTATTCAAAACCCTTTTACCCTGAACAAATCTCCCACCTTACCAGCACCAAAGCAACCCCAGACCATCATGTTACCCCCACCTTGCTTGACAGATGGCATCAGGCACTCTTCCAGGATCTTTTCAGTTCTTCTGCGTCTCACAAATGTTCTTCTGTGTGATCCAAACACCTCAAACTTTGATTCGTCCGTCCATAACACTTTTTTTTCCAATCTTCCTCTGTCCAATGTCTGTGTTCTTTTGCCCATTTTAATCTTTTATGTTTATTGGCCAGTCTCAGATATGGCTTTTTCTTTGCCACTCTGCCCTGAAGGCCGGAGGTGCCTATTCACTGCAGATGTTGACACCGGCGTTTTGCGGGTACTTTTTTATGAAGCTGCCAGTTAAGGACCTGTGAGGCGTCTATTTCTCAAACTAGAGACTCTAATGTACTTATCTTCTTGCTCAGTTGTGCAGCGGGGCCTCCTACTTCTCTTTCTGGCCATTTCGAGCATTTTTATCGACCCCACAAATGTGATGCTCCAGAGACTCAACCTACTCAAGGAAGGTCAGTTTTATAGCTTCTCTAACCAGCTAAACTGTTTTCAGCTGTGCTAATGATTGCACAAGGGCTTTCTAATCATCCATTAGCCTTCTGATGATTACAATGAGCAAATGAGCAAACACACTGCACCATTAGAACACTGGAGTGATAGTTGCTGGATATGGACCGCTATACACCTATGTAGATAACGCACCAAAAACCAGACATTTGCAGCTAGAATAGTCATTTACAACATTAACAATGTATAGAGTGTATTACTGATTAGTTTAAAGTTATCTTCATGGAAAAAACTGTGTTTTTCTTCCAAAAATAAGGACATTTCGAAGTGACCCCAAACTTTTGAATGGTATATATATATGCTATATATGCTTCATCATGTGCATCACTAATTTTTTATTCCAAAATTATTTATACACATGTTAAAAAGTGAAATTTATCTTACCTTCTGCTAGCAGTGTGTCCAACCCAGCTATTGGCACAAAAAGGACTGCTCCACCCCTAGACGAAAAGTCAAACTTCCACCCACCGCAAATTTTATTGGTCCCAGACTGATCATTAGACTTTTAATGTGATATTTAAAAAGAGGGGGTAATGGATGAGCCAAAATAATGGTTTGTCACCTGAAGGCAACACTATGCCATAGAGGATTAAATTTAACATTACCATGTTAAAGAATTTTTCAATACTTGGTGATGCCTCGTTTTTGCTTTAGTGACTGCATGCGCTAGAACTGGCATGGACTGTTAAAGTTTATGCAAAAGTAAATTTCATATATTTTTGCTTTTGAACAAAACAAAAATTCAACAGACATTTATTACCCCCAGCACTGCCCTGCATTTGCTGTCCCATCACTGCAATGTTGTGCTTGGGGCATCCTGATCATGATGATAATGACCTTCAGTGATGTTTGCAAATACTTCAGCTTTCTTTGGTTTTGCCCTCTGGGGTCATGGTTCACTACCTTCCGAGAAGACTGTGAAGAAAAACAGCGATTTGGCCTTGAGAAAGAATCAACCTGTTTAAGCATAGATAATTGGGTCTTTATGGGTGGCTACCTTCATAGTACTACCTCATTTTTTACTTGCCGAGATTAATAGGCTAATCACTATTCATTGCTGCTTGAGAATTTTACTGCCAATTAACATACTACTGACTACTGAATATAGTGTGTAGTAAAAAATTGCATAAGCAACATAGTGGAAGTGTCCAATGTCATTAAACCAACAGTATACATAAGGAGTTAATTGTCATGAATGTTTTGTCTTATTTCATGCCAGACACACTGCTAGCTGTCTAGATGTGTTAGCTGGGCACCGGAGCTGTTTTCTAATCCAAGCCTCTAAGTAGGCCAGGTGGGAAGAGACCGTACATGTTGATAGCTACAGTATCTCACTTGTGTTCTAGATAATGAGCATTGTAATCTGAAATCTGTGTCACATCTGTGGCCTAGTCTTTTACCTCTGGCCATCGTTACACTTAAATAAGAATATACCCAGGCCTGCTCATTCTTATAGTGGCTAATTATTACTAATCATAAGAACAATCTCATACTGGTCTTTCAGACTGATTGCATGCAGTTATGAAACTCCATAAGGTCTGAAGAATGCCACACATGTTTGTGTAGCCTCACAGAGCCTGCACATTTCAGTCAGGGATTTGTTTGCCCGTGTAGTTTGGCGGTGCTGCAGTGTTGGCTTTATGCTAAAAGCATGATTAGCGCATTGTTTCCTGTTTTTATCAAGCCCTCGTGCAGTGTTTAGATAAGTGTCACCATGTTCTGACTCAAAAATATATGTGAAAGGGGAATTTAGCTTGTGGCTTGCGGTTTTGTGTGTAATTGGCCGTTTACCTGCAAATGATGACGGCCAAGAACAACAAATTGGCATTTTGGGTCTTGTACAAACAGAAGGCTAGTCTCAGTTTAATATACCAAGAATAGAGAATAATAAAATGTTGCCACTAGTGATGCTTACAGACATTATATTGAAAATAGTCTGCAGCTTCTAGCACTGGAGGAATATTCCAGCATGTTTTAACCTAATCTCTATCTGCTGCATCCACGTGTTGTTGATTTCCTTGGAAAATCTGCGTGGATGTGTTTTATCTGTGCTTGTAAATGAACATAAATAAAACACACACAAATGATAGAATTCAGTGCGCAGCTGTTTAATTCCATGAATATTAATGGATATAAATGTGCAGTATGTGCAAATGAATTTGAACTACACTTGTTGCAACACAGGTGTTTGGGTCAGACAAGCTGAGAGAAGGTGTCACCCACACTGGTATGGCATAGTAAAAACATATGGTAGTAATAATAATGATGATAATGATGTTGATAATGATTATTATTACAAAAATTAGGGTTCCTCATGGCAGAAGATTGTGAGTACAGTACCCGATGGTGCTGCAGCCATCTGCAGCTGGGTGCCCAACAGAGCTCAGCTGGCCTCACTCAGGTAAGGTGTCCCCCCCTCAACCAGCAAACAGTGCGAGGCAGAGTACGTGTCTGTTAGCTGACTGGCAGTTAGTGTTCTCCTCCAAGCATGTTACATCCACTGACGCTGCAATAACAGAAGTTCACAAAAAGATGCATTCTCACATTCCTTTCACTCTACTGTCACAGTGCTATATTGGCTATTTATTGTATTGTTCCTGTCATTCCTTGCACTTTGCTTAATGCTGCCTTCTGTGAGATAATTAGACTTATGGTGCAACACTCTACCATTACAAGTGTCTGTTTATTGTCTGTCTGTTATCTACTGGTGTAACTTGCACTCTGTTTAATGCTGCTATATGTTGCTCTGTGGTTTGTGGAGAAATGTCTCATCACACTATGCACATGTACACTGTTGATGATGACAATAAAGTAACCTTGTTAGAGGAAGGTTAAGTAACGAAAAAATAATTGAAACTCCAAGCTGAACATTGTTTAATCAGGTTTTTGTTTTCTCTGTGGTATCTAATAAATAAAACCAAACCAGTTTTCCTGTTGATTTAGGAGCCTTTTCCTATAGCTGTACAGCTTATATTAGTAAATTTGTAAATGTTCCTTAAAGGTGATTCTAGGAAAAGTTTGTAGTACAGCAACAACGCTTTGGCTTCTAAGTGTGTTTAAGCTAACAGGTTTTTTTGCAGCAGCAGCAGCAGCAGCTTGAACATGCTTCAGAATTATTACTGATGGCAATAGACCACACTCTGTGTACATCAGGTAGAGATCATATTCCTTTAACGAAGCCCTCGCTTAGTCTCTTACTGTCCGGACCAAAGCTCTTGCTATTTTTCTTTGCCTGAAAAATGGCACTGTCGCCTGTTCTCAACGCAATCCTATTTTTAACTCTGTTTTGCGCGTTTTTAATTCACTCCTGCAGCACATGTGAGCAGAGGCTTTTCAGTTGAGCAGCTGCCAGTGGCAGCCTTCTGGAATCTGGGCCTCTAAGAGCTGCCTTTGCTGAAGAGAAGCAGATGTCTCTCTGGCTGGAATTGAAACAGGATGGTCCAGGCGCAGGTTGCTGACGGCTTCAAGCGTAACCACATGCCCTCCGTCTGTATGTCCACTACTACTAGTGTTTAATAACACGGCTACTTTGGATGAGTAGATGATAAATAATGAGGTTGAGGGCACGTGGGACTTTACACACTTCAACAATGTGACCCTTCAGTGCACTCACAGATCACCAAGAGTGTTTAGGAACACAGTTTTCGTGCCTGAGCCAGCAGCATTAGATTGTGGACTCCAGACGTAATTCTTCATTGTAGAATACTGACAGGCAAATGCCTTTAATGTTTCTGCATTGTCGCTTTGTCATTGTGCTCTGCAGAGGTGGACAGTAACTGTAACATTCTATTGCTCCTTATGCTACATCTTCTACAAGCACGTTAGATGAATTAGGTATTGTATGTGTGGTAGCAATAAATCAACAATGCAGTGAAATATATACGTTTAATAATTAAGCATTTTTGGAAGCATTTACTTCAGTACTTTTACTTGAGTGAAATTTGACTGTATGACTTTCACTTGTATTGTAGTGGTATCTGTACTTTCACTTAAGTAAGGTTAGGTACTCTGTCTGCCTCTAGTGTTCTGTATTCATAGAGGAGAGCCTGGATTCTATTTCTGTGCTGTACTTTGGGGTTGCATAAAGTGCATATTAGCAAGACAGAACTCTGTATTTCATTTCGGTCCAGTTAGACAACATGCAGTGCGCTGGCATGCCTGGATTTCACAGCCTTACATGATGGAGCTTATTTTCAAATTCACTCTTGTCCCATTTACAGCTGGTTACTTGCTCTGGCATTCTGTTTGATTGAAGTTTATTGGATAATAAAGTCATATGTAATTAGATGTGAAATGCAGTTGCTGAGGTGTGTGCATGTGTGTGGTCTGGATATGTGTTTCTGACTGTTTTTAACTTCTAAAGTTCTTGGCTGTGGGATATGCTGTGGATGTATATCCGTCAGGCGGCATTCCGGTTCTTTTTTGGTCTTGCCCTTTAATGCACTTTGTGGTCATTTTAACTCTTAATTTATTCTCCCATTAGGAAAAGACACAGCAGTTTACTGGCCCTCCAGGACCCCAACGAAGCCAAAGGAAATGTTCTGTCTTGCTGTTAGCTCTGCACCTCCTATCAGCGTCTATTGCTCACAGCATGCAACTCATGCTTAACAAGACCAGGCCTTGGTTTGCCTGGCGGTGACTGCTGTCCATGGGGAACACTGTCAGACACTGAAACTTTTGACCCATGACTTTCTTTTCAGAAATGATACTGGACCGCCGTTTAATGTAGGTTCCAAAGCCAACTGCATAATTCTTCCACTAACAGAGCCTGCTGAATGTGATCCATCCAAGTAATTATCTATCTGTGATTAACTGAAAACGGGAAACAATGAAGTAGACTCTTTATGGAATGTATTAATTCATTCAGAATCAACAGATTAGTTTACTTTCTCTTTTCTGTTGTTTCAGCCACAGCAAATATACTGTACATAAAACAACTTTTACCAACACAACACTTCGAACTGTCACACATATATATTCTGCAGTCAGGAATCATATATTGGTATTGACTATCTGGGAGTTGGTGGTACAGTGACTATTAGGAATCGTTTAGGGATACTGATTATGTAATTTAGAGATAATGACTATGAGGAATCAATGAGTCACTTAAGGACATTGTCCATGAGAAGACAGTGAGACTCTTTCGGATAGAGACTTAGAGGATTCAGACTCAAGTAAGGATGCTGATTAAGTCGAGTGAATGAGTCAGGTACATTTATTACAACTAATCAGTGAAATTTTTATGTACATCGAACGTTATGAATCATTGAGTCATTTAGGGATTTTTTCTATGGTAAAGTCATAGTCGGTTGAACAGTTTACAACTGTGACATATAGAAGTTTAGTCAGTGATTCAGTCAGTCTGACTCTGGTCAGTCACAGTTAATTAGGTATAGGATCATTTTTGATTAGCCTGCTTAGTGTTTTAGCGAGAAAATCCTTTTAGACACATTCAGTCATATTCTTTATTGCTGTTTTTGAAAATTTATGTTTTTGTTTACTGTTAGATTGAGTTTGGCTTCATTCTGGCTTGTGGAGGTGCTGGGTTTTGCATCAGGTTGCGCATGTGGTGAAGCATCAGGTTGAAGCATATTTTCCCCCTGAACCTCAGGTTTTGCTGGTAAAATATTGGCCATGTGACATTCCCCGGCATACTAACTTTCTGGAAAATGTTGATAAAAAATATCTACCTCTGTTGAACATGTTTAGCATTTTCAGAGACATAAACTTTCAACATGTCACACTCTGGTTTCCAGTTGAGAAGTGTGAGCATATAGGTTGACATCACTTTGACAGTGTTTTCTTTCGGCTGTTTAATTTCGCTCCGAATGACAAATTTAACAAGTGTTTGGTTATGGTCTAGTTTTCAGGTAGGTTCACCTTTCTGGAGGTCGGAAGGTCAGCTCTGGTGGGATCTTGCATGTCAGCTGAATTTTCCGTTGCGTGGTGCTAACACAGAACCACATTGTATAGAGCACACTTTGTCATTAGGAGTGTGAGATCACACCTGTTCTGCTAATGCTGTTTCTGCTGATGCAATTCTGTCTACAGCTTCCTGTAATGTTTTATACGTCCCTGTTCTCTGCCCTGAGTTACTGCACATCTGTTTTTTCTGTCGAACACTTTTTACTAGTCTTTTAAAGTATAGTGATCATGCTGAGTATTACTGTAAGTTTTAAATCAGAGATTATATTCAGCATGACTGACAAATGTGGCTGTTGATGCTGTTTTTTCTCCGTGACGTAGCCGTGTTATTCTCTTCTGCATTCTCTTTGACATGGTACTCTCATTAAAATGGTTTAGTTAATGTAAAGTAAATATTTTATAAGGAGTGTATCAGTTAACAATTCTGTTTTACTGAGGTGAAATCTCTACAGGTGGTCAATATTGCACTTGATGATATACTCAAGAGTGATACAATTTGTGCAACCCAAACGATCATCCGTCGTCAGGTTGTCAGTGAGTCTCCAAAAATGGATCTGAAGGAGGACAAATACAACAGAGGACAAATACAACACAAATATCACACAACCGCATCTGTTAGTTCATGTATTAGCAACAGAAGGAAGACCACATAGAGGGCTGGAACTGGCTTTGATTAAATTAGAGGGTAACCCCCTCCCCCCATGAAAACTCTTTGGTATTTTAAATGCAAAGAGTACGTACCTTAGTTGCTTTAGAATTCAGCTTTTATCAAACTTATAATAAGTTACAAGAACATAACACATCTGTAATCGTTCTTCAGTCAGTTTCCTAACAACATATTATCATTCCTAAACGGAAGAGATGGTTTTCAGTGTGGTACTCATTCTTCCACTTAAATTATGCTTTCCTTAACTATTTTTTGACTGTGTACAGTATAGCTGAATCAAATTAATGCACCTTGAAAGGAAAATTAACCCTGATCTGAGATGGAGCAAGACTGCTGTTCTTCCTCTTATGAAGCTCTAGCTGGTCACTAATCTATTAAATAAATCTGTTGTACAGGCCTCACTCTGACCAACAATTTACAGCCATTTGCTCAAAGGGTGAATAGGAAGTTATCTTAAAAGACATCATCATAAATAAAATATCATAAATAAAGATAACATGAATAACCTACGTGAGGGAGGCTGATATGACACACTCAGGGTTGTGTATTTGATAACTTACAGGAAAAGCAATGCAGAACTAAGCAATTCAAGACGATGAGTTGAGTTTGGCTGAGAATCAGGTATGTTTTTAGCGGATTTTGCACAGTATGATAAGAAAGTGATTCATGGTTTGGCCAAGTTTACTAGGAGAAGGTTTTGATCTATTAGACAGAGAGGGGATATCCTGAAACTGTGTTGGTTTGACTAACGCTGCTTCAGTTTTCTCCGGAGAGTCGGTGAGTCATCATTCATTCCGATTTCTGTCTCACTTCTGAATAGTCCAGAAATATAACTCATAAATTTGCCTACTATTTTTGTACATTTGTTTAAGCTTTTAATGTGGAGCCAAGAAACTTTCTATTTCTTTTGGGGCTTTGCCACACTAGAACTTTTTCCAGACAGTGGCCATCACAGTTCAGTAGCCATTCCCTGCAAAAAACATCAAATCTGAGTCGATTAATTGGTTCACATTAAGTTCTTTTACTCAGATGAATGAGATCAATAATGAGTGTATCCACTGGGAACTGAATTCTGTAGTGAATGTGTGTGTCAGAATCTACCTCAGTGCATCCAACAATAAGGACAGCATCTTTAATATAGTTAAAGAAAAGAAAGCTCCAGTTCCACACATTGATCCAATTGTGGAAGATTTTACAGATATATGAAATATACCATGCACACAGTGCCTAGAACTATAAAAGCATCATGGTTTTAAAGTTTTGAGACAAGTACATTTGCCATTATATGTCACTGAAACATGTTTCCTGTTGTGTCAGGGGTGCTTGTAGTAACTTTGCTATGGATTTGGCTTGGGGCTGGGAAAGTATATGGTTTGAGTTATGGTCCGAATAGGACGTCCTAAGCATGCATTCTGTGTAACAACGTATGGACAGACATGTTCTGTGCAATTTCCGGGGTTGTCATGGTGAAGCACTTTGTGCAGTCTGAGTTGTGTGCCAGGATCTAAAGAAAAGGTACCTGAACTTCCTCTGTACGCTGATTATTAGAACCAGACGAAGTGGTGAAGTACCCGAGTTCTCCCCAGCTTGTTTTCTTTCTCTTTCACGGCTCCATGGGGCCAGACATGGCGCACATCTTTTCTGAATTTGGTCAAATTAATGTGCATGTTTGAGAGCTTGAAGGAGATAGTGCTTGGTATTTAGATGTTGCAGATAGATAGAGAAAGAAAGAGAGCAAGAGATATTGGGTTAATGACAGAATCAGCCTTTGCTAAGCACAACCACATGCGAGCTAAGGTCTAATCTGGAACTTTCTTGCAGTCAACAGGGTGAGAAAAAAAAACCCAAATGTGACTAGGCCGATGCCATAACAATGGCAGACAGAACATATGCGTCTCAGGCTGGATCTCCATTGAGTGGAAAAACAAGACCCCACACTACAGCCACATAAATATTCTCACTCTGCTGTCAGACCCATAGGAGGTGAAGCATAACTTAGATATAGATTTGATTATGTAAGCAGTTTTCCTTTTTCTTTTTTTTTCTGGCAGTTTTCTGGAGGCTGTTTCCAATGAGGCAGCAGAGCAGTGTAAATTTGGGGCTTTGCGGGAGGGCCAAAGCGATGTGACCCGAGCAAGTGTTGATATGTATAAAAACTACCAATCCATGACTGAAATTATGCTTTTTAAAACATTTGGCAAAACTTCAAAACCTCATGTTAACCCTAGATCTTGTCATGTCCATGGTCATGGTCTTTCTGTTGAGTTATAAGGGACTTGTAGTTTGTCATGTGTACTCTGGCTGGGTGAGTGTTCACAGCCAGCTGGTGGATTGAATGATTTAAGTGTTTATATTTGTGCTGGGGTTAATTGAGTTGTGGATATTAGCCTGTTTGTTTTGTGTACCGGTGTCAGTCCACCGTCCTTTTGGTTCAGGTATTCTGTTGGGGATCAAGAATGAACTTTTGTTTGTTTGTAGGCCCTCATGCCATTTGGTTTGTTTTGGTTATTAATAAAGAATGTATGTATGGAATCCTGCACCTACATCTCTGTCCCTTGGCATCTGATATGACTTTTCTTCTGTCCTTTCAATTCAATTCATCTTCTGGCCACACAATTAAAATGAATTGCTTTTGTTTTATTTGAGATATTATTCCCACTTTTGTGTTTTGTTTCAACATTTTTATACATTTTGTTTAAAGTATATGTGTGGACAAAATAAGCTTGATGTAAAAGTATTTATTACTTTCAGTAATTTAAAGATTGTTGTCTGTTTTCTGCACATGAGGTTGCATAGCTGCAGGCTTGGGCCAATATCCATGCACCGGGCAGCTACTTAAAGGAGTCTACACTTTTTTCTTTCATGATTTTGTCAAAATGGACAAAAACATACCATAACTTGTGTACTTATAATCACAAACATCATATGAATAGAAAGTTTCATGCTTTCACATTTTCTCTGCTACTTTAAATGAGCTGTGGGTAATAAAAACATAAGAAGAGGTGTTTCAAGGTGTATGCACTACGGAGGACCCTGTAGGATTTAAAATAAAACACATGGGAAGCAAATTCACAAGGTTATGCTCTTTTAAATGAAGTAGAACTTTCGTGCAAATTCTAAAGTTTTTTTCGTACACGTGTTTGTGTTGGATGGGGTCAGGTCTCTTTGGGTATTGGTGGGAATTTATTGGACTGTCAGAACGAAGAGGTGTTGGGTTGAGCTGGTCACAGAGCTAAAGGTAGACATTAAGCTCCTCCTCACTTCATTTTTTTCCATGCAAATATTGTTATGAAAAATAGCTGACAGTGAAAATGAAGTCTCTAAGTCCCTTGCATCCTGTACCCAAGTGGCTTAATTTATTATAAGTGGGCTCGCTGAAAATGATCTATACAGTTAAATTACCACCAGAGCTCTTTCCCATACACTATGGCACTTTTTTTGTGGCTGATGTCATCAGCTCACTCCCTAGAACCCAGTGTTTGGAATGGATGTGGCTATAAAGAAATCGAGGTTTTTATTTCCATATAAGAATAACAATCACCAGTTTTATCACAGAAACACGTACTCAAGACGTTGTCCAGTTGCAATAACATTGTGAGTTGCTTGATCACGTGTCCCCGTACACATTTATTGATGTTTCTAGGTGTGTGTGTGTGTGTGTGTGTGTGTGTGTGTGTGTGTGTGTGTGTGTGTGTGTGTGTGTGTGTGTGTGT
>JBBPDE010000021.1:10201824-10225805 GCA_037974605.1 Nannopetersius ansorgii | reverse complement strand
TAGATAGATAGATAGATAGATAGATAGATAGATAGATAGATAGATAGATAGATAGATAGATAGATAGATAGATATTTATTTACATTTGTTTATCATTTCTTTTTAACCTCTAATGAATCCCTTAAATTTCTTGGCCAAATCAGCTGAACCAGATTTGAATAATGTGATGAAAAAGGAATATGCAGAACTTACTTCATGCAACGATGTTTTCCTGAATAAAATATTTCAGCACAGATTTGACCTTAGGTTTGTACAGTAACTGACTTGCCTGACGTTTAAGGGGTTACTGAGGAGATGTGTGTCCCATCTGAGATTCAGCATATGTGATTTTATTTCACATTAAGTGAACGATGTATATTGAAATGGTGGCTCCTCTAAGCCTGTGCAAGGGTCTTTGGGAGGAGTCCCAGGGCCCCTTCAGCCAATCTGAGTCTTCCCAGAGGCACCAGGGGGATGAGATACACACAAAAGCCCCCGGCTGAGGGGTCTGTATAAAATGCCCCTGAGGACGCTGGATTGCCAGTACGATCACGAGCTGAACCAAGGTGATGCCTGCAGCCTCTGAAGTGACCCACAGATTTCTACAGTAGCGGAATGGGCTTTTTTCCCCTCTGAAACAAATTGTGGGGAACAGTTATATCCTCAAGCTTGGAGATAATTTTTGTGAGCTTTTTACAGACTGATTTATGGTTTACTACTCTAGTTTGGTGTCAGTCATTAAAATCAAACTAGTTTGGTGGCTGTCACTCACTGGAAGAAACTTTCCAGAATTCTCTCTTTGGTGTATTTTTTTAATTAATATATTTTTTGTGCTGTTTGAGCAGTTTGGTAGCTGACGGTCACTGGGAACTACTTTGCCCAGTGTTTCTTTTTTATATTTAATTTCATTTTTGATTTACTACTTTATTTTTGTACTGCAAATTCAATGCGCCTTGTTGGAGTGCAGTGTCAGAGTATGGAGGAGCAGCTGTCCCCACCGGTACATTTGGCGCGTGCTGCTGGACCCCAGGCCAGAGTCCACAGCATTGAGGCCATCCTAGGCTTCACAGAGGAGAAGATGCTACAGGGTGAAACCCGAGGTGCTACAAAAACGAACACAAACTCCGAAAGCTTTCAGAGTGAGTAACTTCCAGAACAGCATTATATTGTATAGGGTCTTTAGCAGTTCCTATAAAACCAATGGGTAGGTTCTAAACCTGCATAAAGTTACTTAACATTTAAACTGTGTAATTGTCAGTAATCTAGTTTAAATATTGTGTTGAAAGAGTAACTGTTCTGTTTTACTGTACTATACTGTACAGTATTATACTGCACTGTACTATACAATAGATTGGATTAATATTGTGAATTAATTTTCTAAACATTCAGAAGCTATTACCATTTACAGTAATTATCATAAAACACATGTAAAGTTGTTTTGTATTGAAGTCAGTAATGTAGTTTAAATACTGAGTAAGCAAAGCAAGTGGTAAGTGACATCAACACAAACCCTGATTGTAATGATATGAACTGCAGGGAATCTAAACCTTAAACTAGAAGAAAAATGATTTTTCAGTTTTAGAATGTTATGGGTGATATTTTATTAATTGGAATATCATGCTTTAATTCCCTTTATGTATTAATATACAAACAGTTGCACTATGTTTGTCTACATTTAGGTAAAGGCCAGTTTCAGCGCATCCCTGGGGGAACATTTAATCTATTTTTCTTAAGAATAAAGTATTAAAACTTTAAAGAAATGTTAATAATCTTTGCACACCAAAATATAACCATATATGTAAAAATGCGCAGTGAAAAATGCATCGAACAGAAGATGATCATAATTGAGTTTAAAACCACTCAGTACATTTTGGAGCTTCTTTCAAATCTTTTTTGTCAATGATCATCCAAATGTAGTTTGTTTTTAAAACTAATTCTGATGGTAATCTTGCAGTAATTTTTTTAAGAATCATTCTTTGATAAAATAGTTTTTGTCATTGTGTTTTATATGCTTTCATTCAATAGCTTTAAAATATAACCTTATTAACCAGAGGTGTGTGTTTGTGTTTGTGTGTATAGATGCCCCTTCAAGCCCAGACCGTAAAAAGCATCGGCGGAACAGGACCACTTTCACTACGTTCCAGCTTCATGAGTTGGAGAGAGCCTTTGAAAGGTCACACTACCCGGACGTTTATAGCAGAGAGGAACTTGCACTGAAGGTCAACCTGCCAGAGGTGCGCGTCCAGGTGAGTGTCTTGAAGTTATTAAAAGGATGGAGGGGGGACGTAAAGAAAGAAAGACAGCAAGAAAGAAGGAAAGAAATAATGAAAACATGTAAAAGCTGATAAACATAAAAATACATAATTTAACATTTAAATGAATAAAAATGCATGCAACAAAATGCAAAGTGCTTTTTCCTTTGTCATGTTAAGATGATAATCTTTAGTTTGGCTCAGCAAGTTTGAATGTATGTTTAACAATTATTTAATTTATTTTAACCCGTTCACATCTAGTTTTTAGTTTCAGCAAAAACTAAAATATGTTATAATAGAAGCCTATGCTTTAAAATGACTAATATCATTCAATCTTTAATCTTGTTTAAATATGAAATCAACTCTGATAGTAACTGCAACAAGCACAAACCCCCACTACAAAGATTTAAACTACAGAAAAGTGATAACAATGTTTTTGTATTGTGTATATTATTAATTCTCCCATTGTTATGTCACAATCATGTTTAATTTTCCAACAAAAAAAAATTTGAACCGAATTCTGAAACCACACTTCGCAACTGTAAATTACATTCCAGAACCATGTTTATATAGTAATTTGAAGTAATTTGATCACGCGTACAATGGTAAAATAATTTATTCCAGAATCACATCTAACCAAATCCTGTCAGTAGTGTCAGTACTAAATGTAATTAAACCATAAATACCATGTACCGTGTTCCAGTGTTGTAATGTTTTGAAGCTCTATTTGAATGTATTTGCAGTTTTAAAGAATATTCCAATGTTTTTCAGTTCTGTAGTGTTTGCTTGGTTACCGCAGACAATATATGTCACGTGTTTCCCTATATTAAAAACTCAACAACAAAATTTACAAATACAGTGGGCATTGGAATTTCTTAAAGCAAATATGGATTTTTGAGCACTTTATTTAAACTGTCACCTTGTGGCCCTCCAGGTGTGGTTCCAGAATCGCCGTGCTAAGTGGCGTCGTCAGGAAAAGCTGGAGGTCAGCTCTATTAAGCTCCAGGAGACGTCTGTACTGTCCTTCCCCAGACCAGCTGCTCCAGGGCTGGGTGGTGGCGGTCTGCCGCTGGACCCCTGGCTTGCAGGGCCCATTTCAGCTCCGATCTCGTCCCCTAGCTCACCTTTGCAGTCTCTGCCAGGATTCATGGCCTCTCAGCCTGCCAGCTACACCCCCCCACCTTTCCTCAGCCACTCTCTGCCTCACCTCGGCCCAGTGTGTCCCCCACCTCCCCCACCAGCCTACCAGACCTCAGGCTTCATGGACAAACTTAGTCTGGAGGAGACAGACCCACGCAACTCCAGCATCGCATCATTGAGGATGAAAGCCAAGGAGCATATTCGGTCTATGGGGAAGACCTGGTAGAACATTATGGAACATTACAGACTGTGTAACCCTACACTGTGACACACTGGTCCTGTGCGGATCCTACGAACCCATCCTGATGGTGTTTTTGCTCTAGAACCCATTAAAAGCCTGAGATGGAGCCCTTTTGGCCTTGGACAAATTTCCCCGTTTCTTTTCTGATGACAAGCAGAGGCTTCACTGTATATCTACTGAGGTGCATTCAGAGACTATTTTTGAGACATTTTTGCCCTATTTTTATAATATATCTTATTTTCTTGCTTAGTAAGAGCAAAAATAAATGATGTTTCCTTTAGCTAAATGCAGATGAATGTACAAGTCACATTGCGCTCACTCCATCATGTCTCATGTGTTTTAGGTTTGGACACATTCCCATGTTTCACTTTGCTGTGACCCCAATACAGTTTATTTATTTTTCCCAACGTATTCTGTTTTTCCCAGAATTTTTGTAATACTCTTGTGTGTACATATGTACATTATTTGTACATATTAACTGTTCATTAAATACATTTTCCGGAACCTGTGGTCATTCGTGCATCACTACTGAGTAACTAAAGATAGCTTGGTTATTTGTTTGTCCGTATTTCTTAAGATGTCAAGATTTTCATAATTTTCAGTACTGAACAACAAAGCATATAAACTGTAAGCACATGTTACTGTAAAATGTTCTAAGTTACCAATTAATGATTAAGATGATAGAAAATATAAACACGTTTGTGTGGCTTTAAATTGTTTGGATTGCTGATTTTATAAACAATATACAATTTTAGAAACATAAATTCTCAAGCTGTTAATTTAAAGACAATTTACTCTTACTGTCTCTTTCTCTTTCTCCCACTCTCTCCTCTTTCTACATTCTTTCTGTCTGTCTTCATCTCTCTCTCTCTTACATACACACACACCACAATTTTTATTGTGCTTCTGCTTCCACTTAGTGGTCACTGTAAGTAGCACTGCTGGGTAAAGAACTGTATTTCTGTGTAACCATATAACTGTATAATAATAATAATAATAATAATAATAATAATAATAATAATAATAATAATAATAATAATAATAATAATAAATGTTGGTGTTTGCAATCTACAACCCACAAATAATGCTTAAACTATTCTGTCATATCCCTTTAAATTAAGCTTATGGGTCTTCCAGTCACAAGCATGAACAACTTCAGGCGACCAAAACACAACGTGAAAATGTTTGTCTAGAAAGAGAGCTGCAGTCCTGGTAATTTATTTTACAAACAGTGATCATGTTTGCCACAGTAATCTACTCTAAAGTAGTGATAAAACAGCTATTGGAATGTTACAAGTAAAGTCATTCAGCCATCAAGACATGATGGACCACCCTTGTTGCTCAGAGCACAAATGCTAGTGTTTATAACTCAACATAATTGGGAAACCATAATGCCATTTCCCAATTATGTTTAGTTGTAAATACTAGAATTGAAATACACTGTTAGGAAGAGTCTCTGAGATAGCTAAGCATTTTCAGTAGCAGTAATGAGTGAAGAAGTGAAACATAATTTTATTGGCTGATATTACTTTTGCCATACACTGGTGCCCAATGATATTTTATTGGCTGCTAGATGAGCACCAACAATTAAATTAAACAACCTCAAATATTTTTGCTGCACTGTCAGGCGGAGGCAAGTAATACACCAGTGTACTACACAGCACTATTTAATTAATAATAAAAAGAATGTATATTAAGCTGATAGATGATGATAACAAATCACATTACAAGTCCTTAAGAGGGCGCTAAGGAGTCTTTTTTGCTCATGGTTTACCCTCTAGACAGGTTTCCATTTGTGGGGGCAGTTGTGGGAATAAGTTATCAAACTATAGTAGACATTATTATACAGAAAGAGGCAACATTTATAGTCAAAGGTAACAATCCCAGTATGTGCCAATGCATCTTTTGGCTGGAGTTTTAAAGTAATCACTTATAGTTATGTGTGAACACAGCACAGCACAACACAGTTTGACCAGTGTGAAATTCTTCCACACTACACAATATTGGGATTTTCGGACTGAAATCTTACATAAAATTTGTTGTTACCAAACCAAACTAAACTAGGCAACTGTCATGTCCTGGTCAGCAGCTGCTAGAGGCCGGCAACGCATAGACAGTGGGGACTTTGAGTTCTACATGGGTGTGTGGGTGTTTCCCTGGTCTAGTTGTTTGTGTTTACTTTGTAGAGTTTTGGAGTTTTGGAGTTTTGTGTTTCAACAAAACCCCATCCTGGGAAATGGAAATCCACATCTGTGCCTCTGGTGCTACCTGTATGTGAAAGAATTTTCATACCAGCAACATATTTTCATACCAGTGTCCTTGATTACAAGTATAAAAAAATCCAATACATCTTCACAGTGTAACTTGTTTAAACACAAAAAACAAAAAGCAAACAAACAAAACAATAATTACCACTCAGTGTACTGCAGTTTTTGTTTGGTTAAACTGAATATTTACTGCATTTCTGTAAATTTCATCCAACAGCAGCTATAAAGAACGCTTTTCTACATTGCACAGCCCACTCCATTACCCATTTTACCCATTTAACCTTTTTTTAACCAATTCAAAACAGTCTGAGTCAATAAAATGGCATATGTAGAAGCTACAGTCAAGTTTCTTTTATTAGAACATTATTAGTTAGCAAAATGGTGAGTGCCTTACATCTCCATTGTCAGCTACTCATTTGTAGCAAATGAGCGGAGCAAACAGAATTGAGAACAGAGCGTCAGGTTGGTGCACTTAAGCACATAAAAAATGAAACCCCAATTAACATTTCTCATTGTGCGGAACCCCGGTGTCTATAATTGGGCACTTTGTAGTGATGGACAGCTGAGAGAGAGAACATGGCTATTTCGTCAACACTCATCTGCCAGGTGACACGGGGACACCCATTACAGGCCATCACTAATAAGTGACCACTTGACAGATATAGCTTTCAGCTAATCCAAAAAAGAACAAATGTTAATTGAAAATGAATTTATTGTATGACTCTAGACACGGCACAGCTGCGATCCTTGAGTCTCAAGTCTTTGGCTGAGAATTTTAGTGTTGTTGTTAGCTCCAGGCAATGCATTACAGAAAAGTAAACCTGGGCTAAAAACCTGGCAGGGCTTCCGATAATGAGTCTTTCATTATAAAAAAATATCTGCCAGGCATGAAGTGCCACATGACTTAAACATGGCATTTAAGTAACGTGGTTACTAAAACCTTACTATGATTAGCTGGCATTTTTAGATCACTCAAGTGCTGGCAAGCATCATTTAGTTAATCTATTTTGCCCCTGTACATTATGTCCTGTTTTTTTTCTATAATGAAAGGCTAGCTAAACAAACCAGAATAAGAAGCTCACAGATGTTCATGTACGTATTTATCACTTTGGTATTCTTTTCTTTCTATTTTCTTTTTTTGTAGTGTCTACTTCCTAGCTGTAACAATGCAAATGTCATACCAGTGGGACTAACAAAAGTGTATCTCATCATTAAAGATTACATTGGTGGAACCATATACTGACATCTAGTGTATGAATACTGCATTTCAGCTGGGGCCCAATGATTCTTCTTCAATATTGTCATAAGTAATAGGGATAAGTGAACAGAAGTACTTGCTTTATATATATTTTTGTTCTATAATGCCTGTTTTTTCACCCCTTTGCCTTGTGTGAACATTAATGGCTCAGTAAAATGTACCCAAACATACATTTAAGTTTAAAGAACATGTTTCATGACAGATACACTGTTATTTGTATGGAAATGATTCAGATATTAAAATGCATGGCATTTATATCTCAGTCCTACACCTGTGTCATGTTACAAATAATTTATGTAAGCGCCTAAATACTGAGATGTTTAGGGATAATGAGGTTGATGCTGTATATTTTCCCTTTCTTTATTATTTTTAACAGATGGTAGATACTGATATTGATCAACTGGAAAACTGATCAGTTGCCATGTGCGTGTAACCCTACTCAGTTTCTTTGAATCATGCTGAAGTGTATTCAAATAGTTCAAGTTTTATTGAAAGGTTCATTGAACATCACTCACATGAATTGTTTAAAGAGAGATAAATTAATGCAGAGGTCTATCAAACAAAAAAAATAATGGTATTGATTGCATGCACTTGGTGTTACAGATTTACATACAAAAATATGACTTGTGCTTATCTGTTAACAGATGCAGTGCAGAATGAAAAGACTATAATGCATATTATTTTATTTTTCAAATTGACACAGCTGTGATGCACTGTGTGTTTTAGGTGTTGTGTTTTAGGTATTGCAAACTACATAGTCTTTGATTAATCCGGATATTCAGCTTGTGCTGGCATCTCCCAGGGTTAAAGCAAGTAGCAAAAGCTTTGTTTCCTATGTAAAAGAGAGAAAAACATTAAATAATTAATTATTGGATAAATCTACGATGAAAAACAATCTACAATCCAAACTATCTCTCACCATGGTCCTTGGCCTGTTGGTTATTTAATGTAGCAAATATACGTAATGTAACTGATCAGTTTAAAATTATTTATAATTATTATTATAACAGATCAGGTTATAATTTAAGCCACAAAATGCTTGCTATTCATGAGCTTTATTTAGAAACAAAATAGCACATATCTTTTGCACGTATTGTATAGCATACATTTAGGCCTGTTGTTTGAGTACACATTAGTTTGGAATACCCTTCTGCATAAAATATTTTATCTAATTATATGATTATAATTAACTAAATAATCATAAGATTAATCCACAATCAAATGTAACCATACTAAAAACCAGCCTCCATATCAGGGGTTAGCAAAATGACATCTGATGTCGTTACCAATGGCAACAAAGCATATGAATGGGTGTGGCAATTTTGGCTCTGCGCATTAAGAAATGTTAAATGTGCATTGTTATAAAGCAAACTGCCACTTAAATAATGCAAGCTCACGGAGAAGGTCCATTTTTAAATTGGATCATTTAATTGATTGTAAAATCAAGTGATTAAACTTAATTAATTAATCAGAACAACACTAATGTACAATGATTTTACTACTCCTACTGGCAGGATTTTTTCTTAGAAAAACAGACACACAAGCCCTACTTTTCTTTTCACCTTTTCTTGCTCTCGCTCTGTCTGCTCTTTCAACCGTTTCCTCTGCTCCAGAGCCAGCTGATGTCTCAGTCTGGTGTCTCTCTTTCTTTCTCTCTTGCTCTCTGGTCCAACTAGAGCATTGATGAGCGCTTGCAGAAACCCAGAAGGCTGTGTGTGTTCCTCAGCCTCTGCTGCAGTTAAATACCATTCACCCCCACTGTCTTGTTCTTCCAAGCCCAGCGGATCCTCTATACTCTTCTTCCCCATCAGATGACCTGAGGAAAATGAGCAAAAGTTGTTAGAGGACAGATATGACTCAGAGCTAGTTCATTCTCTAAGATGAAGATGATGTCAAAACACAAATGCACTCATCTAGTCTACTGTCAACACAGTTTAGAGTCAATGCCATCACCTGAAATAGACAAATGAGAGAAGACAGTTTCTTTGGCAAGAATAGAGCAGACTACATTACAGATAAGTTCTTGAAAACAATACAGCCCAGGCAACCTAACACGTATGATCTTGAGTAACTAAAATGAATGATTTAATAAAGAATCATTTGTTTACGTTTTAGCCTAATATCATGTAGTATAGACAAAAAATGGATGTGTTTACTTCAGCCTTGGGTTATATTATAAATGTCACCAAGGCAACATGTTCTTCTCGAAGCACAGGGAATTACTCTCTTGGTGGTCAACCAAATACTAAAGCAGACATTGATTCTTTCAACTTATATTGATACCTTAAATTGATAACTTTCAGTACCTATTCCTTTCCTGAAATCATACTTATATGGGCACTGTGCATCCTATGGATGAAATTCCACCTTTTAGGAAATATCGCAAATTTCTAGAAATAAATCAGCCTTTTTGTATGCTGTTTTTTTGTATGCTAAACTGTTTATAAAATGAACAAGACGTAATTAATCTCACTGCAGATCAGAACATGTCTCAAGTCTCATTGCACATTTGTTCTAATACAGCCTGCTGCTTTCTGCAACCATACAGAGTGGTCAAAATGCTGGACAATCTCATACAGAACAACAACAGTTACAATTGCACCTGTCAAAGGGTGGGAGATATTAAGCAGCAGGTGAACAGGCAGTTCTTGAAGCCGATGTGAAAAATGACTTGTTCAGTACGTTTACAAAACAGCAGGTCTTGTGTGGTGCTCCACGAATGCAGTGGTCAGCACCTACTAAACGTGGTCCAAAGAAGGACAACAGGTGAACTGGTGATAGGGTCATGGGAGCCTGAGACTCACTGATGTGGTCTGATCTTAGAAAACAGCTAAACATTCACACAAAATGATCATGCTGGGTCTGACAGAAAGGTGTCAAAACATATAGTACACCACAGTCAGAGCTGCCTGGATGGCATGAGGGTTACGTAGACAATATTACCTTAGTGCTAATAATGTTGTGGCTGATCAATGTATTTCCTTAACAGTAAAAATCAACTACACTCATGCATTCAGTGTTTTCTAATTCTTCATTTATACTGTATATCTATATAAAATCTAAATGCACTTCCACAATGGTTGCTAAAAATCAGGCAGGTAGTTCGATTTTTAATTCATGTGAAACTTTCCACTTCCAGTCAATCACCAAACAGTCAGTGATATATCCAAAGACCAGAAAGATTCAGCTCCAACACCAAACAGCATTCCTCACAGTCTTGTTGCTCTACACCCTAATTTAACAACAAGAGTGCTGGTCAATCAAGTCACAACAGTAAATTTCAAACATCCATATTCACATTTTCCTCATATTGCTGTGTTATTTTTAGCATACATGTTTTTAGAAATGTGTATTGTAAAATCTTCCTATATTGCCAATAGTGAAAATACATTGTCTAAGAACAAATGAACAAATAACACCTGTCAGATGTTCATCAACTGTACATCATATCTATATATAAATATTTAATTACTATAAAAAGTCTAAGAAAGTGTCATTTTCCGTTTCCTTCTTAGGAACTGGCTGTAGGGGGATTTTTTGAAAGCTTCATTTGCCAAAAACAAGTATCATATCACACTGTGAGCAATAAGAGACTTTAGATCCAATTGTTAAAGGTGAGCTTCCTTCAGAGTGTTCAAGTCTCTGCTGTCACCTTGTTGTTTTAGATCTCTGACAGGCTCTTCAAAATCAACACAAAAGCACTTTGTAAAAGGACAGTAACAACTTCATTATTACATTAATGCCTCTCATCTAAAAACACTTTAACTCTCTGCAGCTCTGTTTCTTAATGAAGCTGCTGTGCACTAGGTGTTACTGATTGTGTGTACAAGAGCCGGAGTTAATCTGCCAAAGCCGTAGAGCATGGAGGCAAATCTGCAGCATTTACACTCCCATAACCCCCATAAAACGCTTGGAGAGCTCTTCACCCACCCTCTACACACTAAAGCAAAAACCATCCACACTGGCAAAAGCAGCTCAAGTCTCTGCAGGAAAATAAGAATGATTTAGAGACCTGTTATATGTTATATGATGCAGCTCTGCTTCAAATTTAAAAGCAACAAAGAATGAAATGCCCATGATTACGCCATTCATTCTGAGCCATGTCAAATTAATACCATTCTGGGGTTACATGAGACATATCAAATGAAATATTAAGTAACAGATACCTTCTTCAAGTTAAAAATTGGGGGGAAAGAACAACAAGACTCTTCCTCAGATTATGAAATATGAGGTATTAAACACACAAAACCACTTTCTTTGTGTTATAAAACTTGAAACTGAAGTTATAATTGCACCTTTTACAGTTTATAAACATCAGCTTAAACCATATGCAGAGAAGTTTGGTAACATTATAGAAGAGATCATTTAAACACCAAGAAAGATAAAATAATTAGGATAATATAATACAAAGGATTTTAACTGAAAACAAGCATATGAGACATAAGAAAAGGTATCAAAGTAAATGATGTTTAGAGAGAAACAGCTTTGCAGAAGGCAGAATTAGACTGAAGTTTGTTTTGTATGAGAATTTTCCATTCCAGTTTAAATTGGGTATCAATTAACTGTGCAACCACTTAAGGTGGGTCTACAAATTAGAATAAGAAGCTGGCAATAATATTAGACTACCTATCTCAACTTTTAGCTGCTCCTTAGATAAGCAGCAGTTACATTCTGCACCATTAAGAAGCTAGAAACAAGATTTCAGACATATCAGAGAATTTGAGAACACAAAAACAGAGAAACTTCAACCTTAAACAAAATATCTATAATTGAGGGCAAAAAGTATTTTCCTCACCTACTGCCCAGTGGTTTCCTCGTGGATACACTAATTTTTCAATATCTGCCTCATTTCCAGCATAAGCATTACAAACTATGAGAACTAAAATTGCGAACACTGGGATGGCGAGTCTGCGTCTCCAAGCAACGCACATAGCGCGGGAAAAAAGGTCGGACAGGTGAAAATAACGGTTGGACAAGTGAAAAAATGGTCGGACAGGTGAAGAGCCAAAAGTTTTTTCCAAGCTGTCCTTCAGGTGGCAAAAACGTGTGAACTACCTGTGAACGAGCATTATCAGCTCATTTATACGAGACCGTGACGAATTGACTGAAAGCCCGGAATGACGTGAGAAAAGTCGAATTGATTTAAAAAAAATTATCATCAGCGACGTTGGCATAAGTTACAGCCGCCCCTCCCTTTACAGAAATGGTCCAGGCCAACATATATTTTTTTCCATACCCATTTTCGTAGTCCCGCGCTCTGATTGGTTAATGCTGTTAACTGTCCTGCGCTGAGTGGCTAATATATCGGAGTGACTAGCAAAGTATCCAATCACATCGCAAGAAGGCGGGCGCCTGCCCAAAAATGGGTAGAAAGAGGCGTAATGAGCATAATTGCGTTCTGGCGCTATTGTGTGATGTGTCAGCAAAACGTCATTTGACATTTTTTGTACTTAAAAGATATAATTAATATTAATAGCTTTTTCGACACTTCGACTTTTGCCTGATCATGCATCCTTTTATCCGTTGATGGACACCATAAAAGGCCAAGACAAGTCTTTAAAAGCATTTGTTTTTTGCAGCAAGAGAATTTCTACTATTAGCACATTTTAGATTAATCATTCGATGTGAGATGTTAAAAAGGTAATAAAAAAGACACCAGCCTGTGCTAACGTATTAAAGTCAGCACATTTATTCTCAGAAGCTTCCTATTATTGTTTGTTCATGCTTTTGTTTTTATTTACAGGGCTGAACGTGTGATGCTGAGACAGATCAAATACAGATCTCGTGAGAAACTTCTAATCATACTTTAATACTGTTGATATGTTTTTCCATTACCCAGGGCTTTGTTGATCTAGCTGACATCAGTAATATTTATTTTGTTTGTGTTGCTAGGAATCTCCCGACATTTTTGCCACCGAAGGCCAGCAGTGGAAACACCAGTCTATGAGAGATGAAGAAATGAAATGAGTTAGGGAGGGCAAACACTGTTGCTTATGCTCGCTTTCATCACTGATAAAAGACCTTATTATACACATGGATAAGTCACACAACTGCTCATATTGTTCTCTTGAGGAAAGTGGCACAGTCCACATGAGCTGTCAATGCTGCGATGATTGGATCCTATGGAAAAGCAAACCAGCTCATGAACCAGAAAAAATTAGGTGTTCATTCACTCCTGAAACACCCCACCACAGACCAGTGCTTTGTCCGTGGGTGATCCCATCAGTGTGTCACTTAATTATAAAGTCAAAGGCACACACGAAAAATAGTGACCTTTGGTACATTAAGGTTGGGGATTCCTTTAAGGCACTATCTTTTCAGGACAAAGAGAAGATACCTCACATGCAAGGTATTGTCTGCTGTCTTCAAGAAGGGGTATTTTCAGGCTTTAGTGCTATATTAGACATATGAAAAATATGTTCTAAGTGTTAATCATGACAATGTGAGTCCTAAGTGAACAGTTTATATGATCTGTATGGAAAGGTAGTGCCAATAGAATGAGAATGGCAAGCTCTAGTGGCTTGGGTCAGATGAGTATAAAGAAGTGGAACTGTGTTCTCTGGTGTCATGGTGCTCCTTCCAGCAGCTCTGAGATGAGTGGAGTTTGTGATCCTAATCATCTATGACCTCACTAATGCTTTTGTGAGCGCAATCAAGCGCTCACAGCAAAGTTGCAACACCTAGAGAAAAGTGGAGAGTTGCAGTACATTTTCTTGACAAATTTCCCTATTTATACCAATTTAAGAGTTCTTTTCACTTTAAAATGATCTCATTTCCAAAACTGGTTCTGGAACCAGAAATTACGGGTGTCTATTTTGGCACTTTTAGTATAACCACATTCTGCAACCAGTTCAAAGCCTCATTATCCGAGTGTGTGTCAAACTGGGCTCAACACTGTTCCGAGTTTTCTCCACTAGATGTCAGGATTTATTTTGAGTTAGTAGGTTTTGATCTCTCATTTGAAGTCTCCCACAAATTATTAAAAATACATGTAAATAATTATGGTTTGCAACAGCACTAACATGCTGTTGTTATTTCAAGTGAACAGTTGATTAAAACTAGGTTGCCTTGAAAATAAATTATTTACCCTGCAGTAGTAATTATGGGGTTTGTATGCATTTCAACATTTAGATGTTAAAGAAATGAAAGAAACATTGAAGGTTGCAGGCTACTCATAGTAACTATAAACACGAGTACTATAGAACACTAACCTACTAGAAAGAAAAAAAATATTATTCAAAAATAGAAATCCCTTAATTTTAAAGCATTGAATTTGACTTTAGTCCTATTCAATCTCTTAAAAAATGCATGTTCAAAAAAAAGAACAAAACACCTGAGCACAGGTTTCGTTCAGCCAGCAGATGCAGAGGCCTCAGAGGATTTCGAGGAGCATATTTATATATTAAAGATGAAAAGGTCAGGCATGCAGATTTGACAGTGCTGCATAGGACATGCCCAAGGTTAAGTGTCACTGAAAATCTTGTCATCTACTTGGGTAGAGCATTTCATGATCGGAAAATTACAAGCTGTGGGCTGGTAGGCCTCCACTACAGGTTAGGAAACTACAAACATCACATTATGATTTTGGTTCCCTTTAGAGGGGCACCTTTCCAGTTTATTAGAAGGGTGAGTTGTGATAAAAAGCTGTCACACGTGGGAAGTGTGCTCAGACACACAGCAGGACGTTACACGTGAACACACTCAGTGAAATGCAGATTTCATACCAGGTGGAAAATGAACTCAGGAGCAGGCAGTAGAGTCTGCAGGGGGAATTTGAAGCCCTGTGGTGGTAGAGGAGGGCAGCCTGGCTTATTCCTGAGGGCCTTGGGTGTTGTTCAGACAGGGCAGTCTGAAGCAAAGACTTGTGGGAAGCAAGATTGTCCACAGCATGCAGAGAGAGGGGAGCAAATAGAGGGGTTAGGTCGACGCAAAAGCAAACATAACCCAAAAACACAGCCATGACAGGGTTACCGTCTTGCTAGGGAGTAATGATAAAACGAGATCTAAGGAAGCTATGATGATCACGGACTCGTTTTATTCTAGACACGGAAAAGGATTCACAGGTAAGTGTGACACTATCAACTCCGATGCGTTTTGAGTCATGATGTCCTCAGTTTTGGTTATTTATTAGTTAAAAATGGGATCCTTTTGCTTCAATGGGATGCAGCAGCCTGTTGTCTCGCGATATTTTGTTGCCGAGGTGCGTTTGGAAACAAAAAAAAAGGTCATTTTGACATCGTAATGCAACACTGAGATACGAATGTGGGGCTTAAAATTAGGAAAATCGTTTAGTAAACGTGTCCATGTGCTTGGACTAACCAGACGTGTGTGTGGAAAGGAATCATGGGAGAGATTGGAAAGAGGAGGGCTTGGAGGTTGGGGAGAGGGTGGGCTTTCACGTCGTTAGCCGACTTTGTAGAGGTCGAGGTGGTGGGATGGGTGGATGTGTGTGTGTGTGTGTGTGTGTGTGTGTGTGTGTGTGTGTGTGTGATAGAGATCATCCATTGTCAGAATGGCGTGGTGTCCAAACGTCTGATGGAGATTTTGAGGCAGAAGAGAGAAGAGACGACATGCAGTCACGTGACTGCTGGACCATGGCGGGGTGGGCTGCTGCTTCTCTCTCTCTCTCTCTCTCTCTCTCTCTCTCTCTCTCTCTCTCTCTCTCTCTCTCTCTCTCTCTCTCTCTCTCCCTCTCTCTATATATTACCAGCATGGGAGGTCTGTACACACACATACACACATGAGCTCCTAAAAGCCTTTTTTTTGCTTGCACTGATGTAAAAAACAAACCAAACCATAAAACAACCCCTCTTTTACACAAATGATGTGCATCCCTGCAGGTCCCTGCTGTTCTGATGCCTGAGCCTGGTGCTGCTGCTGATGCTGCTGCTGCTGCAAGGATCATGGCCGGCCTTCTTGCCAGAGGCATTTGCCACATCACATCTGCCTCCCTGCCATGGAAAAGCCTTCCCACGTCCCGGCCTCTCACTGAGACACAGTAGCACTCAGGTAGGTCTGCTGTTTGCTCTTTGAGTGGTGGGGGGCTTTTTTTTCACGTGGGTCATTGTAACTTTGATTGAGGCCTGTAAGTGCACAATAAAATAACACACACACACACACACGTGTGTGTGTATACACACACACGCACACACTGTGTGGCAGCAGTTATTGCCACATGTGTCATTATGGATTACTGGTATTAAAGGGAATTTCCATTGTGGTGATTATAGTGTGTGTGTGTGTGTGTGTGTGTGTGTGTGTGTGTGTGTGTGTGTGTGTGTGTGTGTGTGTGTGTATTCGATTGAGTCCATTGATGTAGTCACCGAAGGGCATAGGTGATTTAAGAGGAGGTCCATTCATGTACCTGCAGTTCATGTTTAGGTTCTTTACATCTCCAGCAGATTATTTTCACTTCATGGATTTCTTTCTTGTCAGTCGTAGGCATTTTTGTGTTTGGTATGAAACTGAAGAAAGGAGCAAGGTGCTTCATTTGGGTGATGCTAAGGGCTCTTAGTCTAGATAATGTAGAATAGAGAAGCTAGTTACTAATGCAGTTTGAATACTGAACATTGTACGTAAAACAAGGTACACAGGTTTCGCATACCATCAGTCAGAGGAAAAGGCTCTTAGCTTCATTTTATTGGCTGAGAGGCTTCATTAGGCCAAAGTGGACAATCACTGTGTGTGATGGGGCTGCAGGATATAGACAGGATGCTTTTTATTATGATTGCATTGTTACATATTGTGATTGGTATATGGTTTATGGTGTATGCTTTATGTGTTGTTGAATCAGTGTTCAATATTCAATATTATTTTTTTGACAAAATAACACTTGTTTCAGTCACACAGACACACCTCATTTGAAACTGTTAAAACACTGCGATTGGTCAAATCACTCATTTGAGTCAACCTTTTCTGTTTAGTCACTGTTTGTGCATCTCTAGTTTTCATTGTGGTAAAGATCAGAGGCTAACATCTGGCTCTTCTGCTTGTTGGAAGAGTAGATGTTAGAATTAAACCCCCATGACTGAAGCAACCTCTTCAGTCATGGGGGTTGTGTAGTATTCAGTTATTAAGACTCATTATTCAGTTAATACGAGCTGTTAGTCAGTAACTGCTATGATATTAACTAGTAAAGTATGGAGAGTGTAAAGTTAGGAGAGTGAGGAGTTAAAGAGACAAAACCCATGTTTAAGTTTGAATTTGCATGTGTGCATTGCTTTGCTTTTCATTGTCCGGTCACTAATTTCAATTGATTTCATAAAAAATATTATTGTTACTTCTTAGTGATGGTCATCATATTCAGCACCTAATATCTTTTTATCAGATTTTTTTTTTACTGCAAATAGCCTTGGCATTGATTCAAAACAAACTATGTATATTTAATTATTCACACGGGCAGTGAGCAATATGACAATATTTTGTCATTGTGATAAATTGTGATATTACATCACAATACATAGCTGAGAATATTGTGAATGTGGTCAGAACTTAAAGAGTACTGACCCATTGCACTTCTTATTACAGAGGTGTCTTACTTAGTATGTTTTCTCAGCTTAATTGAAGTTTTTGTGGCTGTTGTGATTAATGTAATTCTACAAAAGTAAGATGCTTTTAGTCAGTCACATCACTAAAAAGTTTTCAACAAAAATGTATTTCAAAATGCTGCAGAACTTCAAAATGTAGCAGGAAAATCTCAGTACTAGCATTTTGTCTTCCAAGTCATGCAGCTCTAACTGACTCCCTCCACCCTCAGTGTCCTAGACGCCATGACAGGCCTTTGTTCTTCCAGCTCATCAGACAGAAAACAGACAGACAATGGCTTGAGATGGGTCTTTTGCTTGCCTTATAGGTTCTTTTTTCGCCTCTGCGTCTAACACTTTCCTCTTCTCTTTTGCTCTCGCTCAACTGGAATACTGCAGCTGGTTGTAGTTATGAGCCAGTGCTGTCCCTTTAGACAGCACACAAGGCACACGCAGACAAAAGGCCATAGCTGCCTGTCGAAACACTGCCCCCTTTTTCCATTTCCCATGAGATGTCTTGCATCTTCAGAAATAGGGAATGTGACCTGCAGGACAGGAGCAGTGGCTTTTAAAAAGAGAGAGAAAGGGAAGGAAAAAGAGAAAAGACTAAAAACAAACTGAAAAACCCAGAATGAAGCTTGGCTGGACTGACTGTTCTTGCATCATGGACCTTTTCATGGAATGTTCCAGATAAGGTCAGGGAGATCAGAGAAACAGGGTAGGCATCATATGTGTGTGTGTGTATGTATATATATATATATACACACACACTCTATACACCCTGATCACCTGTAACATTAAGACCACCTGCCGACAATTGTGCAGGTCCCTCTTGTGCTGCCAGATTGTTATCATTAGACTGATTAGGTAGATCATTATCCTGCTTCAAGAGGCCATTGCCGTTAGGGAGTACTGTTGGTATGAAAGGGTGTGCTTAGTCTGCAACAGTGTTTAGAACGGTGGTTCATGTCAAAGTAACATCCACATGAACGCCAAGACTCAAGGTATCCCTGGAGAACATTGTCCAGATCATCACACTGCCTCTGAAAACATGATTCATCAGACCAGCCTACCTTCTTTTACCTAGCTTTAATGCTCATGTGCCTGCACTTTTGCACTTGTGCACTTTTGGTGGTCTAGAATGGTCAGCATGTGCAGTTGCTCATGCCACAAAGCAAACCCACGGTAACAGACAACAAAACAAGATGCACTCTGTGAGCACCCTTCATTCTTTCTAGCCAGCTTGAACCTTTTCTGAAGTTCGTGCTTGGACTAGCATTTCATTCATTTTCACATGTATTTCAGGACACCTTGGGTACCCATGACCCTTTTGCTGGTTCACTCCTTGTCCTTCCTTGGAGCACTTTTGGTAGGTGCAGACCTCTGCGTACTGGAAACACCGTACACATTTTGGAGATGCTTTGACCCCAGTCTTCTTGCAATCACAATTTGGCATTTTGTCAAAATGGGTGAGTGTATGGATCTGTCCTTTTTCCTGCTTCCAACTTCAAGAACCGGCTCTTTACTTGATGGCTACTGTATCCCACGGCTTGACAGGTACCACTGTATTGAGGTAATCAGTGTTATTCACTTCACCTGTCAGTTGTTTAATTTGGAGCTGAACACTGCATATTCCATTACACCTTATGTGTATAGAAGTACCATGTATACCAACATGCAAAAATGTTCTACAGTATTCTTTTATCATAGGAGAGGTCCATTAGCTTAATCAAAGCCAAAACGGTGATGTCATGATTTTGTGATATTTTTCTTTTTCACTACTGCCTGTATGTATATACATGTAAGTGTGTTTGCCTTCTCTCCCATTAAGCCTGGGCCAAATGCTTGGTGGTTGCCTATGGCTGAAGGATTAAACTCATACAGCTGATTTAAATGGACAAAGATCTCTCTCTCTCTCTCTCTCTCTCTCTCGATGTCTTTCTGTCTCTCTCTATTTCTCTGGGAGAAGAGAAGACGAGAAGAAGCAGAAGCAGGGACACTGGATAGAGGAGAGGAGCAGGGACCGGGCAGAAAGAGAGAGAGAGAGAGAGAGAGAGTGTGAGAGAGGGAGAGGAGGAGAGGGGGAGGTAGAGCGGGAAAGGAAAGAGCAGACCAGTGCTGCAGAATGGGGTAGAACGGAGAGAGGCAGAATCAAAAAGAGGCCAGGTACCGAGCCTGTTTACTAATACTACTTTGCGTCTCTACATATGGCTTTTCTTTTTCTCAGTAAAGAAAGAGAGTGCTGGTGAGAGAGGCAGGCAGGCAGTTGTGCTTTTGCATTTGCTGTGGGATTGTTTTTTTTTTTTTTTTAACTTTCTTCCCTGAGATGGGGGTGGGGGGGTGAGAAGGCACATTTTATTCACATTTTTTGTTGTTTTGTCTCTCATTACCATCTTATCGCCATTCATCCATTCATATAAAGCCCGGTTTTGAGCCTACTGTGTGCATGTTTGTTGTGCATTTCCTCCATGGTGGGTTTGTGTCTGTTTTTCAGGCCTAGTATGTCCTTCAGAGGGAATGACGTGGATTTCTGAGCCGTTTTCACCACTAACCTCTTTCAGATGTGGTCCAGCACGGCTGTGGATGACATTAAGAGAGGTCCTTGGCTGTATTTTGACGGAAATGCTTCAGATTGACATGGAGCAGGCAGCAAAATGGGCAGCTTCTTCTTCCTCTCGCTCCTGCGAGGCTGCACTGCAGCAGAGACATTATGTGGGGTGACCTAAACCGGTTGAAACCGGTTTGAGGCAGACAAGGAGGCTCAGGAACAATGCAGTTACTGTGCTATGGGCAGATAGCCGACTGCTTCATAGCCAAAGGAGCCTTCAGAAGACACCCAGGCTTAACTTAACATGGCTTTAGAATGTTCTGCATGCTTATTTCAACCAGAGTGCAGTCTTATGTGTTTGACAAGGCCAAAAAAACAAAGAGAAGCAGCCATGATCCACAGTCCAGCTTAAGCATACAGCGTGGTCTGGGCCACCTCACCACCATTGCTAGATGGGATGGCTCAGGGATGCTGGTGCTTTTTGCTGGACTTAAGGTGACCCTCATTATTTCACTCATGGCAGGCCCTGCCTGCTGGAAGTGGATTTTTTTTCTACAACAGCAGAATGACAAGGAGAGAGAGAGGAAGGAGGGAGGAGGTGTTTGGTTGAGGCTGGGGAAGTGGCAGAAGGAGACAGAGGGAGACAGGGGGAGGAAGGAAGGAAGGAAAGAGAGAAGGAAGATGGTTGTTTTGCTGTAAAAATGGTCGGAAATGAGGGTGAGGCGTGACCTGATTTGCATGTTTCAACTACTGCATATAGCCTATGTGTGTGTATGTGGTTTGTGGTGATCCCTGGAGGAATACTAATGCTTATGGTGGTTCTGAATGACTTGAGGGCTGAACACACAGTGTTTCTGTGTCATTTGCTCATTGTGTGGTAGTACAGCTTGGTTGGCTTGTATCAGGTCTGTAGGCCTGATACTTCTCTGTTGGAACACCTAATCTTCAACACACTTCTCTAATGTTACATTTTATTTCACAGGCCTGATTTCTTCCTTTTTCCTTCTGGATTGCTCTACACATTAGCTCCATTGTTAGTATGTGTGTATGTGTGTGGAGGAGGAGGGGGAGAAGGCCATTTTGGCCCAGCCTGGGCAGAACGTGCAGATGTTAATAACAGTAATGGAGGATGGGCTGCAGTGAGCTCTACCAGAATAAAGGCAGCAATGGGACTAGCCCTCGGTGGCTAACCTGACTGGCTTAGTTTGACCTAGCTGCCCTTCATCTTTCTGACTTTTGTCTTTGTTTTTGTTTTTTGTTCTACTCCATTATGTCTCCACAGGACATACTTCAGTAATGACTTGCTTTTGAGAAACACTCTTAATGTAAACACATTTCACCTCAACTTGTTCAGTCTCATGTGTATTTGGAGGAAAATTGGGCCTACTGTACATTTTTAGCTATGGAATAGTTTGACATGCCATTATTAAAAAGATAATTCGGTGGATAAAGAAGGCTGATTAAAAGGAAATTCCTCAGATTTTTAAAAAATGTCTGCATGTTACAATCCAAGGCATGTAAACTGTCATTCAGAGGGGGTGGATGTAGTGTAGTGTTTGCATTGTCACTGTGCCACTGTGAAATGTTATGCACCATCCAGAATGACCAGTGAATCTACACATTTTCTTATAATTACTATCGATAGTGAATGTAAAATAGTGGTGAATATGAAAAAATGTATCGATTTATCAGGGATTACACTCAGATGTTCTCTTAAAACAGGCATTTCAGATGTTTTCCTCACTGATTTCTGACTCTGGAACAATATTTCCTTTAAGTCATAATGAATGGCAGCTCATGTCTTCATAATTCAGTTTTGAAAAATCAGTAGAATTCCTTTCAAATTTGTTTATTCTGAAGCATTTTCAAAAGAATGGCGTGTAGTGTGATGTATCGTTGAGATCTTTAAATTTCAACACATGGCATATAGAATTCTTTTTATTTTTATGTCTAAGTTGTAGATAAAGGGAACATGTGTGTTGTATTAAAGCCATACTTTCTATTGTAGTCGATTTTCTGGAGGAATTTCCTGATGGATATTGGTTCACAAAAATAATTGCATTGTAAAATAAATTGTGGAACACAAAAGTAAGAACATACCATTTTAAGTGCAATGAAAATGTAAGGTTTCACACTGCTATCACATTTTCTCAAGTATGATAATTTTATTCTACCAGCTTTTTGTGTATTTATTTCAGTGCCTAAAAGGGCCTTTTTACTCCATTCAGGATAGGGTTGATTAAGAGGCAAGTCAAGTCAACCGTATACACAGTACATAGTAAGAATGAAACAACGTTCCTCCAGGACCATGGTGCAACACAAGAGCAGAATAGAACAGAACACAAGTGCAAGACAGAACAAGAGCAACAATACCACTAAACGAGACAGGACAAGACCATGTGTAGTGCAAATGACAATGGCTCCTTTGAGGATAAGTACAGTATTTGACCAGGACTGTAGTTTAGCAGCAGATATGTGCAAGAGTGCAAATGTGCAAGAGAATGCAGAACAACAATTAATAAATATGTGCAATTTTAAACAGCAATAAATATGACTGTGGTCAGCTGAGCTACACTCCGGAAGGGAACGTGACAGAGCAGTTACCTTTCATTCTGTGGAGGAAAATACCAAAAGCATATATTGATATACATTGGTAACATTTGAAATGATGAAAACCCGGATGAGGGGTGGGAAGTGTAACAGTATATATTGTTATTGTGGGAAATTCTCATTTCATCCCAGAATGCTTTTCTGAAAATTTGACCATACATTGCCCACTCCCTCATTTTATTTCTAGCACCAACTATTTTCAGTAATTTAAAATATATAGAACACATGTATATGTATTAACCAGGGACACACCGGATATCCGGCAACCGAAAATTTTCCATATATCTAAAGGGGGTTCTCCACTGACTGGTACCAACTCGGTTCAGTTCAGTTATACTCTCTTCAGTTTGGTTTTGGACATTCAGTTTTCCACTACAACTGGTTGCTATAGTGACCAAACATTATGAGAAGGAGCCCAAGCGGAGTGCTCTAAGCTGAGGTAAACAACCCAGCATCATTACCGTCTTCAGCATGGATGAAATCAGTCTTGGTTTGTGGCTGCTTGACACATAACGGAGACAATTGGCACCAGGCAAGGCTTAAAGAAGCAACATTAGCGTTAGCTAGCGCTAATGCTAACATTAATGCTAACGTTCAGATTTTAGTTACGGAAAAGCAAAAAAGCGAGTAGAGTTGAAAGAGTTGTTGCTGTTCTATCTTTCAGCAGTTTTAAAGCTCTTTTTCTGAATGCACTTTGTTCATGCACTTCATTCAGAATATTAAAATGCATAGAAGATATTTATTATTTTTGGGCTGTTCATGAGTGGGGCCATGTAAAATATTTTATTTCAAAGTATATTTTATTTTGTGGATTGTTTGATTGCTAAATAAATGTTCATTATTTTGTAACAGATTCTATTAATAATTTAATAATAATAATAATAATAATAATAATAATAATAATTTCTATCTGTGTTTCGGTTTTCGGCCAAGTATTTTCGTTTTTTTTTAGTTTCGGTCAAAAAATAAATAAATAATTTTGGTGCATCCTAGCCTGTCCACATTTACTAGTAAGCAATTAGGGCAAGTACCTATTTGGAAATTCAAACAGGTTCTTGATTCTGAAAAATCCAGCTAAATGTTTAAAAAAGGTAAATATATACAAGAAGTGTGTGCTGTCAGGAGATTAAAATATTTAATCAAGATTAATTTCATGGTTGCAA
>JBBPDE010000021.1:10111926-10126124 GCA_037974605.1 Nannopetersius ansorgii | reverse complement strand
TCCCAGATCACTTTCATTTCATTCTGAACTCAGTTTAATACGTTACCCTTAAAGAAAATGTAAATATTAACCCGAGGATTAAATACGGAAAAGTCAGGAACGAGAGAGTGAGAGAGAGCGAGAGAGAGAGACAGAGAATGAGAGAGTGAGAGAGAGAGTAAGAGTGAGCGAGAGAGAGAGAGAAAGAGATACAGAGAGAGAGTAAATCCGCGCTAAAATATCATCATAATATCATCAAAAAAGTCATCATAGCTTGCGTAGCATAGACCCAGCTCCCAACCCAACTTTGTGAATAGATTAACGGTGATATTTTTTTTAGCGCGCGATAAGAGTCTCGCGTTAACGGAGCGCGTTAACGCTGTTAACGGCCCACCACTAAATACAGTATACGCAGATTTTGTCTTATTTTTTATGTAGTTTGATAACCATGTAGATGAAATCTGTGCATGAATCAGTGCATGAAATCTGTGCTGTTGCCTTCCAGGTGCAGTTAAATAGCGTCCCTTCCAGTCAGTATGTGATTCGTACTCAGCCCACCAACATGTGCCTGTCCACCCTAGAATGTGCTGCTGTCACCTTGTCCATTATGGAGAGAAACCAAGCCATACAAGAGGTAGATGTTGTAAATCTGTCACAACACAGATGCACAGACTCTCGCATCCTAGTTTCACTTGGAGCCCACTGATACTTGAACTAACATCCGGAAAGGTTTTATTCCCTTGAATCACATGAATGCATCTTTGTTAGACTGACAGTAGTTTGGATTGCTCCGCATGCTGCTTTGCTACAGAATATCCTGGGATGATGCCAGACACTACAGAAATTTACTTCTACAAAGCTATGCTTTTTATAACAAGGAAGTTTTTATGAGGCGAGAGCTTTTCTTGATCAATGATTTTAGGTAATTTGACACACTTAGGGCACAACTGGGTAAATCAGTTATATCAAGGCCTTATTTCTTCCAAGCCACAATAAATGCAGTAATACTTAATTTGATTGAGAACCATTAAATGAGTGCTAATTGGCTCTCTTTTTTTCTCTTTTTTTGTTTTCTCATCATTTTTGTGCACAGGTTCTGCTGAGGCCTCTGCGTGCACTGTGTTCTTTCCAGCTGCAGCATGGTGCTCAGGTGCATCACAGCAAAGAACACCTGCTTAAAAATGGCCTATATGATAAGCCAATGCCCAAAAACAAGCGCAAAATCAAGAGGATGCAGCAACTAATCACCAGTCAGAACACCTAGAACAAACACCCAGATTCTCTAGACATTTTAAAATCTGACAGCTTTATGTGGTGTTACAGACTCGTCTATTGCTGGACCTTCAGCTGTGTTTTCAGTGACGGGATGTTTAATTTTTCCACCTGTTATTGATAATGTTTTACCTGGTAGTGTATTGTTTTTCTTTATGTTATACCCTATCAGAGTTGGAAAATCACCACCTCTCAGCATCCTGCAGGTGGAGATAAATATCAGTTGAGAGGTTGGAAAGGTTTAGGATTTTAGTAGTTTAAGGCATGCATGTGTTTATTTATTCAGTGTTGACCAGGTTATGATGTTAATGGGTGGTTTTAAGTAGAAAACAAAACATGCACATTTGCAGTTTATTTTTTGGTTAACGATGGGATCTTTGAAACAAAAAGCTACACTCAGATTTGTGCCCTGTTGTGGTATAAGGCTTTGACCATGTGTCATTTAAGCCTGACAGTAAAATGGTTTGCTGCATCATATTTTTTTTTTTTCATTTAACATCCATAAGAAGGTCTACCTCATATCCTTCATTGTTAAAGGGGAGTTCCACAAAGTTTTCTGTGATTTGGTTTGTAAAGCTGAGTTATATAGTTTGGATGTCTGATTTCAGTCAACGCCACTGTGAAAAATTCTGACTGAGCTAAGTGGTGGTGGTGCTTTTCATTTCACACCACTCAGCTTGGATGTTTAATTATGCTGGATTAAGGTTTCCCTTTAAGCCTGGTTGTTTTGAGGTTATCTTGACAGTTTTTTAGGTTAACTGTATAACTGTAATAAATGATTTTATATCATTTTATATTTTTGCAGTTGTCGTGTTTCTATTCAACAACTGTTAAAGAGGTTTTTGACACAGAAGGACATTTTTGACACCACCCTTTGGTGTCCTGACTGCAAACATTTGTTTTCATCTTGTTAATGTCCTCAGTCTGTGAGAATGTCCTTATTTTACACTGTTTTCAATACAATAGGACTGCTTTTTTTCTCATTCTTTTACCTCTGGAGAATTTTGATGGCCCAAAGCCTAGATGGGGACACATTGGTGAAATCTGGACTGATTATATGATGTTGATTATAGATTGTCACTTAGGCAAACTGCATACTACCACAGTAAACAGTGTAAAAATAGGATAGTCTTTAGAAATGTACTCAGTGATGTAGCTGTAAAGTAAGGAAGTGTGTTGTTTGGGATGGAGCTGTTGAACCCACAGTTAAAATGACTTAAAATGTAATATTAGGATCTGCTGCTTTCTTATACCATGTTCTCATTCATTCATCCTTCTAATCTAATCAGTCTAATCTATCAGGTTTTTACAGCAATTCTCGCTGCAGTAAAACCCTAACAATATGGCCGTATATTGATTTCTCTTGACTATTTACTGTCGCCTGCTGTAACTCTGAGGACAGGAGATTTGATCCCCTCTTTAAAGTCTTAATGGGGTTCAAGGCAGGACAATTTCACAATTCCACCCCTATGATTCTCGGTTTGTAGGACCAAGACCTTACCAACTGAAGCCCAATGATGCATCCATCACCAGACAGATTTCCATTGCTCCCACTGCTTCACTTGGTGAATGGGCTAAAAGCAGAGAAATCATTTCACATTGTTCACTCTGTATCTGTGTATGTAAGTTCACACTTTGCTGTAAGAGGTTACTTTACTTTTAACACAATCATGAGTTCTGCTGTCACACACCACTAAACATTTAAGTAAACTCCAATCACCACCATTTTCCCACAAGTTCTAATCCTTCTCAACTGTTCTCTTTACTGGGTGCAGGCCAACAATTCAACCCCTTCTTAAACTCTGATCAAGCAGAGCAGCTTGTGACTTTCGCCCCTTCCTTTTCTTCACTCCAGAGATTTATTATAGGACCACCTGCTTTGTCTGCAGAAAAATTAAGACCTTATTAGCGGTTATTATTAGCGGTTATTAAGGCTCCTTCAGTTGTGACTGTATGTTTTTAATGAAGGTGTGTCAATTCTTGCTTGTGAACTGCTTATGTCAATCCCTGCTTATACATGTCATTTGTTGCAATACATTCTGATACAGTGTCATTCCAAACTTAAACTTTGTGAAAGATGCGATATCTGATGATTTTACTGGAAGACTTTGAAACAAGTACGCGATAACCGATTCAATAAATAGGAAAAACCAAAGGTGATGCCAACTTAAGACAACACCAGGGGCCTGATAGGAAAATTCTTAGGTGTTGATGAGCTGGACAGCATTAAAATCAGCAGCCCACATTCAGGTGAGGATAAAACATGAACATGCTATGAATAATTATGATAAACATGACAAAACTATAACACTAATGGTGTTCATTCATGTGAAAGCAGAAAATGAGATGCTGATGGAGACATCCGATACTGTTATGTCATAACAAATATGATAAACGTGATAAAAATGTATGTGTTTATTCATGTGGAAGCAGAAGATGAGATACTTGATGAAACTGAGGCTGAGGCCACCCAGCAGCTAATGGATAGCACACGGGAGAACCTGCAGAGAACCCTCTGGGTGAGTAAATGACCCTGAAGAGTTATATGCAAGGTTTAATAAAGCAGGATATAATGTGTGCTCAGATGATGATTTAGCGGCAGTTGCTGAGGCTGAAGCAATGTGTGAAAACCCTCCTAGATGTTGTTAAAAGGACCAACAGCACTCTACTGGGTGAGTAGGTGAAACCAGAGCCTTTATCAGAGTGAGTCATGTGGCACTAAAAGAGCTTGTCCGCCTCAACAATGGTTGCTATTAAAGTACGTATCTGTGGATGGAGCATGAGAATAAGAGAAAATGTTTACTGTAAATGTTAAAAATGAATTCTGAAGATCAGTTGCTAACAGTGAGGTACACCGAAACTGCATGAACCCATCTGTGAGCTACTGGAGATGTTGCTGTATTACATCCAGGGCACTATTTAGCTCCCTATGGGTGAATGAAGGTCATAATTACAGATACTGTAATAACACATCTGAAAAGATGTTATGCTGGTTTACCTTAAAGCAGATGACCAAAAACAAAACACCTCAGAAACTCAGGTGGACACCATAAGAGTGCTACTGGGTAATTATAAATTATTACCATATAAAACAACCTAAAAAAAACATTTTTAAAGTAGAGAAGTCCACCGAGTCTGGCCCTGGATACTCACATTTCCTGTACAGGTGTTCTCTGTGATATTTCATGAAGATTCTTCTATATTTAATGGATTGTCCCAGGAGAAGGTGTGAAAAGGACATAAGCTGGACCTGATGGGAAATTCTCTCTCTTTGGTATCTGTGGTATCTTTCTATGAATGTGTGCTGCAAGCTTATTCTGATAGAGTAATTCGATCATACGAACATCCTGCCTGTCTAATTATATTATATAAGCATTATGTTACAGCATAAAACTGTAAGAACATCAACTAAATACAATATTATGAGCACGGCATGTCAACAAAAAAAAATCCCTTTGGGTAAGAGGAAACTTGACACATGCAAGAATTAAAAACTGATAGAAAATAATTTGTTACAGATACTAAAAAAAAACAAGACTGGAACAAAGATGTGTGTGTGATTGTGCTACTGGGGGTGATTAATCTAATAGTGAAGAAATTCTTTACTGTTGATCTTCATCAGGAAAATGTACACGTAGCTCCCTCTAGTGGCTGACTGCTCCACCGCAGCACATTTTATGTGCCCCAGCCAGAACTGAACCTTTAATAATGCACCTTCAGATGGAGCATCTGATGTGCTGCATTGGAGCAGTGGACCACTAAAGGGTGTAAAGACACATGTTCATGTATGGAATAGAAGCAGCGTTCCCTTCTGTACAACCACTATGACTATACATTAATTAAATGTTAATTACTCAGAGTTGATTCAAGATTCAAGAGAGATTTATTGTCAATACCTCTACACTGTGTACAGGGTATCGAAATTCCGTTTCAAGGACTAAGCTAGTCCTTACCCATAGATACTAATCTAAACTAAAGTTTAGGGGTTTTTTTCTATTTTAACTAACTGTTGTACAATAAACAAAGACAGGAAAATAGACAATACAAAAGCGAACGTGTGCAAGTGGTTCAAGGAGAATGTGCAAGTTATTGCAAGGAATATTAGACAAGACAGAATTGTGCAAATTGGCTGCAGATTTAATATTTTCTGCTTCATCTCTATACATTTTACAAATGATGTAAGTTTCTAATTAGCTTTAATTTTTTACATTATGTATCTTAATGTTTGGTAACAAATAGTGAGATTAATCTTCGAGTATAATAAAAACATTTTTTAATTCCTCTGTACAACCGTATCAAGTGACAAAAGGGATTTAATGCATGAAAAGGATCACCAAACACTTTTGATGCTTTTTTCTATTTGTACAAAGTTGTATAATAATAGTATTTTTAGTTTCACACATAGTTACATAAGCAATAGAACATAAAGGAGTTAAAAAGGTTAGTTAAAGTATTACATGTAGTTATTACCCTTTTTGTTTTTAATTGTTAATATAAAAAGGAAATTTTATTTTTCCACCATCATTCATGACAAGTTACAATGACCTTAAATATTCTAAATGAGAAGCAAAAGATGCACTAATAAAAAAAATTTAGAAGAAAACATTTTAAAGTGTTCTTCTGAATAGGAAGAAACGTGAAACAAAAGGTGAAAGAAAACTTGAAACAGATTTCTCAGGTCCCCGACTTTCTACTAATACAAAAATAAAATATTCTATTTATTTTTCCCTCCAAGTGCAGAGAGTTTTACCGCAGGTGGGCATGTTTTGAATCTTCCTCTCAAAATGTATAAAATCATCTCGAACATATACAATTAATTTCAATGGTGTTTGCATCATCAAACCGCTTCTGCTACTTCTTGTCCTTAGGAATAAAAAATATTTGTATAATACAGGAAGGTTAATCTCACCATTTATTACCTTATAGTAGGATACACAATGTAAAAAATGAAAACTAATTGGTAACTTACTTCATCTGTGAAAGGTACCTTGCATATAGAAATGAAGCAGAAAAGATCTGCAGCCAATACTGACACACTCTCTTTATAGTCATTGTCTTTATATAGAAAGACTCTATAAACACTCCCCCGCACTTCAACAGAAGCTTCTCTTCCAGCCATGAAAATGTGTCGTTACACCCCCTAGTGGTTCCCTGCTCCATTACAGCACATCTGATGTTTCCTCATTCTCTCTCATTCTTGCAGGTTTAATTCTGGCTGTTGTTCATCAAATGTACCTCAGTGGTTCGGTCAGCCACTAGAGAGAGCTACTGGCACATTTTTCTGATTATGATTAACTGAATATTATTTCTTAATTGTAAGATTATTTACCACCAGAAGCACCATCACACACCCCTACTCATTTTGGTACAGTATTTTTTAAACATCCGGGTTTTGTGTCATTGCAGTTATCATGTTTCCACTCAATGTTCAAACTGTATGCTTTTGACCCAAAGGGACATTTTTGTTAAAAAATATCCTACTGTAGGGTAAATGCTCATTACAAAATACAGAATATTTTTTGCTCTCACACTACGCTGCCATCATACATTCATGAGAAAAAAGGGGCATTTAAACATGTTGCTCTTTCTCTCAAAATGTGTCATCACACCCACTAGTGGCTTACTGCTGTACTGCAGCACATTTGATGCACAACAGCCAAAACGGAACCTGCATCATAAGTGCTGTCGTGGACCAGTCAGCCACTAGAGGGAGTAATGATACATTTTCATGGCCTAAGATCAACCCAATCACACACCTACTCAGTCATTTAGAGACACGCACACGCACATTGTTACTGAGTAGATCTTCAACATGTTGATTTGTATGTAAAATCAGGGCCTCATTAGAGCTTCCAGTTCCTGAAACCCAATTATTCTTTGATTCTTCAGTGCCCAGTTGATGAATAAATTCTATTTACAAACACACAAACACTTCACTACCAAGGCACAATCACTGCTGGGTTGACAACTATGCACCACCTAAATAATATCTTCTAACTGGTGGTCCTCAGGTGGTCCCGGGTGGGTTAAAGGGGGGCTAATAGATAACACAGAGGAACAGATGGACTTCTACATGTAATTTCCACAGTGCATCTGTATGGTCAGTGGAGCTGATAACATGGAAAGTAGGCAGAGCTGAACCTTCCACCCAAAGAAAGGTCAGCTTGCCCAGAAAAGCAAGGGTAGCATTTTCTTTTCCTGGATGCACTTATACAGATCTTTCTGTGCCCAATCATCTCTACAAATGAAAGGCAGTTCTTTCCAGAATAGTTGTTTGTCTTTATGTGTCACCAAACACTGTTAAATAAATATATGTTTTTCTATGTTTTTTTGGGCCCAAAGTTGTATAGTAATAGTATTGTTAGTATTGTGGAAATGAATAAAAAAATATTAAATCTGCTGCCAATTCAGAAATGACATTTCACTAATGTATGGTCATATTGGCAGCATAGATAGGCTCTATAAACACTCACCTGCACCCCCCTGCTTCTCTTCCAGACATGAAGATGCGTCACTGCACCCTCTAGTGGCTCACTGCTCCACTGCAGCACATCTGACGCTCCCTCTGAAGATTCATCGTTGAAGGTTCAGTTCTGCCTGTAGTTCATCAAATGTGCTGCAGTGGAGCAGTCAACCACTAGAGGGAGCTACGGAAACATTTTCCTGATCAACAGAAAATTCTGTTTCCCACACCATAACTATGTAAACCACACTAGTATTGTTGTATGATGTACAGTGTTTTTGTGAGTTGTACAATGTTAACACTGCTCACTACACCAAATGTGAAGAAATCCTATAATAATTGTTTTAAATTCCCTTTAACCTGAAAGAGATAGTGTGTGGTGCTACAGTGTTTAAATGTCAGAAGAATTAAGGCCTCAGTCATGTTGGTCGCACCACCATGTTTTTCTCCATTGCATGTGTTTCATCCATTCTTCTTTCTGTTCTTTTCAAATCATCCATTTTCTTTTATTCCCTTTCTTCTTAACTCTTTTCTTCTTCTAAGTCTCTGCTCCTTCGTTCCTCCTGGTGCTCTTTCAGAGCCTCTGTGGCACCTTGGTCAAGGGTACCTCAGATGTGCTTAGCAGACTTTGAGAACTGAACCCATGACTGGGGTTGCAATGATTAGAAATTTTGGGGATATGATTATAGTCTGAGAAATAATCAAAGTTTCATGATTACCACGGTTATTTTATGTGTATTGATTTCACAACTGTATTAACATATATAAACCACGCAACTTCAGAAGCTCAAAAGCTATATTAAATGTAATATTTGTTACAAAATTAATGAATTGTATTTTTCTTAATACTCTGGCATTAAAATTGCCAAAAAAAACCCTACATATTGCCACAAAAAAAAAGTTAAAAAAAAATCCCGGTCAATATTTGCTGTTTTAAATTTTGGGGAGAACCAATTTATTGCTGCTTTTCAGAGATACTGCTTAGAAGTAATCTCTGTAACCATCTGTAAGGCTGTAAAACTCTGTAGGCTGCACAAACAGAGGTTACTGCTGCCTTTTGAATACATCACAGTCAAAAATTTTAAGTAAAATAAAATCGAGTAATCTTTGGGTGAACAGGTGTTTAAAGCTGTTTTTTAACACACTCATGGAACAGAGAATTTGTAATTAAATTTAAGTAAACTTGCTCTGTAAACACATCCAGCATCTTTGATGAACTACAATTCTTTTATATTTTTAGTTTGTATGCCTTGTTTAAGCAAGAGAAATGAATTCAGACCTACCTGGTGACTTGAAAATAAGTTGCACTGTTCAACCTAAAATGCAGTTAAAATTGCTGCATAAAATGTGTAAATAAACACCTTTATAGGCAACACAGAGGTCATTTGTTGCGGCTAAAACACTTAAATGCAGTGACAATAAAAGAAAAACAAGAACATAAAGTAAAACCTGTCTACATAAAAGCTTTAACAGGTCACAAAATTAGTCCAAGTTCACGTTTTCTGAGCTCGGGCTTGAACGGTTAGGTGAGATAATGCCACTACTGCTGAACAGTCTCTCAGGGGGGACACTGGTAGCTGCAGGCTAGCCCCTTTAGCATCTTTAGGGTACCTAAAATATTCCCACACAGGAGACTTGAAGCGCTTCCTAGGTGGATATAGAGTCCCGGGGGTGGTCTTCTCTTGTTGTCCTTCTGATATGATCCGCCTGTGTATTGTTTTCGTCCGAGCGGTTCGCGCTACTGTTTTCTTCCGTGCGGGTCGCGCTATTATATGTCTTTGGTTCCGGATGTTTTTGGCGGTGTTGGGGAAGTCTTAATGGTGGATTAACCGTAATGTTTCACACAGATGGACTTCTACATGTAATTTCCACAGTGCACCTGTATGGTCAGTGGAGCTGATAACATGGAAAGTAGGCAGAGCTGAACCTTCCACCCAAAGAAAGGTCAGCTTGCCCAGAAAAGCAAGGGAGGTATTTTCTTTTCCTGGATGCACTTATACAGATCTTTCTGTGCTCAATCATCTCTACAAATGAAAGGCAGTTCTTTCCAGGATAGTTGTTTGTCTTTATGGGTGTCACCAAACACTGTTGAAAATAAATATATCTGTTTTTCTATATGGCTTTTTGGGCCCAAAGTTGTATAGTAATAGTATTGTTAGTATTGTGGAAATTAATAAAAAAAAAATATTAAATCGGCTGCCAATTCGGAAATTATTTCTGAGTAATTAAGGTGAATGACATTTCACTAATGTATGGTCATACTGGCAGCATAGATAGGCTCTATAAACACTCACCTGCACCCCCCTGCTTCTCTTCCAGGCGTGAAGATGTGTCACTGCACCCTCTAGTGGCTCACTGCTCCACTGCAGCACATCTGACGCTCCCTCTGAAGATTCATCGTTGAAGGTTCAGTTCTGCCTGTAGTTCATCAAATGTGCTGCAGTGGAGCAGTCAGCCACTAGAGGGAGCTACGGAAACATTTTCCTGATCAACAGAAAATAATTCTTTCAGATTAATCACCACCAGGAGCACAATCACGCACAGCTACTCATTTAGATCCAGTCTTTTTTAGCATCTGAAATAAATAATTTTGTACCATTTACGTTTTTTGTAGTTGTTACAATGTTACAACTGTGTGATTTTTTTTTGACCCATAGGACTTTTTTGTTGAAAAATCCTACTGTAGTGTAAATGTATAGTCAAATCTATTGATTTGTGCTCTTCAGAAAACAATACTGTATTTAGTTGGTGGTTACTGTTTTCTGCCCTCACATAATGCTTCCATTATACATTTATACAGGCAGTTCTTATGATCAGATAGCAACATCAGAATAAGCTTCCAGCACACATACATTTTGAGACAAATATTCACAAAATTTAAAAAGAAAAAGGGTATTTAAAAGAATATGATTTCTTCACATTTGGTGTAGTGAGCAGTGTTAACATTGTACACCACACTAAAACACTGTACATCATACAACAATACTAGTGTGGTTTACATAGTTACGGTGTGGGAAACAGTGATAGTGTGTGGTGCTACAGTGTTTAAATATCAGAAGAATTAAGGCCTCAGTCATGTTGGTCGCACCACCATGTTTTTCTCCATTGCATGTGTTTCATTCATTCTTCTTTCTGTTCTTTTCAAATCATCCATTTTCTTTCATTCCATTTCTCTTTTCTTCTTCTAAGTCCATTATATAGTAAAAATGATTATCATACGAACATATATCTCTGTTTATTTAGTTGTATTTTTTACACAAAGCTAATAATAGGTAGTAAAGGAAATTATGTTGTTGACTTAAAGTAGTAAATACAGTTAATTGCCATTTTGTTTTTAATTCTTAATTTAAAATGGTAGATAAATGGTGCATTTTCTCTGCAGAAAGATTTTTCAGCAAAGTTAGACATTTTGTCAGAACAGCAGCAAAAAATCCCCTTGGGTCAAAAATCACACTGTTTGAAAGTTCTGAATTGAAACATGAGATCTGTAAAAACTTTATTACACAAACATAATATAATTACACAAAATCGTTTGTACTGGAAAATAGAACTAAATGTGTGTGCAATTGTGCTGCTGTTGATGATTTATCTACTAGTGAAAAAATAATCAGGAAAATGTGTCAGTCGCTCCCTATCGTGGCTGACCACTCCACTTCAGCGCATTTAATGCACAACAGCCGGAACTGACCCTTTAAGACAACCTTCAGAGGGAGCATCATATGTGTTGCAGTGGAGCAGTGAGCCACCAGAGGGAGCTACAGACACGTTTTCATGGTTTAAGATCAACAAGTTCACACACGCCTACTCAAGTCATTTACAGCCACACACACAGTTATTGAGTAAATCTTCAACATGATGATTTGCATGTAAAATTACATTGCTCTGCTTGCATTGCTCGTTTTTACATTGCTGTGCTAGTATGGCACAAAGCACTTCAACATTCCATTTGCACACTGTACACTGCCGCTAAATTTTGAATTGTACTTACATTTAGACTTAAATCTACTTTACTTGTACTTATTTCTTTATTTTAGTTTGTGTTTCAGAAAATGTTAAATGAATTTTTAATTACTTAAAATTTAATTTTTTTACTATATGTTTTTTTATTTACTTATTGTCTATATTGTTTGCACAGTCAAAAGGAGCAGTTCAGGGTACGAGTCACTGTGTGTTGTACTTGTATGACTATGCATGTGACAAATAAATAATTTTGAATCTTACATCTAGAAAAAACAGATTCATTCATGGTGGATGTATGATATATGCAGGGTGTCTCATTAGAGCTTCCAGTTACTAAACCTCAATTACTTGTTTAAACCTAGTTTAAAAGCATTTGAAACTACGACATATAAATGTGTCAATAAAAGGGAAAACATTTAAAATCATGTGAAATTGATTTTTTTTTTTCATCAGCATGAGATTTTGAATGTAAAGATTGACACATTCATGGTGGAGGCACAAGTCCAAGGTGCCATCACCATTTCGTTTCCCTGTATACTTGTATACGGTGAAATTATAATAACGTTCACTTTTACATTGTCTTGACTTTGACAAGTGTTGATGAATAAATTATAATTCACAGACACACAGACACTCTACTACCATGTCAACATCACTTCTGTGTTGAGAACTATCTACTAGTGTGATGTACAATGTTTTAGATTAGATTAGATTCAACTTTATTGTCATTACACATGTACAAGTACAAGGCAATGAAATGCAGTTTAGGTCTAACCAGAAGTGCAATAAGCAGCAAGTGCAGGATAAAGGTATAAGTATGAGTTATAAGTTATGGGTTATAAGTTATGAGTATATGTACAAGAAGAAACTGAATAATATTTACAGATGATGTACAGTAGTATGAACATACAGTATGAACAGTATGAATATATGAAGTATGATACAGTGTGGATATATAAACATCATATACAACTATAAACAGGAATTACAAGTGGATGAACAATTTTACAGATTGCTACAGTCATCATAAACATGCAATGGATATTAACAAAATTTACAGTTTGATTTTCTACTATTTTCTACAATGTTACAGAAATGTGTGACTTTATAGACATGCACACATTGTTACTGAGTAGATCAACCACCTGATGATAAATTGTATACACAAACACTATGCTACAAGTCAGCATCGCCCCGGACCACTAATGAATGGGGTAAAGAGGGGCTAGCAGATAATATAGTGGAACAGACGGACTTCAGTCTGTACGTGCAAATAACACAGTGCGCCTGTATGTTCATAGAAGTTCGGCCTACCCAGAAAATAGCATTTTCTTTTCCATGTATGTACTCATAAAGTTACATACGTTAACCCTACAGTAGGATAGTTAAACAAAAATGTCCATTTGGGTCAAAAAGCACACCGTTTGAACTCGCTGAGTTGAAACATGATTACTGTAAAAACATTTTTAAATGGTATAAAATGATGTAATTTAGATGTTACAATGACTGAAACCAAATGAGTGGGTGGATGTGACTGCGCTCCTGGCCGTGATTAATCTAGAAGTGAAGAAATCATGTAATCAGGAAAATGGGTCAGTAGCTCCCTCTAATGGCTGACTGCATCACTGCAGCACGTTAGATGCACAACAGCCAGAACTGAACCTTCAACAATGAACCATCAGAGGGGGCATCTGAAGTGCTGCAGTGGGCCAGTGAGCCACTAGAGGGTGTAATGACACATTTTCATGGCCCAAGATCAACCCTATCACACACACCTACTCAGTCATTTACAGCCACACCCACACTGTTACTGAGCAGATATTTAACACGATGATTTGTATGTAAAAGTGGTCCCATTCATAATAGGGGGAGCAGTGAACCACGGGAGAGTGCAATGACGCATTTTCACCACGACTACACATTAATGAAATGTCATTAATCTTATCCACAATCGCTGCAGATTAAATCTTTTATACTTAATTTCTATTTCCAAGATGCATTTTACAGATGAAGTAAGTTACTAATTATCATCCATGTGTGTTGTGTATCTTGATGTCACGTAACAAATGGTGAGAATAACCTTTCGGTATATATTTTTTAAAATCCCACTATACAACTGTATCAAGTGACAAAAGTGATTTATTAATGCAAATAGGATGCTGACAATAAAGTATATATTTATGCTTTTCTTTTTGGGCACAAAGTTGTATGATAATCAGTTTCAAACATTAGTTTAGAAAAAAAAGAAATTAAAGGAAATATTTTTTGAGTTCATGTAATAATAATAATAATAATAATAATAATAATAATAATAATAATAATAATAATAATAATGCATTTTATTTAAAAGCGCCTTTCATAACACTCAAGGTCACTTTACAGAAGTTATTATGTATTAAAAATTGAAGAATAAATTAATTAAAAAGAGTTAATATCATAATGGTAGACTTCAGATGCGCACTCGGGGGGCCAGCTGAATATCTTTAGGCATGATGGTGACTCTCTTGGCGTGGAAGGTGCACAA